>OY812998.1:5099877-5699877 GCA_963681545.1 Germaria angustata
GGAATAGGAAAATATCGCACTGGATCAAAACGCGGTATATATACATATGTACACACTAGTTACTAAGACGTAATTGTGATGTTATTTTTGAGAATAAAAAAACTGCGGTTCTTATCGCCAGAATTACGCAATTTTCTCTGACGCACCCAACGTCAGAACAAATTTCTTGGCAGGAGAAAATCGAGTTGCCAACATAATCAGCGAATTCTCTGCTGGTGATTCAACGATTCTATAACAGCGTCCAGAGCGAGCTTCATCATTGCCATCTTTTCGATCTACTTGGAAGAACTTGCGCTTCTTATAAAATTTTTATTGATTTACTCAATGTCATCGTATGACATTATCAACATTTCAAGCTTAGCTCCATTTTCACACAAATCACCGAACAAACCAAACATTTCTAACTTTTGTGTCAGTAAGAAAGGAATGAAAATGAAAACAAAAAAAATGTGTATCCCGTGAAATTAGAAAGTGCCTATTTTTTTGAACACTCTTCTTGTATGTAGTAATATCTCCCCTACCCCTAGTTGATACACATAAAGAGGCTACGCCTCGCATGGTTCATATGCTGGGTCCAAATTTGGCTTACTGTCTCCAGCTGGTATCTCACGAATAAATTCCTCAATATTGACTTCCAGTGCTTCAACCGTTGCGGGCTCCTCCCTATAGACATGACCCTTAGTACAGACCCAAAAAAAAAAAATAGTCTAAAAGTGTTAAATTGCACGATCTTGGCGATTGATAACCGGCACCAAACGTGAAATAAACTGTTCACCGAACTCACCTTTCAATTGGCCCATTGTTTCGCGCGCTGTGTGGCATATGACACCTTCTTGTTGAAACCACATGTCAGCCAAGTCCAAGTCTTCCTTTTGGGGCCAAAAAAATTTTAACCATCGCACGGTATCGCTCGCCATTCACAGTAACGTTCTTGCCTTCGTCGTCTTTACAAAAGTACGATCCCATGATGCCGCCGGCCCGTAATCCACACCAAACAGTGCATTTTTCGGAATGAAAATACGGAAGTTTTGCTTGTTAACGTATTCATTCAACAGTAAATGAGTTTCATCACTGAACACGACTTTCTGATAAAAAAAAAGTGGACGATGCACCTCCTTAACCGAACATGAATTTTGTTCGATTGTATGGTTAAATTAGAGACCAAATTGAACATGAACATTAACATGTTACACGAAAAAATCTGAGCTGCGAAAAACAGTCTCACCAAAAAGAAAGTTGCTAAAAAAATCCCTCTTTACATAGCTCCCAAGAGCTACATAATTATATTATCTTCATATATACCATACGTACATACATACACAAATAAAGAATAAATAAATATTTATTAGTTCGACCTATAGAGCTTTTGTTGTCTACTGTTCAAATCTTTGTAAAACTGAATTTTTAGATATAGATGATGACTGGCAACAATTTATATGAAAATTTTCCACAAACTCAACGACATAATCTTGAAATATTGATAAAACAATCGTTTTGCCTTAGAGTCAGTCGTTGATAGCTTTCAATAATCACAAAAACTAAATGTTTTTGTTGCGATAAAAGGAAAAGTATAACTTTAAATACTGATATGTATGTACATATGTACATAGAATATCATTTGAAAGAACACACATGCAGAATATTTGTTGTTCTTATTAGAAAAGAAAACAATATAAAAAACAAACTTTTAATCAAATTTCTTCAAGTGTTCTGTTATGGAAATATGCAATATATACATACATACGTGAGTATATATATATATATATATATATATATATATATATATATATATATATATATATATATATATATATATATATATATATATATATATATATATATAAGTTATTGATTATAAAGCCGGTCTTAATTAGGACTTTGACGTGGGCTTATCATTTCAAGATGTTCTCGTTTTACTTTCATATACATTGAATTTAAAGTCATGTACACGATTTTAGGAAAAAAATTATTTGGAAGTACATATCCACTTCAAATGCTGTTCGTCCCAGACAAATGAAATTTACTCAAATGTTTTACATGTAGAGATACAACTAGGAAGCTTCCAAAGAAATCAAGAAAATGTAGAGACTTTAATTGGGATAATTTTCAATGATTTTTTACATAAACTTATCCATTATAAGATCTATTTTTAGATGGTTGTTCACTATACTCGAAACTGCAACATGTTAAGAAAAGTTGATTTTTTTATGGGCTTCCACTGGGAACCGTGGTCTGGGAAGAGGAAATTTTGCGAATAGTCAGAGCTAGTCTCTTCTGATTTATAATTTAAACGAAAATATTGCTTTCATATAAATTTAAGAAATATATATATATATATATATATATATATATATATATATATATATATATATATATATATATATATGTGTATATATATATATATATATATATATATATATATATATATATATATATATATATATATATATATATATATATATATATATGTAGAATATTGAATTTCATGGTGTATAAGTAATTTCTGATTTTTCGTCTTGAATTTTTTATATATTTTATATGTATATTTTTTCAAAATTAAGACTTCCCTATCGTTTTATATATATATATATATATATATATATATATATATATATATATATATATATATATATATATATATATATATATATATATATATATATATATATATATAACATTTGTTTTGTCTTAATGTCTTAAGTCCTTATCGCAATAATTGTTAATGTTCGGGGGTTAAAACTAATTACCAAATGGTTATATTTTGATTGAAAGAATTTCTAAAATTGATTGAGATTTGATTCAAAAAGCTTAATATTTATTTCAAATTAATATTCTATCAAAAATGGATTTTCTAAAAAAGGTCAATAATATCAAAAACTAGTGATCCGCATGTTTTATAAATTCAGATCATTTAGTGTGAGTTTACACTTGTCAAATTTTGTTGTTGAATCAATTCTAAGATTGTTCGCAGGGGGAGCAAGACGAAGAGAGGCTAGTGCAAGTAAGCCTGTACGTTCAGTTCGTTTTGTTTTCTCATTCGTATATATTCACACATATACACACAATAAAAAAATTATTGCAAGCTTTAAGAAGAAAAAAATTCGACTACAAAAATTCATTCGTGTTTACGAATGCAACTTTAAGGAAGAAAAAGAGAAATTGCATTAACAAAACTTATTGATTATAAAGCCGGTCTTAATAAGACTTTGACGTAGACTAATCATTTCAAGATGTTCTCGTTTTACTTTCATATACATTGAATTTAAAGTCATGTACACGATTTTAGGAAAAAAATTATTTGGAAGTACATATCCACTTCAAATGCTGTTCGTCCCAGACAAATAAAATTTACTCAAATGTTTTACATGTAGAGATACAACTAGGAAGCTTCCAAAGAAATCAAGAAAATGTAGAGACTTTAATTGGGATAATTTTCAATGATTTTTTACATAAACTTATCCATTATAAGATCTATTTTTAGATGGCTGTTCATTATACTCGAAACTGCAACATGTTAAGAAAAGTAGATTTTTTATGGGTTTCCACTGGGAACCGTGGTCTGGGAAGAGGAAATTTTGCGAATAGTCAGAGCTAGCCTCTTCTGATTTATAATTTAAACGAAAATATTGCTTTCATATAAATTTAAGAAATATATATATACATATATATATATATATATATATATATATATATATATATATATATATATATATATATATATTATACGTATATAAAAATTAATTTAAAAACTAGTTTTGAATTTCATGTTTCATGTTTATAATTTCTGATTTTTCGTCTTGAATTTTTTTATATATTTTATATGTATATATTTTTTTTTTTGAAATTAAGACTTCCCTATCGTTTATTTTGTAACCATTTGAATTAATATCATTAAACGAGCTGGTATTTGTATTTATATATTTTTTGCAAGTTTATCGAACTTTGTCTAATATTTGTTGTTTCTAAAAAAAAATTTTACTAAATACTGGAAATACGAAACTTGGTTCAATGTAAAGCAAAAATCAAATACAATATATAGATGCATATACGAAGAAATACATACACTTGCACATACGAGTATCCGTATCGTTAAACATTAAATAATTTATGAGTTTGAAAAATAATAATAATAAAGATAGTGTAACTGGTAATTTATTTATCGTTGTGGTGCTTCGAAGAACTTTTTTCAAATGAATTGCTGTTTTCAGACAACAAGTTAAATAGTTTAACCAACCTGACATATTACTACATACATATATTGTTAGCATTTAATTTAATTTTTTTTTTTTTTTGCATATGTAAACTGTCGCACTGTGGTTTAATCTCATAAAACATGGATTAAATTTGAAGAAAAAAAATCGAAGGCGAACAAAATTGTCGGCAGCGGTTCATTCTCGACAATAAATTTTGTAAAACTATTAATTTTCTAATTGAAAGATAAATAACTCTTTCGAATTAAGAAATTATTCAAAATTTTGGATTTTATTTTAAAATATTTTTGAATCATTAGGAGAAGAATTCAAATAATTTTAATAAGTAATATAAATTCATGTGTTCTTTTATATTCTGTATTTGAATTGAATTGGCTCGAAAATTATGGATCGAAACTAATCTCATCTTCCTAAAATTTCGTTTTAAAATTCTCAATAAATTAATCCGCGGTTATTATTTACAACTCAAAAACCTCGGTTGTCGCAACATCAGAAAAATAATTCATCTAACAAAACTCAGTCGAATATCCCGTTATTTTTTAATTAAATACTTAATTTTTAATTTAAGCTACGAGTACCAGTGCAAGCTTATAAATTTATATTACAAAGTATATTTTCTTTACTAATGTCAATTATATGTTTTTTTTTAACAAATACAACCTGCAGAAACATTTAAGTCCTTAGAAGGGATCGAACTCGCAACCCTCCGACTCCTACATTAATAGACTACACCCTAGTCTATGAGGACACAGTGGAATCTCGACACTTGTTACCCCGTTCCACTGCTGTTCCCTTGAAATAGTTGCATTAATTCGCAAAAATTCCATATATTTCGGCCCGCTTCTTAATTTGTTGTTCATTTAAATAGGGCTATGTATCTTCCAGTCAGTGCGACTGGACTTTTGTTTCCAAAAATCATTCAGATTTGGGAATACTGTCAGGATTTTCGAATGAATACATATCTTATATATATATATATATATATATATATATATATATATATATATATATATATATATATATATATATATAAGGAAAATAGTACAAATTTCATATATACTATATATATGAATTTTCGAATGGACATGAACTCCCTAGCAAGCAAGGGGTTCAAGGGCAAACAATCTAAATTGTTCAAGTCGAATTTTTAATTTGAGAAAAAAATCTTCAAAAATTCAATTATTGGCCCAAAAGATGAACAGCCTGTACCTTGATGTCGCGAACGAAAAGCAGTCACAATTAAAAAAATTAATATTTCTTTAACTATTTTTCTTTTATTAACTTTGCCAGAAAATAAAGTACAAAACTTTGAAAAAAAAATTTCCAATGAGTTGTTTCGATTTTAAACTTTGACCACAACAAAAATTTCACATTTCATATTCGTGAATGAACTTTCAGTTTTCCAATTACTTTTACAATTCCTCTGAGGAATTGTAATTGAATTAAAAAATTTGCTTTTGAAATAATTCCTAAGAAATTAAAAAATTAATCAATTCCTTTGCTGTGGACGAAAGAAATCGATTACTAATTACAATTCCTTGTAATTTGTAATTGAGAGTAATTTAATTCCTAAAGGAATCATTACTACCCAGCTGTGACGTAAGTCACTTAGGACCATTATTACAGCTTGCCCTTGAACTTCCCGATAGTTAGGGGTGACTTAATTAAAGTACTCTATATAAGTGAGATTAATTAAGTTACAAATTGTTACAAGTACTTTTACACACTTCTTTTGTTTTTGGGAATTTGTGAGAGCGATTTTGTAAATTTTTTCCTTAAATTTTTACAAGTTCTTACTGACAGATTAAACGAACAGACCTAATGTATAGAAATAGAGACTAAAATCAATAATTTTTTTTATATGCCACTTAATGATAGAATAAACTTTAAATCGGATAGCAGTAATGTTGCTCAAAATTACAGACACTTAATTTGAAGGGACTTCTTTCAAATTGTTTATGTTCTTAAACTTTTTTTATAGGTTAAAAATTTTTTGTTTCAAAGTATTTTTTTTGTGACAATTTTTTCTTATTATTATTTATATTCTCTGAAAAAGTTATACAAAGTGTAATCAAATATTGGAATAAAGAGCGATTTATATTTAAAACCCGACCTTAGTGCTTAAAAATTAAATTACCATAATTAATGACTTGAAATTAAACATTTTCAGCTGCCGGTTGCAGCTGCTAAAATGTTTATTTTTTATTTTTTTTAACATTCATACTCGTACATATGGAAACTTAAACAATATTATTTATTTTATTTCAGTCGACAATTATTATAAATCTATATATATAAAATTGGATGTGTGTATGTATGTATGTATGTATGTATGTATGTATGTATGTATGTAACGTAATGGCTCCAAAACGGTTGGGCCGATTTTGACGAAATTTTCAGGGAACCTTCAGAATACTCGGGCGGGTGACACTGTGAAGTCCGATTTTTTGTTTTCGGTCTGTGGGCGGAGGGGCGTGGCAAAATGCAATTTTAATATTGCACCACCAATGACATATACATATATTTATTTTTTGTGTTTTTTTTTATTTTATTTTACTTTTTTTGGCAAGCCGTTGTCATGTTCTTCTAAACGAGATATCAAACTCTTAAATCGGTTATGTAGTTCCGAAGATATTTTGAGCTGACCGTGTCAGCTATAAATGTACATAAAAATTACGTGTATGTTCGTGATCGCTAAACTCAAAAACTACTGGACCGATTTTTACCAAATTTGATATGCATGCTCTATGGGCCGTGAGGAGTGTTTCTGTGTAGTTTGAAGTTCATCCGACAGATGGCGCAATACTTAGTTTTGTGTGTGTTTTTGCACCGTAACTCAAGAACTACTGCACCGATTTTGACCAAACTTTATATACATGTTCTATGGGACGTGAGGAGTGTTTCTGTGTAGTTTGAAGTTCGTCCGACAGATGGCGCAATACTTAGTTTTGTGTGTGTGTTTTTGCACCGTAACTTAAGAACTACTGCACCGATTTTGACCAAACTTTATATACATGTTCTATGGGACGTGAGGAGTGTTTCTGTGTAGTTTGAAGTTCGTCCGACAGATGGCCCAATATTTTGTTTTTTGTGTTTTGCCCAATAGAGATTAGCGCGATAAGCCTATGCTGCGTTTTGCTGAAGGCATTGGGTTCTTAACCAGCGTGTAGTGGGGTTAATTAGCCCGATACCTTTATTTGAACAATAATTGCTATGTCGATTTAGTGCAAATTTGAAGGCAAAACAAGGTTTGCCCGGGTCAGCTAGTGTATTTATACAAGGGAAAATGACGTCATGTATGGCAGTCCGTTTTAAGGCATAATTGTTCATATTTATGATGTTATAGTGTCTTTAAAATTCATATATTGTTAATCAGCATAATTTTCAGTTGTAGGGTCGAGTTCATATCTTATATCATATGTTTATTAATTTTAAATGTGCTGCATGATTAGAAATGACAAGAAATTGAGTCTGATGAAAACTTTTTTCTTTCGATGAGATCCACTAAACTATTTTAGAAAAAAAATTCTTAATTCATTATTTGTCAAAGATAAAACTAAAATATTATTTGCATTGAGTCGAGAATTATGCTTTTATTTTTGGTTTCTATTATTTTGGCAAATTATCAAAACAAAACAAAAGTACATACATCTGTACTATACTGTATATGCATGGGAAAATGGAAACAATTTCTTGGGATGTTTATACATATTTGCAGATATATAAGTATACTTTTGTATATATGTACTTCTGTTATGTTGTATAAAACATAAGTTATTTGTACAAGAATGTTTGAAATTGTTTGTGGAACAATTTTGACTATTTAAAAAATGGATGTGGTCAACAAATTGTTGCTTTTATTTACTCTATTCCAAGCAATGTCATCTTCAAACTCTCTATTCGCTTATGCTGAATGTCTATTGTACTGTTCACATGCATCGTTCAATGACGAACTAAATTAAAATCTACAAAACTACGAGTTTTGTATACGCAACCTACTTTCCGAGCCGATTGAGTGAATTTTGTCAACAAACTGGAGGCATAAAATGCCGCGCAACTTTGTTACTAACGAACAACCCGTGACAAACACAATTTTTGAGAGGGTCCTTGGCTGCCAGCATAGACGGCCCAATGCCACTTTCCGTTATTGAAAACCCAATTAGTTATATGTACATACATATATATTTTTATCAATTCTTAATTCTTTAGCTTATTTGTTAAACACAATGAGAAGTCTACTCGTATAATCGTAAGACACTGATGTCCAAATTCTAAAGCACGCGTGCATAGGACACAAATTTCTGCTGCCGCGTCGACGCTAAATTATAAAATTTTTACAACGACAAAAACTAATTGCATTTTAATAAAAAGAAACCGACCTTCGTAGACTAGTAGGTGGTGTACTAGACTCGTAGTGCGAAGGTCCCAGGTTCGAATCCTGCCGCAGAACTTTGGCAGTTTGTGTTTGATAATTGAAGGGAGCGCACAACAAGCCTTCACTGGCGTATGACATGGGCTATCACACCCCTCCAATCAAC
The DNA here is from genome assembly GCA_963681545.1 of Germaria angustata. NCBI lineage: Eukaryota > Metazoa > Arthropoda > Insecta > Diptera > Tachinidae > Germaria > Germaria angustata. The sequence goes on from OY812998.1 coordinate 5,108,627, forward strand.
CTAACCTAACCTAATAAAAGGAATCAAATTAGTGGATTTCGCTGCGAAAAAGGGCTCACTACGCCACTTTCTAAAATTGCTCAAGGTATTTAGTGTATTGACTACAAAGCATATTATGACTGAGAAATTGAGCTCGATCGCGTCGCACGTTATGTATTTTTTTGATGTGCATTAGTGTAGTATTGTTGGTGTCAATTGTAGTTAAACTGTTTAAAGTGATGAAGGCATAGCACTGGTCACTACACGGTACCAGTATCGATTGATGCACATCACAGCGACCTCCTTCGTTGTTAATGTTAGCAGAAGAGCATTTTTTAAAAAGGTACTTTTTTTTAAAGATGTGCCATTTTAAGAGGTACTTATTTAGAAGGTACAGTCTTAAAAAGGTACTTTTTAAATAGGTGACCTTTTAAGAGATTTTTTTTTTAAAAAGGTTGTTATATAAAGGGTTATTTTTTAAAAACACATTTTTTGAAAGTTACTTTTTTAAAAACACATTTTTTGAAAGGTACTTTTTTGAAAAGCTGCCTTTTTAAAAGGTACTTTTTATAATATAATTTTTTTAATTGCTTTTCAAAAAGGTGCTTTTTAAAAAACACTTGAAAACGTGCCTTTTTGAAACATTAATTTTCAGAAGCTGCTTCTTTGAAAGGTACTTATTTTGAAAAGCACTTATTTGAAGGTACTGTTTCACAAAGTATAATGTTCACAATTACTTTTTGCAATTAAACTATAAGTATATTCCTAAAGGGGCTTAAGCAGACAAAAATTTTGAATATAAATTTTATTCAAAAGGCCTTAAGCTTTAATAATTTGTAAAATTATAATTTTGGAAAAAGCAAACAATGAGCTATAAAATATACTCGGATTTGTTAAAAGTAGAGATACAATAATCTCACATTATTTAATTATAAATCAAGAACCTTTGATTGTAGAGATGATTGAATAATCTTCATCTATTAAGCTTCAACGCAATTCGTGTCAATAAAAAGTTTTTATTACATGTTTACAAAACGTTTCGTCAATTATTTGTTGACTTGTTCAAGTGTTTCGTACGTGATATTAAATCCATATTAAATTTAAATATTAGTTCTTATAAAATTAAAATTTGGCTATGAAATTTTTAATTAAGCATAATCTATATATGTAAAAATAAGTCCGTATATGTACGTCGCCGAACTAATCATAAACGCGTCGAGCGATATCAACCAAACTTATACACTACGTAGGCAGTGGCCCATATATGGTTTATATGAAGTTTGGTTAAAATCCGATAACGCATATGTGTGCGGTGCGTATGTGAAGTGAGTGTGTTTTTGCCGCAGGCATTTTTTGTACCGCATACAGCATTCATTAGTATTGAATACATTTTGGTCGGCATTTGCTATTACAATAAATAAAGCGCAAGGGCAATCGTTGGAATTGTGTGGAATTGATTTAGAATATCCTTGCTTTTCACACGGCCAGTTATATGTATGTTTCGTGCTCACGTGTTGGCAAGCCTTCAGTTCTCTTTATCTACACAACAACTCATGGCAAAACCAAAAATGTTGTCTACGAAAGAGCTCTAAGATAGTTTAAGTGATACATAGTCTAAGATTGTAAGAAACTAGAATTAAAAGTTGAATAATAGGGAACAAAACCAACTTTATTAAAAACAAGTGTTTCTTTTCTTATTTTGTTTTGCCATGCGAAGCAGGCAACGGGCCCGCTAGTTTAAAATTAATATAAAAATAAATTTTTATTTATTTATTAAAATTATTTATTTATGATTTATTAATATCTCTAAGCGAGTTTAGTGTTTAAACAATTAAAATTATATGCAAACTATTTTTACATACTTCTTATCACTGAAAATGAATTTTTATATTAAAACAAACGAATATGTTTTTTCTTAATATTATTTCTTAAGGTTGCCGTTCCCGATTTGGTTGAGGCTGCCAAAGATGCGGACGTTTTAATTTTTGTTGTGCCCCATCAATTCATTCCAAATTTCTGTAAAACACTTTTGGGTAAAATTAAGCCCGATGCTGTAGCCATTTCTTTAATCAAGGGCTTTGATAAGGCCGAAGGTGGTGGCATCGACTTGATCTCACACATTATCACGCGTCATCTGAAAATTCCCTGCTCCGTACTCATGGGTGCCAACTTGGCAAACGAAGTGGCCGATGGACAGTTTTGCGAAACAACAATCGGTTGTAAGGACGCAAAGTACTCCAAAATTTTGCGCGATCTCTTCCAAGCCAATCACTTTAGGGTAGTGGTTGTTGAAGACTCAGATGCTGTAGAAATCTGTGGTGCCTTAAAGGTTTGTACTTTTGTTACTCATTGTATATGTAGTACGTATTTTGTATTTAAAATTTACAATCAATTTTGTATTACAGAATATTGTGGGCATGGGTGCTGGTTTTGTTGATGGCTTGGGCCTGGGTGACAATACCAAGGCTGCCGTTATACGTTTGGGCTTAATGGAAATGATCCGTTTTGTTGAGATTATGTATCCCGGCAGCAAATTAGCCACTTTCTTTGAAAGCTGTGGTGTTGCTGATTTAATTACCACCTGCTATGGTGGCCGCAATCGTCGGGTAGGTGAAGCTTTCGTCAAGTCTGGCAAGACAATCCAACAATTGGAAACCGAAATGTTGAATGGCCAAAAGTTACAAGGTCCCCTAACTGCTGAAGAGGTCAACTACATGTTGAAAAATAAAAGTTTGGAGGATATGTAAGATAAGAGAATTTGAGATTAAACTCTGGTATAAAATAATGAATTTGTTTTTTTAAGGTTCCCGTTGTTTACCGCCGTTCATAAAATCTGCAATGGTCAAATCAAGCCACAGGAACTAATTGAATGCATACGCTGCCACCCCGAGCATATGTAAGTTGCACTTCAAACACTATTACTTCTCGTCTCTTGTATGTAAATGTATTTTAAATCCGTGTGAATTTATTTCTATGTATTAAATTTCTTAAAGGAGTGTTCATATTTTGGTGCAAATGTAGTGATAAATTATAGAAATATTTTTTTTGTAATATCCTCCAAATGCGGAAAGGAGGGAATGCAAATTTTTCGAATTGTTTGTTTTTTCGAAACGAAAATATGTAAATTGCCATTAGATTAATTTTTAGCACCGCGTCTGATTGTTGGTTTTCCAGTTAAATATTAAGATAAATGCAAAAGTTGCAATAATAAATATTGGTCGAAATGTACTTTTTACGACAAGTCAAGTTTTGATATCACTAATAGACTAAATAGTGTTTCGATTAAATATAATTTACCAATTATAAACTTGGTAAAGAATTTGCTCCAAATTGTGAGAACTCTTTTTAGTAACGTATATTTATATTATATCGTTCTTCTGTAAATTGTTACTAATAAATAATTTGATTAATCTTACAAATGAAAACAATTAGTTTAGTTCTTACACAATACATTTGTCCTAGAGAAAAAAATTCTAAAAGCATTAAAATCCCAAGTCATATAAATGTAAACATAAAAAACTATCTAAATTTTAAATGTGCACTCACTCGTATTATTGGCATTTCACACAAAGTGTTAATAAGAAAAACTAAATTTGCAAAATGTTACGATTATAAGACGAAAATTTGTAAAATCATATTTTAATTTTTTCGGTTTCTCTTTTCTTTTATTATTTTCTTAGTCATCCGGGTGTTGTTTAATATCATTTGAAACCATACATGACATTTTAATATCATTTGTTGTTTTGTTTTTAGGGGATCATCATTACTGGCGGCACCAAAACTTTAATATGTTTGTTACCCAGTCCTTAAACCATAAAACAAATAAAAATTCATACATGTTTAATTGAAAGAGTGTGTTAGCATTAGTGTTACTATCTTAAAGTAAACATACATACATACATATATGTGTACATAAACTACAACACGACACTTTATACCACCAACATCCCAAACCTGACGTAACTGAATGAACAATCTACTGGAAGAAACAAAACCTAAAACCAAAAATTAAGAACCATTTCCCAAGAATTCATGGCGTAAAAAATTTTTATCCTAAAATATGCCTTATTTTAAAGGATTTGAGTTCTTAAACATGGATTCTTGGTTGTGTTCTTTTAAAAGCTATTTATACACATCGTGTCATAAGAATTAAATTTGTTTAATTTTTTATTTTTATTTTAATTTTTTGTTGCTATTTTTGTACATAATAAAGCGTAATAAATTGTTATATAAATTAATTAATTATTGCGTCTTAAAAAATGTTTATTTTATACATAATTAATAAAAAAAAATTACTTAAGAAAATTTAAAAACACCATGTTTCCTTTAAAACTAAATTGGCCAACAATTTTTTTTTATTAAATTAAAAAGCAAAGAAAATACATTAACTCCCCCCTTCTATATTCGAAAAGAAAGTACGAATTAAAATTAATTTCATATGTGATTTAATAACCTTAATAATACTTGAACATATACTAAATTTAGTGCTTGTCATTGCTTGTCAAAATGTTGATAGTTTGCACTGTTTCCATTTCATAAGCTTTAAAATTTCTCTCTTTCTTTTTTTCAACAGGCAAAAATTATAAACTATTTTCATAAAAATCTTTACTTCAAACAGAATACAAATTATTACTTGTCAAATTGTCATCTATCAAACATCTTTATCTTTATGAAAACCTTTTAAGTATAATGTTTGAATATAAATGCACAAACTGTGATTTGTTTTTAAGTTTTGTGAAAAATCAGAAAAATAAATATACAATAATAAAACATCAGCACAATTGTAAGGCAGCCTTGAAAATTTGAAACGGTTTTAAATTAATGAATACGTATTAAAAACATATTGGTGCTTACATATACTCACCGCTTTTCAAACACCCCACAATTTTGAGGCATATCTTCTACCTTAGCTCCACCTTGTCCTTTAGCCAGAGTCAGTTAATTTTAACGACAAAATGAATACTGTATATTTTTTAAACTATATTTAAGTTGTAAGTAAAACCAACCCATTCTACAACTAAATATTTATGTTACAACAACAAATAAGTACCTAAAATATCTATTAAATAATTATTAAGTGAAGAAAAAAATTAATGAGAGGGGATGACAAATTAGTTTATTATACAAAAGATCATACAAATATGTTTTAATTTAAAAAAAATATACATAAAAATTAAACAAATTGTAAAATAAATAAAAATTTAGTCAATATGTATCGATTTTAAATAACTAAATGAAATACATAAGTACATTTATGTATACTGTACATAATATATGAAATAAATAAATTTGTTGACTTGATTTCAGTTAACAAACAAATTTAGCAAAGTGCGTAAGTAAATTTATTAACCATTTAAATATGTATCTCACTCATCAAACGATTGTAAGTTTCATATTACGTTTTGCTTTAAGGGGTAGAGATATAATATTACTTTTGTCACTCAACCACCCCATAATCATATAATCGAGTTGCCCTTGAAAAGGTGAGAGCTTTTTGACGATGTTCATCAAAATAAAGAAACAAATTATTCAATGGCCAAAGTTAGGAACTTCATACATATTTGACCCAATATAAAATTTTATTTTTTTAAACGTCTTTAGCAGAAAACGAGCATTAAATGCATTTAGTGAATTTTTAAATAAAAAAATATTTAAAAAATATGTTTTACCTTGTAGACTAACGGGATTTGACAAAAATGTTCTTGTGGAAAATTTAAGAATTTTAAATATTTCGAAAAAATCTTAAATTTTGACTTCAACTTTGTTTGATTTTTGGCCAAAAACTAAAAATATGATTTTCGAATATCAAAAACCTCGATCTCCGAAAATCTAATATGTGTTTCAATCGTAACTTAGCCAACAAAAAATATATAATGAAATAACAATCGTAAACTTATATAAAATTAACAAACAAAACAAAATTAGAAAAAATTTCAAAAGTAAAAAATTTAAAATCGCTAGTAAAAATTAAATCAATTTATATATTATATTCATAAACTTATAGTTTGAGTCTAGTTCTTGCAACTAGTTTATTATTAATAAAAAAAATATTTATATTTAGCTTGTAATTGAGACTATAATAGCATATGAACCAGAAGCTCTTAATTGACGTCCCTAAAAGCTCTTTTATGACTGGTAAAATCCACAAATTTAAACGTTGCTACACAGGTTATTTGATCAAAAAATCATTTTATTTTTCCATAATTTGTGCAGCATTTCAAAATTATTTTTATTCCTTCCAAAAAATACGATTTTTCAAGGTCATCAAAATAGGCAATTGTTTACGAAATGACTTCATCGTTGGACTAAATTCTCTTTCCGCCGAACCATTTTTTCTGGTTTAGAAACAAGAAATAGTCACTCGGGGCTAAGTCCAGAGAATAGGACTTATAAGGGAGCAATTCGTAACCTGATTCAACGAATTACGCCAATAAGTTGACATAATATTTGCCATATTGCGGTTGAACTACACCAAAGACTCCTGCGAAGTTATCACACGATTGCGTTTGTGGTCGATTTTGAGCAAATTCTGTACCCATCCTGCGGAAAGCTTTCTCATACTCTAGTGATCATTGAAACAACTGAGCCATGTGGTATGCCTATGGTTTCCACAATCTCTCGCACTTTCAATCTCCGATCGGAGCTTCTGTTGTCTTGAAGTCTCTAGTTTTCCTCCCTCCCAGCCTGGTGTGGCCTATATAGTTTAGAATATGGCGTGCTAGTCAGTTCGGATGGTACTCAAATTGCTTTAGGTATATTGTCAGGTGTTTTGAAACTAATGTCTAGATCACAACCTCTCATGTCGGCACCAGGGAGCCGAACTTTAATCAGGCTCTTATACATACATATGTATACAGCCGAATGAAAACGAAAAAATACTGACCAAAGAATACAAAATAAAAAATAATTTCACTCAGTTGTATCACAAAGTAGATCAGAAGCATAACGAAGCGGAACTTTAGACGAAATATTAGATTTTTTTTTCTTATTTTGCAGCAAAGAAAAATCGACATAAACCTTGTGCGACAGAGGTATCTACATATATGAAACCAATAAGTTCCTTTCGCCACAAATTTTATGAATTTTTTTCGGAGGTGTCGGTTCTAATTTATGCTATAAGTTGTATGTTGTATCCTTCATGTTGTATTGCTTTTCAAAATTTTTATATTGTTCTATTTAATAGGTACGAGTACACATCGACCATAAAAAAACGCGCTAATTTTTTTGTGTTATTCAAGCATATATTTTTGAAATACGATTAGAATTTCAATAAAAATAAATTAATCATGTAGGATGAAGAGTAAAAAGGAAGTTTTTTCTTTCGCTTAAACGCGATAAACTAATTCATATCAACATTCATGCATGAACTCATACGCGACAAAAAATAATTCGATTCAATATTGGCATCGTGTATGGCCATGGATTTTGCTCAGTGTACTAGCACTAGGGATAGTGGAAAATTAGCACTATGTACCACTAATTTTTTTTAGTGCCAAAAAAAGAAATGATCCTTTATCATCAGGCTTTTTAAAAATAGTGCAAAATAAATTTTAGCAGTAGTCCGCCCCATCTATGGTTGAGCCACACACGCGCGACACACATTTTATCTGATCATTTAGGATCATTCGAAATAATATGCCCTTGTTAATTAAATATTAACAAGGGCATGATTGTTGTTGAACACCAAACATTATAACAACAACAAATCGGGAGAAAAATTCAATAATAATTTTTAGCCATCCAATGGATGAAAGAAGCCACAATTAACATAAAATAGGAATGTTTTGTATTTTTATCGTTTTTTCTTTTAAGTAAAAAAAAAAAATAACTAAATAAATTTACTTATCCTTAGTAATTATATGTAGTATAATGTATGTTGTAAGTATTTCGGTCATAGAACAATGATGAACTAAGTTTACCATTGAAAGTATTTGAATCTAATCAGTGGCTTACGATGATAGATCTTTCGGAACCCCTTGCGTTGTATGGGTCTTACATTGACAAAGGGTTTTCCTTGTTCGTCCAAAATATTCCAGAATTTTTGCAACTAAAATTAAGTATAATGAAATAATTAATTATGCGTTTTAAATGCTACTGAGATTTTCTTATACCTCATTGTACGAAATTGGTAAAATGTCTGAAAATATTATCCAGGTAACAGCTTCTGCACAGGGTGGTGTTGTCAGGGAACCCTGATAGGTGTAGAAGTCTTCTCGATTTATATTACCCAACAAGGAACCCAAACTGATTAATTCCTCCGCTGCGAAAGATGAATTAAACTTCTCTACATTTAGCAAATTGTTGTAGATCACATTCAAGCCAGGAAAATACACTTGATCACTCTTTAAAAACACCAAACATCAAACAGCATTAAAAATTGTGTTAACAGCAACAACAAAAAACAAAAAATAATGTGAATGCCCACCTTCACCACTTTAAATAAGACGGCCAGCACAGCCACTCCATCTTGAAAGTTAATGGCCGCTTTCATATCGCTGTATTTCGTATTTCTATGTACAATATGCATTTCCATGTCGTATTTATGTCCATTGAGTGCATGCTCTGAGCCTTTGCGCAGTTTGGAGCCCCAGTGAAAATGTACTTGTTCAACTTCGTAGATGTCATCTAATATACCACCGGTTATAAATGGCTTGTCCCCCAATACTGTATGCGGCACCTCAAATTCAACTTCAAATTTTCATATATTTGTGTATGTGTGTGAGTGAAATGGGATTGATGTAATGAAACTTGAGTTTTAACTTTAAACAATAAAAGTAATTTATATTCATACCTGTGTGGCCATTGTTGCGCATATTCAGTGGTTGTGCCACTGGTGCATCATACAAACCAAATAATATTGGTGCCGCTACCAAATCTATGGTCTTTTGTTGTTGCAGAAGAGAAAGAAGTGAATGTTATCAGAAAATAATATAAAACATTTTATGCAATTCTAATATAAGCTATTCCCTTCGTCGGTAATATTAGCAGAATCGTCGGCGAAGTAAAACAATTAATAAAATGGCCATAAACGTACAGCTTAAGAGACTTAATGCGTCTGCTTGGAATTAAACGTTCCTTTTTCAATCCAGGCTAATTTATATTAAGAGTAGACGTTTGCTTGCAACCGATTATTGCAAAATAAGCAGGAAGGAAGAAACTTAAACAATTTATTCTCTTTTATCCATTCTCTCTTTTTAGCAGAAGTCCCATACATTTAGGAGCAGGCTTTTTCGAGCAAAGGATTTTTTTTAAATAGGAAATCCAAAGTATTTCCTTTGTAAAAGTCGATCAATTTGAAATCAAGAGATTTCTAAAACATGTCTGTACATGAATGTATTATAATTTATGTGTTTGTATTGTTGTTGTAAAGATTACTTTACAAAATACTCTTAGTCGGGGGTATTGCACTAACTGTGCAGTTTCCACTAACACTTAGTGATAGTGGAAAATTATTGCACTAATTTTGTTGGTGTTTAATGGTGAATTGAAAATTAGCAGCTTCACTAAACATTCGTTATAGTGATGTTGAATAATTTTGCACTTAAATTAAATTATTTTAGTTTTAAAAAAATAATCTTAAGCTTATTGCAACTTTGTGAAGAAAACTTCACAAATTTTAGTGCAACGTAGAAATTTCACACTAAATCTTTAGCAAAATTTGATTTATGATAATTTTTTTACACTAACTCAACACTAAAGTCGAATGCTTCATTGGAAATAACAAAATTTTATAAAATAGTTTGGAAAGAAGAAAGTCATTCTTAATTTAAGTTTTTATTCTATTATTTTCGTACAATTCATTCTTAAAAATTCAAGTATAAAAAACTCAAAATTTATTTTTGTTTATGAAAATGATTTCATATCAGGGAAGGCCTGGGTGCAAGACCGATGTCAAACAAAAAAAAAAAAATTTAAAATTAATATGTATATGTAAATACATATATAAAAAAGAATGAAAAAAATTTAAGTAATATACATACATAAATTATTGAATCAGAAATTTTTCAGAATTAAAATAGAAAAAAAATTATCCCGTATGGCATCGCTTGCATTATAGAATAATAATTCAATTCAAGGCCATTTCAGTCTTAAGTGAAGGTTATTTTTCTTCAACATAAATTTTAGGTTTTACTTCAAATCAATCCCAAAGCCGTTCATAAGTCAAACGTTCCATAGTCGGTTTGAAAAAATCCCAACTTAACGCACTTTTGACATCGCCTTGGCTTCTACTGTTTAAATACGGATGACTTGATTTTTCTTTTGAATGTACAAATTATTTTTTTCAAGGAAAACTAGCATTTTGAAATTGCAATTATTTAATTTGTTTCTTCGAGGAGCGTCTACGATTCCACTAAAAGAAAACAACGGCTCTAATGAAGCATTAGAAGGCAAAGACGTGTTGAATTTTAAAAACGTTTGCTCAAATAGTGGATATTTATTAAAACAACACAAGCCATCATGCCATCCTTTTGTGTTGGAGATCCTTATATGTACTCGTATCTAATGAAAAAAAATGGGAGTCGTTCTCTAGGAATGACATTTTCATTGCTTTCAAAGTATCCATTAGTGCATTATTTAGACTTTCTAGGATCTAACTGACAAAATTCTAATATAAAATAAGGACTTTTTGCAAATTTGCGAAAATCGATTTGAAAATACTTTTCTTTATTTAATGAAATTTTCAAATCTTTATTTTGCTTTCAAACCAATAATGATGAAATCACTTTCACATAAGAAAAATGAAATTTGGCAAATATAAAATAAAATATAATATAAAATTAGTTTCCATGCAAGAAAATCATAAAAAGTTTACATTTTTCCATATAATAGAGATAACTTCCAAATCGGTGAAAAGGATTCGTAGAAGAGAACAACCTGCAAAGCAGGGCTATGTTAAGATCATTGGAAATGATCCGATTTTGCACTACTTCCAGATCCTAATCCCAACATTGTAGTGACTTCTTTGGAAGATTTTTTTTACTGGGTATATAATTTTTTTTTTAATTTCAATTTAAAAATTTTTCTTTCTCGAATTTTAAAAGTTTATTGAGAGTATGTTTAAATACAGCTTTTTTTTTAAGTGTTGTTTCAAACTGTGCACCAAATCTGCGCTTAATGATAGGGAAAAAACTAGCACTACCACTAATATTTTCTGTGATAGATTGCAATGATGTTCTAGTGACAAGGATTTTTTATATTCTTGTACTTCGGCCTCATTCTAAATACTTATTAAATATTTGCAAACATTTATGAACCAAATTTTTTTATGGAAATTCTCTTTGGCAAATTATTCATCTTCTATTGTATATTTAAATTGTTTACGAATTAAATAACTTATTTATGCAACATGAATTAAAAACTTTAGTTAAAAGTCAATGATCATTTTTATCACAATTTTGCTTGAATAAAGTGGCTTGTAAAAGCTATTGTTTAACAATCGATTATGGCAATACAACACATTATCTATAAATTATATGAATACCAGTCGGTAATTACAAGTCAATTAGAAAAAAATCAATTTGTCAAAGAAGCCAAGCTCATTTGCTTACCTTGTGCGTTGCTATTGCAATTGGAGACTGCCTCTGACCTCCGCACTGTGGAAACTCATTATACCATTCTGTTGGCTCATCATAGCTAAAATGATCTATAAATATATTACATAATTATATTTAATTTAATAAGGCCTTTTCCTGCAAGTGTTTTGTATATCTTTAAGTCATTTTGTCGGTAAGTTTGTGCTGTGCGACTTCATTTGATTCCAACATTTAATACTCGTATATAAATTATATTAAGCAATTTGCTGCAAAGAAACTCAAATTTGAAAGTCAAAAAAAACTGTCTATCACGATTTCCACGGGGAAACATTTCATTTTTACTCATGATGATGTATTTGAGCAAAAAAAAAAATTAAAAGAAAAAAGTGGTGATTTAAAAGTTTCGCTAAAGCTATAAAACAAGCACAAATGATTTTTGGAAATACATAAATAATTTTAAATGTCTATGAAAATATTGACAATTGACACTCAAGACAACTACAGTTTTGGTAACATACCGTCATATGGAAATTTTGAAAACTAGCAATTATATAACATCAGCAATCATTTAATTTTGCAATGCACGTACAGTGAACTCTCGACAACGTAAACTCGTATGTGAAAAATGAAAGGAAAACATATTACATTGATATAGATTATATATTGATGTATTCAGAAATATATTTATTATGATTTTTAGATGAATTAAAATGAACTACAGGACCATGAAGGCTTGATTAGATCAGTCATTAATATCGGTCGTATAATATAATATAAAAACAAACTTTTTTTCATAAAACAAATGCTTACATATATACATACATACATACATACAACAATAATTGGCTTGTAGACTTATTGATTATAAGACCGAAGTGCTCGCAGACTAATTAAGGCGGCAAAATCAAATGTTGGATCATGCTGTGCTGGGATAAACAATTCGATTAAGTACCTTGGATTAGTGATAGACTACCTTTCATCAATTGAAGAACACCTCTTTTATATTGCTAATAAGTACGGGAGAAAACGCGCTGCCCTGTCTCGAATAATGTGAAATACCCGCCTCGGAGACTTCTGACTGAAGTGACACAAATGGTCATCACATATACGTCGTATATATTGTCTAGAACTCTTAAACTAAATACTTATAGGAATATTATAAATCAAGGCTTTACGAGTCAGTGGCTTGTTTTGGAAAATCTCAACTAAAAAATGTTTGTGGCATTTTAACCATTAATGTCTGTATAAGTGGATCCTCCAACACAACAGAGAAAAGAAGAGTTTCAGAGGAAGTGTTCCGCATCCAAAAAGGAAAGTGGATATATTCTCTTTTCCCAATCTCAACTAAACAATTTTTGTGATAACAGGAATTTTTCCCATTGATGTCTGTATAAATGGATCCTCCAACACAACAGAGAAAATAATAGTTCCTAAGTGGCAGAGGAGTTGTTACGCATCCAAAAATTTAAGGTGGACATATACTCTTATACTGAACATAGTTCTATGACTCAGACGTACACTTGGTGACTTAAGCTTTTACGTAACATGGCTGCTTAATCTCATATATGACTACATTTGGACAAGATGCCTCGTCCATCTTGCCCGACTTATAGTATAGTATATTGTGGTTATATTGAAAAGATTTATGCGGTAAATCTTTTCCCCTCTCCAGGGGGGTAGAATATGCACTTATATATACGGTGACCATCCGTTCACTATTATAGTGGACAGTACACTATTTGAGCCTCTTGTACACTATTTTTTTCATGTACACTATTTGTACATTTTTTTGTCAATTGCCCCATTTTTTAAAACATATTTTCTTTCATGTGTTCACTTTTGTTCACTTTTCTGTTCTATTTACTATTCTTGGTCATTAATAAATATTCTTGGAAACTCTACGTTTCATTCTCATTTATTATGAAAAATAATCTGGCCACTATGTATGTTATGAGAAAAGAAGAGAATTTGTCAGTTCTTCAGCTGTTCATACACATGCATACATACATATACACACATACGTATATTTTGTTTTTTTTTCATCCAGTTTGAATAACTGTTTAATTTTTCTGTGGAGGGAAACAAAACTAATAACAGCGAAATATTTGTGGTGACAATATTCCTTATAAAAATATTTTAAAATTAGTGAATTTTGCATTTTCTTTGGTTGCATCAAATGCACCAACAGAAAGGGTTTTTTCTATGTCTAATAATATATGGACTTCCGAGAAATCTCAAATGAAATTGGAAACACTAGAATCTCTCTTAATTATAAAATGCAATTTTGAAATGGATTGCACTGAATTTAAATCATTTCTAACGAATAGAGCTGATGTTTTGCAGAAAATACATTCTGTAGAGAAATATCAAAAGTAAGGTACCCAGTAAAAAATATATGGATTAATCCATAATCGAGCAATAAAGGAGTAATGACTTGGTCATCCATTTGGAGTAACAAGCGAGCTATCGAAACTTTTTGTTTGTTTTGTTGTTTATGCCTCGCTTAATACTCCAAATGGATCAATGAGGGATGTATCAGTTCGTTTTTGGTTTTTTTTTTCTTTGACATAACTTCTAATTGTTGACGTTTTTGTTTTGTTTTTCAATTTAGTCAGTTTAGTTTTAAAAAGTGAAAGATTTAAAAAAGCAAAAGCTACGGGTATAGTAACAAATTGTTAAAAATGTGCAAAATTTATTAATTATTTGTTTTCTATTTTAATATATTTCAGATTTCGTACATTAAATAAATAACCAAATTTGTATATATATGAATGTTTACTCCCTTTATGCTCTTTTAGGAGACAAAAACGATTACTCCCTCTGTCGTCATTTTCAAGATCAAAGGGAGTACTCCATATGGAGCTTAAAAGGAGTACTCGTGTCTGCGGACATGTTGTGTTAAAAATCCAATGAGGTCCGGAGTTTTATGGAGTAATCCATTACTCGCAAAGGAGCGCTCCAAGATTACTCTTTGGATGATCCTATTTTTTACTGGGTATGTAGGTATATTTTTACATTCGTTTGTATGTGTGTATGCATTTTTAGTTTATAGTTTCCTTTTTATGTATGTATGTACATACATAAGTACATATATGTGTACACTATTTCTTTATGGGTTTAATGGTCACCGTACTTATATATAAAGACACTTATACAGCCATACATACATACATCTTAAAATATAGTCAGAATAGCTTAACAGGACCTCGGGACACCGAAATATGATGAAAACTTGAAAAACTAGAAACTGAAAATTGAGAGTATTAACCCCGACTTGTATGTAATAAGATAAGGAAGATCTCAAGAGCAACAAGTCTCAAATGGTGTTCTTGTACTTCTGGAGTCCGTAACAATATTCTAAACATTCCATATGAATATATCAAAGGCTTCGCTTGGAGTTGAGTTTGCTAATGTATCATAAAAGAATATTTGTGTCACATAAAGTTTGAATAAAAGCAAAGGGGAAGCTGCAGCTTTTAAATGGATAATGACTTCCAGTTGAGCAGACATTAAAAGAAAACTATAAAGTATTTATTTACAGATTTATTTATAACCAAAAACATGCCAAAAAAAACTTGCACACATGTACTTTTAAAAAATCCTGGCTAAATAGCTGCTGAACTCTTGCTAATAATGTACAAATATCTGCTATCTTGTACTAAATTTTTTTTATTAAATTAAGTTTTCATAAACTCTAATTTTAGATTAAATTATTATTTTAATTAACGCACGTAATTTTAATAATTAGAAACAAATTTTATACAAAAAAATTTCAAATTAAGATGCCAACGTGCAGGCCAGATTCTACTTTGGGTTAATGTTGTAGGTATTGTATAACATGTGATTTAATTTTTCAGTTGTTTACATCATGAATCATCTATGAAATCTAAACCATTCAATGCACTGTTTATGTTATCAGGGGCGCACTGTACATAAATGCACCGAACATTTCATTTGAATTATATTTAATAGATACAGCAATATTTGAATTTCTTTACACACACGTCTTTCATATCAAAAGTGCTCTTTACTTTCATTCGAAAATAATTATTTGCATCTTGTAATTGTTATGCAGCAGTAAAAATTAAAATTGAACCGTATATTTTCACTGCATTTTCAGGAAGTGTTTAACAACTGATGGTGTGTCCAGTTTACAGACTTCAAATAATTGTGGCAAGTTTGGTTGGAGAAAACAATGTTTACAAAAACACAAAACATTTTCTGATTCGAGCCATTTCAAACGTAATTTATCACTATGCAGTTATAACAATATATGCTTTTATAACTTCAAATCCTCTAATCTGTTAAAAACAATACCCTTTCCTCGACAACAATTCAACAGTGGTCCAATAAACTTAGTGGGTTTCAAACATCCTTAGGCAAAAGTTCTGTCGATCACTTTCAAAATACTAAAAAAAATTTATTAGAGTTTTGAAATGAAGTCTCTTACAATTAGAATTGTTTTGTAAGAGAATTGCGTCTTAGAATTGTATATTAGAATGTACTTGTAATAACACAGCATGTGGAAAGTATTATTTTACAGAATGCTGAAATAAAATAGTACAAACACAATCTATGGATTTTCAGTCAATTAAACAAATGAAAAAGTCTATAGAAACAATTCTTAAGGTATAAACCTGGGTTAAAAATTAGGAGCGTAGCAAATGTTTGCATTCGCATTTGCCAACTATTCCCTTATTTTTGTTATTGGCATTCGAATGCACTAAAATTGATACGAGTTTTAAAGGGAATAGGAATACAGTATGAAAACATATGACATCTTTTTACGAAAATAAGTTACAACAAACGTCACAAAAAAGGTTAATGCTTCCAAACAAGGCCCATTTATGAGGTCTATACAAACCAAATTGATTACAACAAAGTCGAGAATGCAATTGTCAAAATCCTTATAAGAGATTCGAGAGAAAAATGTTTGGATATTTTTTATATCTCTATATATTTGACAATCAGCTTACCTATCAGCTGGTCTATTGCAACCATCACACACACAACTACACACACACATACATCCATATATGCACGATTGCAAACAAGGTCAAAATAATAACGGTTGATGCAAGTTTCTCATGTTAAAAAACTAAGCAAAAGTCCAGTAGAGTTTGGAATTTTTTTTTCATTCGTGAAAAAAGGAAAGCGAATAGCTTTCTCACAGTCACACTCATTATATGAGCAGCGCAAAATTAAGGAAGCTTAAAATCATACCCGCTGCTACTCCATCAAACTGCATTGTAACTTCTCTAAAAGCCCACAAAAAACAATTATCACTTAAAGGCACTAATACGAGTAAGTGGAATTTTTCCCATGCAATTTCTACCAAAATCTACAAGTTAATTGTAGAGATGAATGCAGTTCCAGACCTACATTTCAAATTGAAATGTAGGTCTTGAACTGCAGCTAATTGAAATTTTCAATTAATATTAAAATGTTTGCCTTAAATATGTTATGAAAACAGTCAATTCAGCCAGAACTAGGCCCAGTGTTATAATAAGTTGACACTGGACATTTAGTAAGACCTATCAACCAATTAACCGCCAAATCGTCAGTGAAGCTTAAGCGGTTTGAAAACATCCAATCTCATACATTTTAGCCAAAACATTCAAATACAATATGAGAATTCTGTACCTTATATGTGCGATCATAGTAGGACTAGGATGATTTTATCCAAACACGACAACAAACATGAGTCTATTTTATTTTTCTCGCAACATGTATACTATTAGACACCCTTTGGGTGACAATGATCTTATTTAATAGGCAAAACGAAAAAAATACTTTATTTCAAATACTTTATATTGAAATTTATCAGGATTGTACCCAAAAAAATGTCTATTGTGCTGTAATATTTTTCATCGAATGGTCATACTAAATACTTTGTCTTCCCAAATTCAACTCTTGTATTATTTACCATGAAAAATATTTCATTGCCACACTGCGGCAAAGTACTATTTTGCGATTTTTTTTCAAATATTTCTCCAGTGGGATCGTACCTTTACAAAGATTTTGTTAGTACGTCTCAAGGAACTGGCCTTCGTAGACTAGTAGGTAGGGTACTAGACTCGTAGTGCGAAGGTTCGTATCCTGCCGCAGAACTTTGGCAGTTTGTGTTTGATAATTAAAGGGTGCGCACAACAAGCCTTCACTGGCTTAAGTGTATGTCGTATAACCTAACCTAACCTAACCTACGTCTCAGGGAAAAGCAATTGACAATAGTCCGTGACAAAATTTGACAAAAAAAGATAAACCCTTCTGGTCGAACGTTCAGGGAGGCTAAAACTTGGAGCAAGGGCCCTTTCGTGACTACTCATCATTATATGGATTCATTCAAGTGTGCCACAAGTTCTTTAATTTTTTGTAACTTGCATATATTACAATCATATAAATTAGATAATACTAAGTTAGAGTCTAGACTCTACAGTCTAGCCATATGGTATTCTGTATTGCGATTTTGTAGGATTCTAAGAAAACGAAAGGACATAAGCTTTCATGACGTAGTTTGCGAGATGATTAAAAGTTTATGTTTTTTACGAATGTCATGATGGCTTGAAACGTTAGTGAGTAAATTTTAGAATTAAATATTTCAAACTAAAATGCAAAAATGTCTTTAAACTGATCATAATGGTAAAAATGGTGGATAAATTTTTGATTCTATTACACAAAATAATTGCATTTAGTCTAAATAGAAGCATATTTTTAAATGTGATCGATTTTTTCTGTCCGACATATTGACTGTCAGTCAGTGTAACACCTTTGTGGACTAAAATTTGTCGCCTTGCGCTTGAACAACGTTGGACTATATTGCAAAGAAAATATGCGAAAAATTATCTTTTCTGACGAGGCACACTTTCATCTCAGCGACTACGACAACATGCAAAATTGCATCGGAAAATCCGCACGTAATTGTCTAGAAGGCAATGCATCCACAGAGAGTGACAGTTTGATGTGTTTTTTTTTCGAAAATGCTGAAAACGCCATTTCAGCGCTACAAAGCCATGATTACAGGCTTCTATGGCCTGAAGTGGAAGATTATCTTGATGCTTGTAATTGGAGTTTGATTATAACAAATTCTATGGCACCGGGCATTTTGCAATAGATGAACTTTGTTATAACTCAAGTATATATCAACGAGCAACTTAAAAATATTTTTTATATAATTATGCAACATATCACATGTCCACTGAAAAACCTCAACTATTTTATATTTTAATCGGTTTGCCCAATAGTGGTAAATAATTACTTAAATAGCTTTTAAAATTAGAGGAAAAATTTTGCTACTTTACTTTGCTCGTTAAAGTCTAAAAATTTACAAGAATTTTTGTATTGGACACTGTAAAATAGTTCGTTACAAGCGAAAATTCGCTATAACCGAAGTTCGTTATAGTTGTAATGATCTGTAGAAATGTTTGTACAAAATTTTTGGGACCGGAAAAGTTATTCATTATGGACGGTAATTTTTAACAACCGGTGTGAGTTATAACTGAACTCCACTGTATATGATTTGGCACACACGCTCTAATTTAAATTCTAACAAAAATGCATATTTTTTATACACTATTTATTTATATCAAATCCAACTAATTATTCGTTTTAAAAAGCTTTAATAATTATATGTATTTTGCATAAAAATGGGAGCATAATTCCATTATATTCCACAAAATTTGAATGATTGATTAATTGTACAATTTGAGACGTCGCAAGAAAAGACCAAAACAAAAGACTTAAGACACAAACTTTCTTCTAACAGGCGTCTTAATTAAATAGACGTTTGTGTCTAAAGCCTTTTTTATAATTTTATACATGTGTCCGAAAATCGACATTATTTAGCAATTTATAAATAAATAATCACATGTACATATCAGTCTTTATTCAAACAATATTCAAGCATACAAATGTATGTCTGTATGTATGGCTGCTGTTGTAAAGAAAACACAAAGTTTGTCATATATTTTGTTTCCAAACACTTTACAAACTCATTTCACTGACCTAAATACAAATGTTACTATAATGCCCATAATAACATTTGTTTTAAAATAAATTTATTTAATGCCAACATTTTGCGAGTATTGGCTAATGGTAGCAATTAAAATTTCAAGTTTAAATTAAACGTTGTCGCTGTTACCGGCATCGTATGTATGTGTGGCTTTACTTGTGACCGTAAACAAAAACTTCAAAGAGTTTGTTGCATTTGTTATTGTCGGCATGGCACGCCTGATTAATTACCAAGAATATGTTTTCTATTTTATTTTTTATATGTATATAATTTTCACATTTGTTGTCAATAACTGGTAATTGGCTACATACCCGAAGCTAATGGCAGCAAAAAAAGCAGCCCTTGATAGAAATTACTGAACACCGGAAAACTCATAACAGTTCGTTCTTCTCTATTGTTGTTTCAAGTAATTCAATTGATTTCGTTTTAATTTTAATTATTTGAGTTCTTCTTAATCTTAAGCCAAGAGCGGGCGAATTAATCAAAAAATTACTTGTTCACACGTATTATATCAAATTTTGGTTCAAATAAGATTTACTTTCATCTACAAGGATGTACATTCGTATGCAACAAATATCACTTCATTTCCGTATTGTATTGGTAAATGCGATAATCTTCCGTTAACAAGTCAAAATGTACTGAACTCAAATACTATCGTTATCCATATGTTTTATGATTTTCAACTTTTACTCAAATGTATGTAAACAAACTCTAATATAGTTTTATAATGCATTTATATATGATACTGTGACGTTTTGAGTCGAAATGGCAAGTCGGCAAAATGCAGCATGTGGTTTCTTCAACACCGCATTGCATGTATGTACGTACTCGTACATACATTTAGGCACACATGCCACGAGTGTATATTCATATGTATGAAAATACATCTAATAAAACCTAAGCCCAAGATTTGCCAAAACACTCGTGCATTTGGCTTTAACATCCTACTCAATTTGTATTAGAGTGACTTTGTCTGTTTTATGTTTTCAGTTGTAAACGAAATCATTATTGTCGTGTGACAAAATAAAAAGGTTTCGCTTATATTTTTACCTCAAGCACTCAAACCTTAAATAAGCATTTGAAAAGACCTAAAGACTACAGATGCCTTTAAGATTGCGCTCAAGAGTAATTGCTATGGAATTATTAATAATCGAAAAATGTGTAAAAATATTTTCACAAATTTTCAAATTTATCACATACAAAATTTTACTTTAATTTCTACTGAGACAGTGATCTTATGTTGGCATAATAATATTCTTTCGCACATGTTCTAGTGTGTGATAAAATTAAATGATTAAAATGAGATGTTTATCAAATTTATGCCACTGATGATCTGTTTTAAGTGAAGTTTAAGAGACCTGTGCAAGGTGCTTCAAAGGGCGCAATGGAAAATAGTCCCTCAAAAAAAAAAGCACAGACGGCAAAAACAATGATTATGGTTGGTTGTTTTATCTTTAGGAGTCTTATTTTATTTGAATTTTTGAGGCCTTATTTTATATGAAAGAGCATCGCAAATAAGCAAAATAAAAATCAATCAAAGTAAAAGTTCTATCATTATCTCGCTAATTAAAACAAAATTTTATTTCATATTCTTAAATTTGTATTGGGGGCTCATGTGATAACTGAAATTTGGGGTATTATTTCATATGAAATAGACCCCGATAGTAGGGCTCTTTATTTCTTATATACTGGGGGTCTAATGGAAAAGTGAAGCGTACGACCTTGGACGTAGTAGCCATAATATCCTGTATGGCCGAATACCTACATAGGAATTGCTGCAGCAGACCAATCATCTTCTTAGCTGGAACAACAACCGATAATGAAACTGATACAAAGCGAACATAGCTGCAACAACTCGTGTAAGGGGTAATGGAGGAAAAAATTTCATATGACATAGTTAACATCCCCAAAAAGCTATAAGTGAAATAAAACTCTAAAAACTGTTTGGCAGTTTATTTCGTTTTTCAATTACAGAAAAATTTCTCCAGTCATTTCTTTTCAGTCAATTCTTTTCTTGGCTATTATTTCACACATAAAAAAATCTTGAAAATAGGGTTTAATTCATTTTTCTTCGGGCTGTTATTTTATCTCGTTGTGACTTTATTTCATATTAAAAATTGCCATACCATTGCATATGAGATAATGTTTCATTAGTGGTTGGCTTATTTCATATTTTGGGTTATTTCATGCCATGCAGAATGAGTACCGTGACAATAATCCCCAAAGGATCCACATTCCAGTAAAAGTTCCGATGCAACAGACTCCTATTCAAGGTTGTGTTCAATTTAAAGTATTGTGTTCCTGAGGTATTAGTAGCACCTCATCTCCAGGCAAGTTGGCATAAGCCTTCTTTTATCTGTGAATTCTTATATTCATTGAATTTGCTGTATTATTTCAGAGATTAGTTAGTGGCATCCAGCAAACGGCCAAAATCTGGAAACCGAAATTACTCGTACACAACTAACCGCAAGCCAAGCCTAAAGGCGCAAATACCTCATTGACAGTCCATTCGATATTTAAAGTCTCGCCTTGTAGAAACTTATTGAGGTAGCCGTACCATAAGATAGAGGGAATTTTTTCTCTTTAAATTATGAAATGGAAACAAATAAAACTTACATGGGAAGTACCCTCAAAATCAAAATTATATTGTGTAACACTAATTCCATAAAGTTAAGCTTTATTAGATACATGAGCAGAGTGAGTTCTATTGCCAGTCCTGATTTTGTTTGTTTAAAATTGTTCGGAGCGGATTTTCTTGATAAACAAAATTTAAAAAAGAAGAATCAATTCTAGCGATAATAAGTGGGCAGCTTGGTACCACGTTTTGAAATTTTGAAATTTCTCAGGCTACGTGCATTTTCTATTTTTTTTGTGTTGGCACACTTGACTCGAACATATGTTTTTAGTTGAGTTTGTTTATGTTTAGCTTAGTTTTTTTTTGTTAGTTAGACGTGCTTTGCTTGTTCAAAATTCACATTTTCTTTTGAACAGACCTCGTAGATAATTTTTCAACTTTTTTTGGTGATGTGGGGTAAAAATCATGCCAGTGAATTCTTTTCATTATTATTTTTATATGTCTTGAATGAATTTTAAACGTTTTGGATAATGTGTGATAATATCTATTTCATATTTTATTTAAAATACTATAATTTTTTCGGAAAAGTACAATACGGGATAAAATTGTTCTCAAAATAATCAAAAAAATTTTTAGTAACTGGAAATCTGTTATACAACCATTTGAGACATTATGTATGTTAAGAACAGGAGTGTTAAAGGGATCATTCAGTGTCCTCCTGTGGTTCAGATATGAATAAAACTATCAGTTTTTTAGTGCATACAAAAATAATATTTGATAATTTGGTAATAATTTGGAAGTGTACGAAATTGAATTGTTCTCACTTTGGCTACTTAAGAATGGAAAAATTTTGACATCAAAGAATTTGGTCGGTAATGTGTATGTTGCATTTTATTATTTCATTAAAAATCAATTAGTCAATATCAACGCAATTTTGTGTCGAAACAAGCGTTCCAAAAGTTCTGAAGGATTTTGATAATTTCAAGGATCTTCAGGAATACATCTATTAACAATGTGTACACATCGGCAAATTGAAGTAAATGGCCTGTTTCACAGTATTTGCTAAAGTTTATTATGCTATAGTAAAAGTCACTCCCAACTTCTTTAAATTCTCCAATGCCATACTTCTTAATAAAGTTTGCAAGGTGAATTCATTTTTAAAGTGGTGTTGATCACACACTTAACACCTGGGTTCAATTCCTGTTCAGAAGAAGTCATCAACGTCATGAGTTTTTCTAATTTACGTTAGTGTGGCATTGTGTTCAAGTGATGGAGGAATAGCACTGGTTCTTGAACAGTATCGGCAGCGATACTACATTACGGCGCCATCCTTCGTCGGTAATATTAGCAGAATCATCGGCGAAGTAAATCAATTAAGAAACTTAATGCCTCTCCTTAACACTAGGGGCGCTGCAACTCTTCTATAAAAAAAGCGGAATAGTAGAGTTGTAAGAGGAATTTAATCTCTCTCTCTCTCTCTGTCTGTCTTCTCTGTACTAACCCTCTCCCAAAACAAGTAACACCTTAGCATGTAGAAGCATTCATTGCTTGAGTGTTGCTTCTCTCTATACTTACTTTTCTTCATGAAATAAAAAAGAGTTAAAAAAGTTATATGATCAAATACTCTAATTATTTATTAAAAAAGTCAAATAAAATTGATTCCAATAAAGACGAGCTAAAATACAAGCAAATGTATTTGTTGTTGAATTAAGGCCACCTTGTAGTCAATTTGCCTTGGAAAATAGTTTTTAAAAGGCTGCCAAACAATTCAGTATTTGAAATTTATTTAAATACATTCATACATACATATGTACATAAGTATATAAAGATGTATATTAAAAGAAGATAATTGACATGATGAATATCAGTAATGAATTTCAATTATTAGGAATAATTAATCCTAAAGTAAAATACCGGACGTGTATTACGGTTCTGTAATGGTCGAAAGTTGTTGATCAAAACATTGCCTTTTTCATTCTTAATGGACCAGAGTTTTTGCATCTGTTTCCGCGAAACGGGTAGGGCTTCGGGAAATACAATCCAAGTTACCGCTTCCGCACAATTAGGAGTAGTCAAAGAGCCAACGTAAGTGAAAAACCGTTTGGTGTTCAAATCACCCAACATCTCACCCAAAGTTAGACGGTAAGTAATATTCGCAGAGGATTGATAATCTACAACATTTTGCAGTTGACTGAAGACTTTATATAAGCCGGGATGTATGACATACGGTTCCTGCAACAATAAGGAAAAATCAAATTGGTTTTGATGACAGCAAAATAATTTCTTGACTACTTCAACAATTTTAAGCATGACACCCAAAACGGCCAAACCATCCTTGTGCCGAGATGCTTCTTCAAGAGAACTATAAATCATATTTTTGTGTACAATATGCATTTCCGCATCATAACGGATTCCATCTATAACATGCTCCGCACCTTTAGTCGTCCTCGAGCCCCAATGAAAGTGGACATTCAAGGCTTCATATCTGCCTCTCAAAATGCCACCGTATAGAAATGGTGGTTGACCATTTGTGGTAACTGTCACCTTAAGCTCAACTAATTTATTTATAAATGCAACAAGAAATATCAATAAGAGCCAATAATAAATGAAAAATATTGAGATATGTGCCTACCGGAGTGACCATTGTTAGCGAGGCTCACGTTGCCCTTTAGTGCAGTATCGTAATTTCTAAATATTATGGGAGCTATAGGGAAAATGAGAGACTGGACGAAACAAACATGTAAGTATGTGCATTAAATAAGATTATAAATTTAATTTCAAAACATACAGCCGTCACAGAATTTGCACGAAATTAAAAATTTATACAGTAGCTTTTTCATTTCGCTTCTTTAGTTTCCACTTTTTTTAATAGATTTGCCACAAAAACTCTACATACTCGTAGAGCATGCATAAGCGCCTTTTAATGCATATACAAAGGGGCTAAAATATTTATTCACTACTCCTAAAAGTATGTAGAAAATATTTTTATATCATTAATTTAGATATTTGCAAAAAATAATTTTAATTTTGCTAATTCGGAGTGGAATTGAAAATTGATTTTTTACGTTTGTTTATTTTCTACAGAAGATGAAAACGTTTTAGTCTTCGCTTTGTAAGAATTTGGGTTCTGTGACATGTCTGATTGTGTATATGAGTTTAGTGTCACGAAATAAGTGAAAACAAAATCGTTTTCATCTTCTGTAGAAAATATTAATTTTAATTATCAATTTCATTCTGAAATAGAAAAATTTAAATGATTTACTGCAAATATCTAAATTAATGTTATTAAATTTGAAAATATTTTCAACTTTTAAGAATATCAGATAAATAGTTTAGCGATTTACATATATTTGCGCTAAGACACAACGCCCAAAGATATGCAATATTTTTGTGGCGTGCCTATTTTAAGGAAACATTTGAAGGTTGATACTACGTCTTCACGAACGACTACCGATTGCGCGAGTTGTTATTTGCCTGTTTCTATAAACAACGAAATTTCTTTCCTAACAACCTAATAATTTTTTTTTCCATTTTATTTTCACACCCGTTTTCTCACTTGAAGGGATTGATAGAAATTTGTGATAAAATTTGTAAGACATGAACAAGTTTTGATAGTATGAATCGAAAATTAAATTCATCATATGTGTTTTGCCACTACTTGGTATCTTGGCAGGTTTCGTTTCATATTGGTTTCAGAAACATGTTTCTTGGAGATTTGTGGAAAATATTAATATTTTATTTATATACAAAGTTAGAAGCCAAAGTCATCGGGATACTAGTTTTTTTACATCCAATACCGAATAAATAATAATAGTGGTCGTCTAGGGGGTGAAGTTTTTAATCAAAGTCCAACTAATTACAAACATTCAAAATTTAATTAAAATTTTTTTCATACTATGTTCAGATATTGCAACTTAATTGAGGCAATTAAATTTTAAATTAAGCTGTCGACTTTGGTGTTCACACATATTCAATTTAGCCTACTTAATTAGTATTTGGTACCTGAAAATGTTTCAAATAAATAAGCTTGTCTTAGTATTTTAAATAAGAGTATTCATGTAAATATTTATATTGACTATAGAAAATATATTTCAGCAATTTTTTCATACCAAATATGTTACCAAGAGATCTCTTTTTAGTTATTTTTAATTTTGTCGTGACGTATATTTGGTCATTGTATAGAATTTCTTCTTCTGACTGAACACACTTCACAAGTGTTGCATTTATTAATTGTGGTCTTGCGTACTAAATTGAGCTCAATTAAGGCATTAGGTGGGTAAATTTAGTAATTGCACAATAAAGGTGCATGTCTGAAGATGGTATAACTCTCATGATTGTTGTGTAGGTGTGTTATTTTGAAACACTTGCAACTCTTTAAGATACTGAACCTATTTCAATTAAATGCACATTGTCCACCCCTGCAAATAAATACATTTCTGTCGCAATACGAAATAATTACTCAAGTCGACTTAAGATCAAAACGAGTTAATGTCACCATTTTGATTTGATTTGGAAAGTTGCATTATTTTTTTTCCAATTTTTCAGGAAGTTACAGTGTAATGAATTTCTGCTTATCCTTTTTTTGATGCACAATTTCATTTAAAAAAATAATTTATGAAATTGTGTATGATGGTTCGTAAAATGTTGAATAATTTATTTTTAATATAAGAGAACACAGAACGTTCGTACTCTGCGTCAAAGAGCAAATTCGTTTTTGAAGATCAGGGGGGTTATTCTCTATTGCGATGCGTTTGCGATGCGTAAGAAAAATGGTACCTAATCGGATAATTGGTACCCTTTATTGCGTCCTTTCACATCTAATTTTTTCACTTTCACAAACCTGGCATCAGTGTAATCTGTAATAAAAGCGTATGTTAAAATCGTTCTTTAAAACAAAATATCAAACGCATCGAAATAGCTTACGCATCGCAATAGAGAATAACCCCGCAGCTTCAAAGCTACGAAATAAGCACTTCTTCCATATTCTCATAGATTTGAAACAATATATTTGTGGTACAAATCAACACCGTAGGCGCCGTAGCTTTTTCTTCATATAAATCACGTAATTATAAATATATGTATGTATGTACACAAATATTTGTTGACACAAAAACAAAACAAACAAAGGGCTTACCTCTCTTACTTGAAGTCGAATGGGCGACTGACGGTTGCCATTGCAATATTGATACTGTTCACTCCAGCTCTCAGGGTTTTCGTATGACCAATCTTCGCTACATTCTTGACCTATTGTTGAAATATAATAATAACCAAATACAACTATCAATTAATGCGAACATAAAAGTTCTGACGTCATGACTGTCAGACAGAATAGATATTTGGTGACAGCGTGAAGTTACGCTACACCAAATAAATGAGGACATACATTATGTATTAGTTGAGCTTATTCTATCTGACTATCATGTCGGACAAGTAACAAACTTATTACTTCATCTTTTACATCATGTAATGGCGTTTTCCTTTGGGAAATGATAAAAGTAGTCATTAAAATTAAATATTAAACGTTACCCAAATCCTTGGAAGGAAACACCATATTTTAAGCTCACAACAGAACAAAAATAGTTGATTTATGGTTGCATTTAACAATTACGAATATGTTTGCATTATTCAGCAATATTTACACCGTTCAGGCGATTTACAACATTTAGGCATGTGTCTGAAAAGCATCGATGGCGGTAGATCACTAAAATTTTGATTGAAATAATCATTGCACTAGTACTAAATTAAATTTGAAAAAAATTTATTTTACACCATCCCCTCACTGGCACGCAAAAGGAATTAGTTGTACTTAAAATGAGTGTTTCCTATTTCACTATCACTAAGCGCAAATTCAATGCAAAAATCTGCACTGCACTCAGTTAATGCACAATTTGAAGCACAACTTAAAAAAGCTGTATTTAAATAAACACTCACATAAACATGCTTTTACATAAGAGGACCTTCAACCGTAGTATAAGAGAATGGGCATACAAAAAGAATTAGACACTTTTCTTTGGGATGCTGAGACTGGCTTGTGTTGTTTTAATAAATATCCATTATTTGAGCAAAAGTTTTTAAAACTCAACACGCCTTTGCCTTCTAATGCTTCATTAGAGCCGTTGTTTTCTTTTAGTGGGACGCTCCTCTAAGAAACAAGTTAAATAATTGCAATTTCGAAATGGTAGTTTTTCTTGAAAAATATTATTTGTACATTAAAAAAAAAAAAAAAATTAAGTCATCCGTATTTAAACAGTTGAAGCCAAGGCGATGTCAAAAGTACGTTAAGTACGGATTTTTTCAAACCGACTACGGAACGCTTGACTTATGAACGGCTTTGGGATTGATTTGAAGTAAAACCTAAAAATTACGTTCAAGAAAAATAACCTTCACTTAAGACTGAAATGGCCTTGAATTGAATTATTAATCTATAATGCAAGCGATGCCATACGGGATATGATTTTTTTTTCTATATTAATCCTGAAAAATTTCTGATTCAATAATTTATGTATATTACTTAAATTTTTTCATTCTTTTTTGTATATTTATATGTATATTAATTTAAAATTTTTTTGGTATGATATTGGTATTGTATCCAGGCCTTCCTTTTCATATCATTTTCATAAACAAAAGCTTTTGCTTCCACAGCACAACAACATTTAAGAACTCCAGGATAAATTTTGAGTTTTTTTATACTTGAATTTTTAAGAATGAATTGTACGAAAATAATAGAATAAAAACTTAAATTGAGAATGACTTTTTTCTTTCCAAACTATTTTATAAAATTTTATTATTTCCAATGAAGCATTCGACTTCAGTGTTGAATTAGTGTAAAAAAATTATCATAAATCAAATTTTGCTAAAGATTTAGTGTGAAATTTCTACGTTGCACTAAAATTAGTGAAGTTTTCTTCACAAAGTTGCAATAAGCTTAAGATTACTTTTTTAAAACGAAAATAATTTAATTTAAGTGCAAAATTATTCAACATCACTATCACGAATGTTTAGTGAAGCTGCTAATTTTCAATTCACCATTAAACACCAACAAAATTGGTGCAATAATTTTCCACAACCACTAAGTGTTAATGGTAGTGCACAATTTGTTGCAAAGTATTTTAAACATCATTGATCACTGGCAATAATAAAATGAACTTCTTTTCCTCATCGGATCAATAATCGACATTGATTGAATATTTTAACGTCCATATATTAAACTCTATTAATTTTTTATAAATATTTCAGACGAATATCAATAATCAACATCCATATTTATAAACACAGGTAGAGTACCTGAACCGGAAATAAAATTGTTATATTTATTAAATATAGTTGTCAGTTTTTGGGCAACATATTTGGAAGGGAATGATTTTTATTTTTGCACTATTGCACATTTCATTTAAAGAACACGAAAATACAAAAAAAAAACCAAAATAAATGTAAAACTTTTTCAGAAAAGAAAACGCCATAAGTGTGAGTAAAAAGTATTAAAAAATCAAATATTTGCTTAATCAAAATTGTCCTACCGTTAGTTGTTGTTGTTTTTTTTTACATTAAAATTACCTTTTATAGCTGAAGGATATATCAGGGACAGCAGAAGTAATAATTTCTGAAGGGCTGAAGTAGACATCGTGATTAGCTGATTATTTTTCTTTTGTCACTCCAGTGACAAAAATTTTTTACACTTGTTTAGAATTCTTATGAAAACAAATTTTTTAATTGATCAATTTAATAAATTTTTTTAATTTAAAGTAACTACTATTTTATTTTATTTATCGATATTTCGGTACTCATCAAGTATAATTTTAATTATATTTCTTTATTTTATAACACCAGTACAACAAATTCAGCGTCATAAACAGCAGAATAAAAGTGGTTGTAGAACGCAATGGAAAATATTCCAAAGTAGTGAAAACAAATAAGGAAATAATAAAAATTAATTACGAAATTTTGACATGAGCAACGAAAACGTTATCAACTGCGCTGTCAATTCTATCTGTTATGAATTTAAAATGTAAACTAAAATTATTTGTTTGTAAATTAATAAAATTATTTGTAACAATTATTAAGAATTATAAATAATTCTTAATTACACACCATATTTTCATATACACATCATGACACCTTTTGTTGTTTTTACCAACAAATTTTTTATGTACTTATTTGATATAATTTTACAGATGTTTTCGAACTATATTGGTTAAATTAAAATTTATTAGAATTTATCAATTCAGATGAAAATTTTTCTTTAATAATTTTCTTATTAAGAAAGAAATATACAGAAATATCATACATAAAACATAAAGAAAAAGCAGCTTTAAAGTCCTCAAACCGAATGATTTGAGTATTAAGCGATAAGGAGGAAAAAGCTAAATAACAAATCAATGGGAATTTTGCTCAACACAATGTTTTTATTATTAAAAATACAAACATTCGGTTTTTGTATAGAAATAAACCGATCCGATGATGTTGCTGTGGCGACCATCGAAAACACTACTATTCCGTTCTGCTAGTATAACAATTAGTTTATCCTTGATAAAAAAATGTATTGAAAAAAAATTATTAATAAAAATTGATTTGTTACAGTAATCGAACTTGAGCTAAACTAATCAATTTCGATTTGTGAGTTTTCTTTATTCAAGCCATCTTTCGCTACATTTGTTATGGAGATAAAAAACTTGCTTGATTTACACGTTTTTAAACTATTATAAAAAATTTATAAAAATATATTTTAATGTTTTAATATATAATTTATTTTCAGTATTTTGATATTCTTTGATTACCAAATTAAAAAAAAATACATGTATTTTGATTATATTAATTGGTCCTTTAAATAATAAATTTCAAATAAATTTTATCAACTGATCATTCAAGCATTTATTGTTTTTTTTTGATTTCAGCTGTTCATATGCCAACATTTCGTTGGTGGCTAATGCAAAGCACTTTAAAAACATTGAACCTCGTATGTTTATGCCATACAAATCAAATACAATTTGAGAATTCTCTATCGTATGTGAATGATTGTTACAAAATACACAATCATAGTAGGCTTGTGCTTCTATATAAACAGCACAATAAGTAATTTCTACTCTTCATGAGTCTATTTTATTTTTCTTTTTCTTGAAAGTTCACTGACGATTTGGTTAGCGATCAATGGAATGTCGGCATATGAATTTTTTATACTGATTTGAAAGCGTATTACAGTATTCGATATCGATCGAAGTTTCCATTCAAATTCAATTGAAAGTTTGATCGGTATCGAATGCTGGAACTCTAGACGTAAAATATTTCAGTCTTTCATTCTTTCCCACAAGTTATTTTTAATTTTGTTTTTATCTAATCTTTTTATCACTTTAACAGATTTTGACAAAAATTCAAAGATGAATATAAAATATCTTTGAATTTTCATGTAAATTTCTTTCAATCTATGAAATCGAAAAAACATTGCATTTTCATCCTTAAAATAATGTTGCAGCCTGACCAAAAATTGTGGATATAAATACCGTGTGTCGTCTACCTTTTTGAGCGTTGAAGAGCGAAAATAAACTATTTTTTAATACTTCTGAAAATGTTTTTATAGTACAAGAAGACATAATATTTTTTTTTTTTTTTTTTTTTTTTTTGAGAAATTTACAATGGCCTTAATTACCCACGATAAGAACAAAACATTAAGTTGAAAACTGAAATTGATGTCAACACTCACTTGTCACACTCGTACACTTTATTTAAAATAAAATTTTATTAAAAAAAATCTAAATCTGCAAATAAAGGCCTTATTGTGTTGGCGACCTCTTTCAAATCATTCAAATTATTTGTTATTGAACCCAAGACTGAACTGGCAATGAGGGCCACAGTGAATGTTAATTGGATTTAGTATTATCGCTCTCGCCTATGGCTGTGGCACGACTGGACACCATGCGGAAAAGTATATTTAAATAAGCCCCAATCTACCGATAACAGATAAATTAAGATACATTGAAATATTCTTAATTTTTTCAAAAATTTCTCATATTTAAGCCATTTCTATACGGCTTTAAAGGAAATCCTTTTCGTTTCTAATAAATAACGAAATAGATAATGACTACACACTAAAAAAAATAAACGTTACAACAAAGATGTGAAAATGTTGAGTCTGTCTTGTCATTGCAGGATGTTCTTTTTCTAACAATCCCATTCAACGATTTGGAAGTTATTTTCATTATGTTGAGAATAGTAAATTTACTATGATTATTTTATAATGTTAAATTATGATCGTTCATTTGCCCCTAACAATAAGATCCATACCCGTAAGGCGTAAAAATTCCCCTGACTACTGGCGATTTCTTTTTTCTTATGTGAAATTATTTTTATCATTTTTGTTTGAAGAAAATTAATGTTTTCATGTGGATTTAAAAACGTACTACAACCTTCTCTATCTCTTTCCCAGCTGAATTAGAACTTGAGCAAGAAAACTTGACGTGTATGAATCAGGTATTAGTACACTTTGAGTACACGACGAGGAGTATTTGTTTATGGTACACGAATTGAATATGCAATTTTATAAGCACTATATCTGAATATTATGAAAAATTCATAAACACATTGGAGATGATCGATGGATGCTATGATTTTTAAAGAACATAGTGAACGATATATTTGATATATTCATTCCAGAAGGAAAAAATGATGCATATATTAGGAAATTTTCAAATTATGTACACGTATATGAATTATTTCATGGCATAATCAGCAACTTCAACATTTATTTTATATATTTAATATATAGATTTTAAATATTTTTGAAGAAAAACAAAATATCTAAAAATATGAACATTAATGGAATTACAAGAAAATTTTTAATAATTTTACACTCAAGTTGATCCGTTTACCACCACGGCTTAAAATATACTTGTCATTTTATAATGTGTTTATTATTTTTTTATTTCTGATGCAGGAGAGAAGAAAGTAAGACTTCAATTGAATACCTTAGAATACCACAGGCCAGTTTCATTTTATTAGTTAGTGGTATTTTCTTTTTTACTACAAACAAAAATAGTTCCAGGAAAACCTACCACCAGTTGAAAAATTACAGACATTCATCCCTTTAAACTCAAAAGGGACAACTTTTTTATTTTTTTTATGTTATTGATGTTTTTTCTTTCAGGTAGAGTTTTCAAATATAATGAATTCCTTGGAATTTTATTTGCTACAGCAAACAAATTGAATCCAAGCTCAACACATTAAAATAAATACGTAATTTTTATGGATTTTTAATTTCTAATCATTTTTGTATAAAACTAGATTATTGGCAATTTGGATTTGTAAAAAATAATTGTTGACTTCTCACGATTGACAACCTTAATTGTTGTTGAGATTTTGTACCAACTTTAACTTATCGCTCCAAGTTTTTCTCCAAGTTTTTTTTTATCGATTAATAAACCTCTTTTTAAGTTCTCGGAGGAAAAAAATTATTTATCCGTACTTACTCTATTTAAATTGGTAAAAACTGCACGGTGTGTTCCTGCAAGCCCACGTAAGCAAGAAAGTGCATACTCTTCTCGTAAATTGGTATTGAGCGACCTGCGTTCAAATCTTTCCATAGAAAATTTTGTTCAAATAGACTTTAAAAAAGGAGAAGAAAAAAACAAAATGAGTTTTATTTTAGACCAAAAAAAATTAAACTCTTTAAAAAAATTAATTTTAAAACTCTTTTTTAAGAGTTTCATCCGATCTTTTATTTTTCTCGTTGAAAAATAACTCTTAACTGTGGAGATGAGATCGTTTTTTTTTTATATCAATACGTCAATATGAATCTAGGGGTATATATGACATTATAGATCTCCGTTGACTCCAAGATAGAGAATTTTGGATTTTAAATTTTTTCGATAACTGTTACTTACGGTTGATGAAATAAAATAAAAAATAATGAAATCTATTGATCACAAAAAGTTTTAAATATAGAACGAATGATGAAAAAAGATAATCGTGATATTGCTGCAGTTTCCGTAATATCTGATGCCGGTTTTCGTATAGTTTGTCCTATCGAATTCCATTTTCACCGTTGTGCTTCGATGTTTATGCGGCATTAGCTCGTTTAATGCCACGATCTGCTGTTTGATATAGTCTGCGGCCAAAATACTTTAAGAATTCTTCTTAAACATATGCTTATAAAAAGTTGAATATTTGTAGACTTATTATCGCAAGAAAATGTTTTTTCATATAATTATTATTATTTATTGAACCTTCCATAGATATTGAACTGACAAAAAGTACTTATATCTCGAAAGTTATTGACTATTTATATGCGAATAAAACAGAATCAGTTTCTGCAGCTTTAACTTGTCTTCCAGTTTCTCGTACCCGGATAAAAACGAAAGTATTCTTCCTTTTCACCCGAGTGCGATCTATAAAATCTAAGATATTATACCAGTTTCTTTATATATTTTGTAACGTATTTCGAAACTTAAGTTTTAGTCAATTTGTTACATACTAGGATGCGGATGTAAACGGTCAGAGGATTCTATTTTTTCGCCTCTGAATTTATTCGACTATATATTAGATGGCGAGACGATGTTCCCTCGAAAGGGATTCCCATAGTACCATATTTGTTTAAAAATCGAGTTGTATAATAAAAGTTTGCAATCCAGGCTTAGTGTAGAGTTTTTTCCAATAGACCAATTAAAAAGTTTTGACCACTGTTCCAGCACCGATATACATATGTATATTCCCGCAACTTCTTGCGCATTTTCACTAACGCTTAGAAAAGCTGATAAAGAGAACAGAAGCACTTCTAATAACATTCACAAGTCAGTGGGTTTGATCGACAGAACTGTGTTGACGTCTAAAACCAAATTGCTGAACCGGGACAGCGAATTTATTGCCTTATAGATTCGGGGCTTGAATATCATGATAATCGATGAAGTTTTCCCCATTCCATAGGATAGTGCTTTAGATTTAAAATGGTATTACAAATTAAAAGAATTATTCTTTTAGTTGTGCGGGGTAACCGTAATATCATCTTTTTGTTGATCTTGTCAGCAGCTGGGACTTTCTTAGAATTTAAATCAGCGATAGCTGGTGGTATCGTCATTGAAAATATGTATTCCTCTCTCTGAATTAAAAATTGCAGCAAATAAAATTGCTCGTCTATAGAAAGACTAAACACTTTTTCATATGGCTCACAAGTAGATTTCCTTACTTCAGCCCAGCCTCCGTTGGAACATCGCTGAGGAGGCGGTCTTTTTAATGCCTCTAGCTGCTTTCACACACTATGGGACCTTTTGAAAAATAAATGACAACAAGTCTGCCGCCTCCTTGCTACTGCCTATTCGCGAAGTAAGAAGCAGAAGGCTTTTAGAATAATATCTGCCGAGATATATACCGTAAGCACCCTACGTAAGGCCCTCGATTGGACCAAAGAGAAGAACTTTGAGGATCATATAATTTTTGCAATTACATTTTTAAATTTTGGTAGGAAAGAGATACACATTTGAATCATTATACTTTTTTTAATTTTGGACTTGCACCCTACTATACCCAGCAGTAATCAAAAATTATAATATGCTTATATTTAATGGAAATCTGGTTTTTGTTTCTATTGAAAATTTTACTATAGATTTTAGAGCTTTTTCAAGACTTTCGTCAAAAGTTTT
This sequence comes from Germaria angustata, assembly GCA_963681545.1. Lineage (NCBI taxonomy): Eukaryota > Metazoa > Arthropoda > Insecta > Diptera > Tachinidae > Germaria > Germaria angustata. Next base: position 5,144,345 of record OY812998.1, read on the forward strand.
TGCCATCTGTCAATAAATGCAGCCACGCAGGACAGGATGGATATTCCTCTGTATTTAAGTTCAATGGCAATTTCCTCCAAACGACTTCATTCAAAGATTGTTAGAAAATAGTGATTAATCACTTATATTTCGCTTCTTAGTGACAGCCTCCAACGTAATTGTCTTGTTATTGATCAAATACGAAAGACAAAGTTTAGCATAAAAAGGAACCGTAAGGAAGAAAGAAATAACTTTGAACTTGTTAGATAAGATTTCATCCATAATAACACATATAGTGCAATATCTGAGAAGCTTCATTTTGAATCGTGAGAAATATTGAACGACACCAAAATATAGAGTATAAATCTTAACAATCGAAAAGGCACAACTAACAAAAGTTAGGAAAATATCAAGAATCAAATTTCACCAAAATGATGAACTAATTATGAAAATTTTTCTGGAATTAAAGTGAGCAGGTCTTCCATAGAGCATCCCCTTAAAAACCGATGTAAACTTTGCAAAACGAAGTTGCAAAACAACTTTATATTGGGTGGAAGTTTTCCGAATTGCTATCCTCGTCCTTTTTAAGGAAATATGCCGACAATCTTTCAGCATATTGGAAATTAACCAGCAGCAATATTTGCAATAAAAACTCCTTGTAATGAGCGCGCATCAACATACGCATCCTAATTAGAAAATATTATAAAAAGTCCTTACACAGAATTTAATAAATAGAATTTTACGGGCACAACCTGCACATACACACAAACATTAATAACAATTAGAAAAATATTTTTACAACAATTTGATAATGATTAACATGATACATGTAAATATAAATTAATAACTAAATTTAATTCTAACGTAATTTTAATTAACGTAATATTAAATATTAATAATTGTGGAGTATTAAAGGCCTATGGCGCGGTAGAATACCGGGCGCCTATTGCGATTTTGTAATGGTCGGAAATTGTTGTTCAAAACATTGCCACTGGCATCTAAGATGGACCAGAATTTTTTAAGCTGTCCTCTAGCAATGGGCAATGCTTGAGGAAATACCATCCAAGTTACAGCTTCAGCACAATTGGGAGTAGTCAACGAACCACTGTAGGTGAAAAAGCGCTTAGTGTTCAAATCACCCAGCATCTGATCCAAGGTAATGCGACCATTCACAATGGCAGAAGATCTATAATTGACCACTCTTTGCAGTTGATTGAACACTCTATACAAACCGGCATAAATACGATTCGGTTGCTAAAACAGAAAGGAAAAGTAAAATCATTCTGCATTTGATTCAAGTCTAATAATTACGTTGACAATTTTTAGCATCACACCTAAAACAGCCAAACCGTCCCTGTGTCTAGCAGCTGCTTCCAGAGTATTATATCTAGCATTTTTATGGACAATATGCATTTCCACATCGTAGCGATGGTTGTTTATAACATGTTCCGAGCCCTTAGTGTTGGCTGATCCCCAATGAAAATGAACACTGACGGCTTCATATATGCTTGTCAAAATGCCACCACTAATAAAAGGTCTCTGACCGTTTGCGGTTATTGGCACCGCAAACTCGACTATTTTCAAAAATCATAAATGATTGTTAATGCAAATTTTCGAGTAACACATCACCCACCTGAATGACCGTTGTTCGTAAGATTTAAATTACCTGCCAACGGAATTGCATAGTTATCAAATCTGATTGGCGGAATGGGTAGAGTATACGACTGTAAGAAGAACAATTGATATTTTAAGGACTGGTAATACTTTGCAAAAGAGGCGATTTTTAAATTTCTTTTTTTATATGAAATTATATGCTCCAGAGGTGGTATCATTTTTACTAATATGTGGCAGGACCAAGGGAAAGGATACCTCACATACAAAGTAAAATTTAATCATCTTATATGTTGCTTAATATAATAGTTATAAATAAATAGAAAAACTGGATGAATAGGAGCAAGGGGAATGGTACATCCCTTACAAATTAATACTTAATCATCTTTCAAATTAATACTTAATTATCTTTAATATAACAAAATGCGTGTTCAAAGTTGAAATGCTACAGAGCGAGATCGTGTTTTGACTAATGTGTGAAAGGAAGGAAAGGGCACCTCCCTTATCGTCCTAAAAAATAGTCTCTCAAAAGTATACAATAAAAACTTTTTAACAAAAAATTCAACCGATTTCAATTTCAAATTAGCTGCAATATTATATGCGCTACCTACTTGAATCTTTGAAGCCGGTGCCAAAAAATTTACAACTACAGTCGAACTTCCATAACTCGAACTTCTCTAACTCGAATTTTCTCTAAGTCGAACTAATTTGCTTGGCAGTAGCGTTAGAAGAACAAATTACATACAATTTTGCTTCCGTAACTCGAACTTCCATAAGTCGAAGTTCTCCATAACTCGAACAAAAAACATACACATGAACTCTATTACCACGTTTATACGCACGTCTTATTTGCAAATAGAACTATTTGCAAATAACTAATTCACTGTTTATACGGGTAATTGCATACAGAACTTATATTATTATTAGTGATGCCATGTGACGAAAATATGATTGTTTGGTAAGTAAAACACAAAAAACGTTCATGAAGTGGCAACGTCTTACTTTTTATTTGCAAATAGTGTCGTTATTCACGACTTGTTTAAGTGAGTTAATAAGTTACAATAAAAAAGTTATACGGCAACATTCTTCTTTTTTATTTGCAAATAAGACGTGCGTATAAACGTAGTATATAACTCGAAGAATTTTGCTTGTTTAAATGGTTTTTTGTTTTAGTTATGGTTTGTCTGTTTTACTATCTTTTGTTGCTTGAGCTGGTTTGTATATTTTACATGCTATTTTTGTGCATTTTTTTCAGGGAATTACAAATTTGTTTGCGTAAGTAACACCTCGTCCACATTTGCAATTTTGTTGCATGCAATTCTATAAAATTCTGCTTTGGAATTGCTTTAGTGTCCACATTAGAAAAAATCTGGTATTACAATTTTTGTATAAAACGTATATAAAACGTCAAATACAACAACACCAAACATCAAGTTGAATAGTAAGAATTTCAAAGCAAAAAAGGAATTGCAGATAACATGAAACTCTGTACCCTTCTCCAAGCTTCTTACCCCTCTCAACTAAAACAACCAAGAATTGCTGCAACAAAATTGCAAATGTGGACGAGGTGTAAGTATCAGTTCTATGCATAATTGGGGTTAGATGATAAATGTTGAAATCGATTTTTTTATTATTATGGCAACAACTGATGAGCACTACAAAGCTTTAAGTACATTAGATATATTTTTTACTGAAAATAATAAAAAAAAGTAAAATGTCAGTCACTTATTTCAGAATATTACTTAACTGTAATTTTGTAGTATATTTTAAATAAAAATACATGATACAAAAACCTTTTATTCTATATTGACAAAAAATTCTGTAACTCGAAGTCTCCGTAAGTCGAAGTTTTTTTTGGGATAATGGTGATTCGAGTTATGGAAGTTCGACTGTATTACAACTTGGCAGGGGCATCAAAAGGCTCTGTACATAATTCATATAATAATATCGTGGGATGGCGGAAAATCGTATCAAATTCAAGCAAACCCTTGGGCAACTTATTTACTACGAACTTTTCGGAAGCATCAAATAGTCAGTTATAAATTTTGTTAAAAAGTTTTCAAAAAATTCTTATTAAAAAAAAGTTAAAATCACCTCTTGATATCTTCCGGATGTCAGTAAATGGATGGGCCTCATTTTGTAAAACGAAACGTTTTTAAACGCTTAAAATTTTTATGAAAATACTGTGAACTCGTTTAATATTAGACGATTTCCATAAAACTTTCAAACGTTTAGAAATGTTTCGTTGTGGAAAATTAGACCCCATATGTATATTCGACTCCTCTACAATTAAGATAAAAACCAAAATTTTATTTTACTGAATTTTTGAAAAAGCAAATTGTAAATGTAATAATGTAACATCTCATATGTAAGTTGATTGCGAGATTTTAAAGAAGCAAAACTATTAAAATAAATCATAAAATAAATTTGTTTCAATATATTGAGCGTAGTCTCCGAATCAATGAATAGGGAAGTTCTTGCAAAGACAAATAAGTCTGACTTGTTTCTAAGCTTTTTATTTTTGCTGGAACTATTTAAAAGTTATTATGTTGTGCACAGAGAATTGAACTAAATATTATATTTTCATATTTGAAAAATGCTTCTTTGAAACGATTACAGAAAATATGATATACTGAAAAAAAGTAGATATGTATTATGATTTTGATTCAAAATTTATTTTGTAAACTGGAACTTCATCGTTAACGCTTGCATGTAATACGATTGACACAACCTGCTAATTCGTCAGCAGTAAATAAATATTGTTTCCTTTAATTAATATTTGTTTCATTTAATCTTGCACATTTACAAATAAAATGTGTTTCGTTTGAACGATTTTTCAATTTAACTTTTATTTACTTATAAGCGAGATTGTCTTTTAAACGGCGCGCCGTTCGTTTATATGAATTCGACTGTATTTTGAGACAAAAATCTACGAAAACGCTTATACGTATATACGCAATTTGACGCATTTGGGACAACATTGCACCAATTCAAATTTAAGTTTTGAGCTAAACTGGAACAATCTCGTAATCCGTTTGGAATTTTTTCCAATATACAAAATAGGATTTTCAGTGCCACCCTAATGTACAACAGGTATTTATAAACGTTTACGCACACATGCGTAGATGCATTTATTATGTTACTTTCATAAGGCAGTATTAATAAATTTTAGATGCTGGCGTTGTTATACATATTTGTATTCTTTTCTATTAGTTATAATTGGACATTATTGTTTTATTAAACAGGAATTTCAAGACAGTTTAAAGTTTACTAAACCTACCAGTAGTGAACTGAAAGCAGAGATGGGAATCTCTCACGTAACTGGCATGAATGACGCATGATGATAATTGATCGGATGTACGAGTGTGAATGTATGTGTATTTGATCGTATGCTTGAAATAATTCCATACTACAAAAGAACCAAAAGTTTCAATCGTAATAGTATCAATCGGTTTTAATATGGTGATGAATATTGCAAACAAAATCGGCTTTGGCAATAAATAGTTATTGCAATTTCACATAAAATCTATTTTGAATTGTAGCTCATTGGGAGTGTAACTAGATTTGCTAGTGAACACGATCATGAGCTAAAAGCAAAGAAACATCCTTGGATGAATTTGTATAAGTAAGTTTTTTTGCTCCTAACTGTGACTGAGGACTATGTTATTCACGATCCCAACTCTGATATATAAATAAATTCTAAACAGTAAACAAAACAAGGAATATTGCTTTTGTTTTTATAATAACCTGATACTGTGAAGTTATTAAGTAATTGAAAATTAATATTAAAAAATTCATTTTTATATATAGATGTGACACAAAGAAGCTGGTGGTCAACTTTTAGAGCATCATTGGAATGTGGGTACGAAAGTGAAAGGTGATTTCCAAGAGCTTTAGAGAAGTGAAATCACTTTTGAAGAATGGGAGATCATACTCAAAGGAGTATCACATTTTTATAACTTATCAACTCAATGCCATTCTCACAAATTTCATTAAATGGCAAATTGTTAAATTTATTTATTTATGTATTTGAGGAAAAATAAAAAAAATTGGTAGTGGAAGCGGTTATTTTATATTAAATACTTATATGTATATTATGAATGTGTGCATATAAGTATGTATTAGGTCTGGTCATTTAGCAAAAGTTTTTATTAATTGTTTCTAAATGTTACTGGAAAGTGTTTACGTACCCAATAAAAGTTGTAATGAGAGGGTGAAAAAAGAGGGTAAGAAGTTGTTGCTTTTACTTACAAGATTTTTTGATCAGTTGTTTTATGTTTGTAAAAGAAATTTCGTAATATTAAAGAAATCATAACAATTTGGTAATTTTTAAGAAAAAAAGAAAACATTTTTTTTTTTTCAGAAAAAAAAACTAGTTTCAATTTGTGCCAATGTTTTCGAATTAAGCTTTGCAGAATATTGTTCCTTGGGGACAGTGAATGCTTCCTTAAATAAAGGGATTGTAAATGGTGCATAATATATTTTGAGTTCTTGAAGACGGAAAAAATACATATACATACATACATACATATGTATGTATGTATTTTCCTAAATTTAGAAACCAATTACAAATGAAAAAAAAATTAAAACATCTATGTAAATCGAGCAGCGTAACTCTCTTGTTACAAAATTTTACTATGAATGTGAACGAACACAGCTATGGACTGGAATTTCAACCCGAAATTTACAACAATAATTTCCTTTAACAAATAGTACCTGCAGATTTGGATAAATATTTGCTTCAATTTTATACCCAATTTTGCATTACTCATTTAAATTTTTGGTTTAGCGCACGTTCCGACAAGATGTTAAAAAAGAACAAGGGAAAAACTCACCGCTCTACTCCTCAGGTGAATGGGAGACTGGCGGTTGCCATTGCACTGAGGTGAACTAGCACCCCAGCTCCCGGGATTTTCGTATGACCATTCGGATTCTGGTGCTAAATAAAATTAAAAAAAAAAATAATAATAAAAAAATGAGTTCTTAAGTTACTTGTTGCCAATATTTCTACACATAAATATGTATGTAAATATAACAAAAGTTAATATAAAATATCATATAACATGACTATGTTGCTCTTATACTAAAAGAACATCCATGAGCATATCGTCTTATGAAATTAGAACGGCGTTTCTTCAAAATATAATTTTTTTTTATTAATTATGAAGCACAATTTAATCCTTTCTTTACACATGTAAAGAAAGTAACATGTTTAGTAAAATTTTTCTAATAAATATTTATGATCTGTCAATACCAAAGTCCATTTACAAGGTCTATGCAAAGCGAATTGATTATAACAAATACCGAGAATATAATTTTCAAAATGCTTATGAAAAAGTTGACGGACAATTTTTTTTTTTTTTTTTAATTTTTATATATAGAGTTTGACGATCATCTTACCCATCACTTGGGATGTTGCGTAGAATATTTTGAAAGAAAAAAATTTGGAAATTGCACTGTCAACAATATATGTAGGTCACGCAAAATTTATGTAAAAAAAGACGAATATACAATTATTTCACACGACGTGCAAAAAATCGTCAGTACAACAAACCTGCTCCATTACATACATATTCAGAGATTTGAGGATCTTAGATCTTTCATACTCAAAATAAATATACTTTTGGTTCATGGCTTAAATACTTTTGGCTTATGTCTTTGAAAAAACGGATGAAATTTTGATTAAAAATTTTTCTAAGACCGGCGCTTAGCCCAGACATTAAAATGCTACTTCTAAAAAGATCGAAAAATTGGTATTCACTCTCAAATGCTTAGATGGCTCCGGCATTATCTAATTAATAGACTTTGCGTAGTCACTACTGATGGTCTATGCTCTGATCCTTTTATTCCCACTTCCGGTATTCCTCAAGGTAGTGTTTTAGGTCTGTTTAGATCTTCCACTGTTTCCACCACTCTAAATGTCTTCTGTATGCTGATGACTTAAAAACTGTTAAGCCTATTTTTGTATTCGTTATTTTCAGGATTTGCGGGAAGATGTTAGTAGAGCTGTAGTCTGGTCTGAATTAAATGGCCTTCAATTTAATATTAAAAAATGTAGGCATATGACTTTTTATAGATGCCGCCATACTTTGAATACTTCTTATCTTATGAACAACCATAGTATACAAATTGTTAATGAGATCCTTGATCCTGGTGTTGTTTTTGATAATAAATTATCTTTTGTGAATCGCCTAAGTTATATAATTCAGAAAGCTTATTCTCTTTTAAGCTTTCTTAAGCGGAATACTATGAATTTTGATTTTTATACTAAACAAATTATTTTCTCATCTTTTGTACGATCTTTATTGGAATATGCATTCTTTATTTGGAGCCGTAATGCTAGTATACACATTCATATATCGACTGAAAAAAGTTCAAATTAAGTTCCCAAAATTTGTGTTTTCTTCTTTGTACTTTTCAACTCCTTTAACTTCTTATGAGCATAGATGTATATGGATTTCAATGAAATCCTCAGAAGTCCGTAGAAAAATCTCTGCTCTGTTATTCCTTCACGGAATTGTCAATAGTACTATTGACTGTACTGAATTACTTGTTAATATAAAAATATTCGTTCCTCAGAGATCTTTTAGGAAAAATAACTTTTTTCATACTGACTTTCATAGAACTAATTATGCAATTAATGAGCCAATTAATAAATCACTGAAATTATTTAACAGCTATTGTGAATACTTGGATATTTCGCTGGCGAATAGTATTTTTAAATCGCAATTAAATAACTTATTTTAGTTGTACATTTACTTTAAGTTGCTAGTCAGTAAGGATTATTATTGCATCCATTGACTTATATAAATAAATAAATAAATAAATAAATGTGCCAACTTCAAATGACTAAACTTCGTGATGAAAGTTACAGAGTTGCAAAAGATTCACGTCAGTACCTGCCCGAAGGCCTAACCTGACGGCGCACTATTGCACAAGGGTGAATAAAGCACGTTCACCACCGCCCCAGTAGCCCCCGCCAAGGGCACACGACGGAGCGCCAACTAACATGTGCCCCTGACAGGGACAACATGGTAGCAAGTTCCGTACAGGCTGCTGGACCATGTACAGACACCTTGCTAAGATGCTTGGAGCTATCTAACCTCCTACTACCCAAATGGCACGGCAGTGGAACTTTTACCCCAATCTGACCTGAAGCTTCACCTACCGTAACCATTAGAGCAGCTCTGTCGAATAGCAACAGCACCTAGAGATATATGGCCTGAAGAGAACATCCACATCATGCCACTAGCCCATGATTGAAGACACACTCATCCAGCCCATACCTCTCCCCGCGTATCTTTGGGTTTTAACCACAGCCACCACGTGATCCCCGAAGGGGCCTCACCAATAACCAGTCTAGGACACGTCCTAGGGGCTACTGGTTCCCGTGGCACCAGATAGGACTCTGGTCAGCCGCGTGTTAAAAGCACCTCCGATTTTAGGTTCCTTGCACACCTGAGGCATCGGTAACACCTCTACCCAGACTAGCGTAGCAAGCTACTTCCTTAATTACTTATATGCACGCCCGTTACCCTGGTATTCAGGGATTGGGTAGTAACATATTAAGTTTTAGGGCAATTGGCCAAAGGTCAAGGTCTGGAAAGACCAACTACCCCTCCGGACGAGCGAGCGAACCCGCTTTTACCTTTAGTTTACTTGCATGCGCGCCCGTTACCGTGTTGTTTCAGGGATTGGGTAGCAACATACAAGTTTTTAGGGGTTATCAGCAAAAAGGCCTAGGTCCGGAAACCTGATAACCCTATACCCCAGGAGGTTCAACACCAAGCCACCAAGACAGGATGAATTGACCGCGCCCCCTGGGGGATGATGAAAGTTACAGGTAGGATGAACTTGCTTTTAACTTATGTGTCACTTTTAAACTTGTCATGATGAAAAACTGTTAATCCATCTATTTCAACTAACGCCAAGTTATAATAATGGCCCTAAACACAATGTGGAGGTACTTGGGACATCTAAACGCCGAGATCTGATGAAAACTCGTTTTCCGAAAATCTCGGTGAAGTCAGTAACTTTCCACTTTTTTATAGAGGACAGCTAAAAAATGTATTTATCATTTGAATATAAAAAAACATCGTTTGTTGTTGGCTGAGCAGAGTAGATGTCTGCATTTTATTGGCGCTAACCAAATCATGTTTGAAAAGCATTCACTCTCATACACTTATATAAAAATCAGCAAACATTATATGATAATTCCATAGAAGTCGATCATATTTTTCTAAATTAATGTATGAATGACCTTGAGGCTGAATAAAAATAAACATAAATTAGAAAACTTTTATACAAACACAACACAACAAACAATTATAATCGACTTCCGTCTTTTTTTTTTTTTTTTTTTGGTGAAGAACATCTCGATATGAACCTTTGAGATAATAATTACCTTTAACATCAGAAGGATATGCAAGAGGCAGTAGTAGTAAGAGTTTTTGAAAGACTGAGCTGATGACCATTTTCTATTGTTTTTGCTGGATTAAAATTATCTTTCTATTTAATTTTATTTGATAAAATAAATTGTTAACCAATACACGCCAGACAAACAACTGAATTGCTGAATAACACCAACCAAGAGATTTTATAGGAGAATTCAAACAAATACTTTTTATTTTATTTCGTTGGTTTTGTTTGACTGAGTCTGTCCGTCCGTCTCTTCATTTAAATTTTTTTCGCTAAATTTTAGCATTTCTTCTTTTTTTGCATAATTTTAAAATTAATATAAAACTCTTTTGTGGTAAGCACTTTTGATACAGTTTCACTTTCATACTCGTCGTTAAATGCTTTTTTATGGCTTTTGTACTCAAATTAATTGGGAAATGTAAATTTTTTTCATAAAAGGACAATTAGCAAAGTTAATTGAAGAGGAAAGTTATTGAAAACTACTACTAAAAGTTTAAAAATTTCTGAAGCTGAACATGAAGATGAAATAAACTTTGAATTTTTTATTTATGTACGTAATGCTTTTAAGCTGTACGAGTATTTGTAAATAATTTTATTTATAATTTCCTAAACTTGAAATGTTTTCCCGTCTAAAGTGGTATGTAAACAGGCCGGTTTCGGCGATGTGACATCTTCAGTGTTCTATTTCCTAAGCCAGTTCAAAATACATTAAAATTTAAATTCTGAAAAGATCGCAGCGAAATAGAATATTATAAAGCTATTATCAAACATTTCAAAACTATTTGAGAAATTATAGATTTTAGTAAAATTGTAATATTATGTACTCGTAATACATGCAAATCTTTAAATATATCTCTGGCGAGTGCTACAGAATCAGATTTAAACTCTTCTTCCTGTGCAAAGAAGGAAGGTAGCAAACATACTGTATGACAACAGTCAAACATTAAGTTTTCGACCCTAGAGAAATAAACTTTTAGGTTTGTCCAACTATTCAACTTTGAGGTTCTTATTCATATAAAAAAAAAATTATTTCAAAAATTCGTTTTTTCGAGGAAAAAAATTGGAAATGGTGTACATGTACATCTTTGGAACAATTGAACCGAATGGAATATCATTTGCGACGTTCGGCAGATTATTTTGTCTCACTTGACTGGCGTGTGAACATAAATCGATTCTTTGTTACAGATATTGAAATTTTTTCATAAATGCTTTGAAGCTACGGCTTCAATCGAATCCAAAATCTAGTTCAGTCAACAAATAACGATGTCGAAAAAAATTGAAAACAGTGTGTTTTAATTACTCAGAAAAGATTTGTCAAATATATACTTATTAGCAAAAATAGCCAGCAAGGTCAATCATGTTTTTTTTAATATATTTATTTAATTTAATTTTTCAGACTGCCTTTATATAGTTTTCACAGTGATAGTCAAATACAAGAAAATTATTTAGAAAATATTAAATGTTTATATATGTAATTAAAACATTTCCTGCTCATCATAATCAGTCTTATTATGAATTAAGTTTTATGTGAAATATATTCAATTTTATTTTATTTTGTTGTGTTTGAATATTTTGTTGACTTTTTAACTCACGTGAAAAATATTTCATTCACGATAGCTGCGAATGTTTTCCTCTAACTATCGTATTGATTCGGAGCTTTCGTACAAAATAGTGTATGGCTTTTAATTAATTTGAGACGGACACCTAAATACATTTTTTTACTAAAGCTTATTGATGTATCAAAGTAATAAGAATCTGTCAATAATTTATATGATCTAGTTTAAGTTTTATTTAAAGAATATATTTATTTAAAATCTTAAATTTAAATAACAAAATTATATTTAGGAGGGGTTCCACATTTGGATTCATTGGTATGTTTACATTAAAACCCACCGCTTTTGAATTGATATATGTATGTATGTACTTAAGGTATGGCCACACGAAACATAAGTATACGTATAGTCCACCTTTTAAGGAAATATTGTTTAAAACTCTAGATAAATCATTACCAATCGATTGCCCTCAATTTATTTTATATTAAAATTGTCTTGTAAGATTGAATTGAAAATGTTCGCAAATATTTTGATAGCATCTTTGCACGTACCAAAGTGAGAGCCTCAAAGTAACTATTCGATTGTTTGCCAATTTATTAAAATACATGTTTCGTATGTCATATGCATTTAATACCCCGGCTTAAACTTACACATATGAATTTTGGTTGACCTCCCAATCTTTTCTAACATTGTCAATAAATTTTTTTTAACTTGATACAAATACTCTACAACTATATAAAAAAAACTGTTCTTTAATAAATGCGAACGTTTTCTTCAGGAAATATTCGCTTATCTTTACAAATCGGATGAAAAATATATACGATTTCTGTTGTGTCAGAAATCACCAACCGAATGGGATATCATCTCAAAATTATGTTCGATACTGTGATCTAAGTCTTGTATATTCTCGTCACGAAAATGTTCTTCCACATGTTCACAGAATGATTCAAATGTGATTTGAGAACCGTAAATTTTGCCACACATAGGGCACATGTTATTCATTTCATCCGCCAAAATTTTTTCCTGTATGATATTCAATTGATTATTTTGTAGTACTGGTAATACTTTAGCTGATGAATCAGCGTAAATAATGTTTAAGTTATTTGTAGTAGTATTGTTGTATTTTGTAGCTTCATTTAAACTTTCATCAGTTTCCAGACTTTTATCTGCCATTTCAGGTTTATGAGACTTCTTAACACATTCTGGACATGGTTGAAGAGCTGAAATGGAAACCAAAAAATAATAAATTAAAATGATTTGTGACTTTATTAAACATTAAACACAAAATAAATGTTAATTGTTCAATGTAAAAGAATCTACTTCTCCTCGTGAGGAGACACAAGATCCAACCATTCCACTACCGACTCTGAACGGAGTGAAGCTTAAGCTTTCTGTCTGATAGTGCGAAGTACCTGGACATATACCTGTACTATAAACTGTCATGGCCACCAGAGAATTAGCGGAATTAGCCCCAGGAAATCGAAATATCTATTCAACATGGTATATTAACATATAGTGCGCTAGTACAGTGGTTGGCTATAGGGTGAGCCATCTACTGCGAAATCATAAGAGGAATCCTAAGGTCTTCGACTTTGATGGTTACTGGTTCACCTCGCACCATTTTCTCAGAAGTTATTCTGGCTATCGACTGAACTTATGATCAAACAACTGGCCTTGAACTCTGCGATTACATTGGACGCAGATTTACCACACTACAGTTCTGGGACTCTCCACAAACATACACGATCACATAGATTAACGATTAACGATTAATCCACGATTCTCCCTCGATAAAAGGTTTGCAGTAGGGTCATCCTTGAGACTTATATGTATTGATCCAAGTTGGATCTAGGAGGTGGAATTAGGCATTCTTATCCCCCTCGCCATAATATTGAATCTTCATTTCAACTTTCGCAGAAGCTAGCAAATGTTATACACCGTTTTTGCTACTGCCCTGCTCTGAGAAGAGAGGAACCCACAAACGGGTCAGTTCATGCCTAGCGGCATCTACATCCTAACCGAGCCATTTTATTTGCAACAAGAATATTACTGTTCCGAGCGCCTTGATTTCATTACTTTGCTTCTTTTCAAGAAAAGAAATTCCATTTAAATATATTGATTTTTTGTTAATATCAAATATAAATCAATGAAATAATAAAAAATTATTTTGGATTGAATTGTATTGACCCTGACCCAATCTATTACTGTAAATATTCACAATAGAACATTTAACATTGTTAGGAGAAAAATTTTAAATTTTTTTATATTTTCAGATGATGCTAACCAAAAGTCTGTAAAATATTGATAATAAAATTAATGTTTTTTTATTAAAAAGATCTTATTCTTGAACGACAATTGTAATATTAATATTTATTATATTTAATATTGAAATTTATTATTATTATTATTATATTTCCCCCAACTAATCGTAAAAACAATCAGAGCTTTTTGGAGAATGCATTGTTTGTTGTGGCTCTAGCTCTTCATATTTCGACATAATTGTATGGGTATTGAAAGAAAAATAAAATAGACTCACGTTGAGTATAATTATTTGTTGTGTTGTTTGTATAAAAGCATTGTAAGCCTACTATCATTATGTATTTTTTTATGATTCATATACAATATTGAATTCTCATATTGTATTTGATTCGTATGGCATAAACATCCGAGGTTGAATGCTTTCAAACTGCTTAAACTTCACTGAAGATTTGGTTTAGCGACCAATGAAATGTCGGCTTACGAAGAGCTAAAGCCACAACAAACAATGCATTTTACAAAAAGCTCTAATATTTATTATATATTATTATTATTGTTTTTTAAATGGAAATTTTGAAAATTGTGTTTGCTTTAAAATATATCATCTTGAAATAAAGCTAGACCTGAGATATTTATAAAGGATCGTAAACTCCCTTTACAGAAAGTAATTGAAACTTGCTTCAACAATTGTTTAAAAATACTATTATAAGACTTACCAATTCGACTTTCTAATAATGCAAAAACTGAACTCAGTTCCTCTTGCTGTTTCATAGCCTCCCGGCGCATTTCTTGTAAGCCTTCCATGCACTTTCGCGCTTCTATGTTAAATTCGTGCTCTTGCGATGATGTGTTTGAAGATGTGTCATCTACATTTAAAAAACCGAAACCCATTGCTGTCTGGGATACACTAGAGTCATTATTAACTCCAAAATGTTGCTTTCCACTGTCATCGCCGAAGACTTCTAAGGCTACATCAGCCTCCAAACTTATATCTAACATTTCTTTAGAGTCAGTGGATAGTAATATATGACGCAGGTTGGGATTCGGAGAATGTTGTGTGAATGTCTTAGATCGTATGAGATTTTGATTAGCAGATCCACCATTACCAGTGGCGGCACGTGGACTCCGGCCTTCTTCGTTGTCAATTCCTCCACTTGTATTGTTAATCAGCGTTACTTCCTTATCTTTGACAGGTCTACTTTCCTTGGCCATTTGTGACAGTCGTTGCCAAAGCTTTCGATTCTCGGATGATACCATATTTATATGAGCATTGAGTTGTACATTTTGTCGTTGTAATTCAGAGACCTGCAAGCGTAGTTGGAAATTTTCAGCTACCCCACCACCATTGTGTGATGAATTGCCGTTGGGTTTAGTGTTTTGTGTCAAACGTTCACGTAACTGTTGATTTTCCTCTTCTACCTCTGATAGTCTTTTTTGCTGTAAAATACAACGATCTTTCATCGTATCCAGAGCTACACGTAGAGCCAAATGCTGCTTTTGATGGCTGCTATTGGAGCTTCCTGATGCAAGGGTGTCCATTGTAGTGCTGTAATTTTATCGCCAACTACTTTTTGATATTTGTTATTCCACATTAACGATAACTAATGTTATTATTTTCAAAATTATTGGTCAACAATAATAAAAAGAAAATGTACCTGCACAACAAACAAAAGAAAAAATGCTGAATTGACAGCTATAACATTTAACGACTCTGTATTAATAGTCTTTACTAAATGCCCAGATCGTAAGAACTCTTTGGTATAAAAATCGTTGCTTTCGTCCAAATACTTCGTAAACTAATATAAGGTCATAGACTTGATTTTTATTATAGACTTGGAGTATTTCCATTTTTCATATTCTTTACTCTTCTGTTTTCAATTTATCATTCTCTATTCTATACAAGTATCATTAAGGGACCAAATTATGAAAAACTGCCTGTTGAAAAAAGAGTGGCTTAACGTAGGATATACCAAATAAGTTTTAAAACTATATGTAAGTTTCTAGAGACAGAAGATATTATATATTATAGCAGGTGAACTTGATAAAATGGTTTATATGTTGAGATTATTTGTATATTTCTATTGATTACTTTTGAATATTTTCATGTACTTCCTACATTTAGTCAGACGTTTTTGACGATTTTACAAATACAAATTCGTTTTGTTTTTGTCGAGTTGAACTTGTTGTACTGGTGAGTTCGCCGGGGACGAATTGGGCTTACAAGCGATACTTGGATGACTGGAATCGATTGTATTGGATCACAATGCATCAAGGCGAATCGACAGTACCAGGTGGTATTATTAGCACAGATGACTTTGGCTTCTTAGAATCTATACATTTAGCTAATATTGCCAAAGATTTAAGCAACAACATGACAGCGAATATAATGCACGTTGTACTGCATTCTCCGGCCTCTCAGCAAGGAGAAAATATATATAAAGGCAAATTTAATATGCCTGTGACGATATCAATTCTACTTATAATTTTTTCACGAATTGCTTTTTACTTAGAAACAAAGCTCCGAAATAAACTGAACTGTCAAATATTAATATCTAATTTTTTTAGAACTTGTAAGAGTTTTATAATTTTAAACAATTCATTTGGTCAGTAGATTGAGAGTGTAAGTCAAGAAAAATTATACGATATAAAAATTTCAAAAAAATTTTTATATACAAAGAGAATTCATACCTGGTATACTCAATGGCACAATATATACAACTCTATCAATACTCAATGCTAAAAGCAGCGAAAGCATAAGAATATATTTAAAAGCAAATACAAAAAATTTAGAACATATGGACAGATTTTTACCATCAGTAACATAAAATTAAAAGAAAAGTTATCAACTGCGCTATCTATTCCATCTGCTATTAACACGCCAGAGTACTAATGTAAATTAATGGTAAAGAAGATATGGCTAGGTGAAGGCTATTAATTTTTATGATTCACGAATTAATATATATCTGTGATAATTAATGTTTACCATAAAGTTATAACATGAAATGATTGAAGAAAATAAGTAGCAAATTGCTTGAAAATATAAATGTACAAGGTGGCATCACTACGAATTGCTCTTTTCTGTTCTTATATGTGTCAAAAATTGAGAATTTTAAGGTGGAGGTACATAACACGCGTTGCACGCGTGCAGGCGTTGAACGCGTTGTAAACTTTCGACGCGTTACACGCGTCAAGTTACACAACACGCTTCATATTTGTTCATACTCATTTTTGAACATGACGCGTGAAAAGTTGAAAGTTGACGAATTGCACGCGTTGCCGACTTTTTTATTTACCTTGTTATATGAAAATACTCTAGTTCAACTTTTTTTACAGAAGTCTGCAACGCGCTGACGTGTTTAACGCGTGTTATGTACCTTAACCTATAGGTTTTTGACAGCTAAGTGAACTGGTAAGGTAAGCGCTTAATAACCACCTTTGGTATTTAGTCCACCAAATATAATAATTCATTGTGAATGGTATTTGTTTTTCATTTATTCATGTGTTTGTTACAATAATTTTTGTTATGACAGAACGACACTCATGAAAAGGTGCTATATCTTTGTGCACCTTTTACTTTTTTATATTTGATTACAATAGTTCCAATCGGATACTTTTTGGGGGAAGTATATAAATATATTCTTAAATTTCTTTGTTAATAATTGGAATATGCTCATACATATATGTGGTGTATCTACAAAATTTTCGCTGCTAAACAAAACATTAAATAATATCAATATTTTTCTCATATACATTTTTTCATTATTATGTCGTTTAACAATTTAAACAACCAGCTCGTAGAGAAGTCGGGGCTCTTACGTGCAGTACAGGAAAAGTTTCTTGCAAAATGTGAGTGCGGGATTGACTCGTTAAGGACAAAATTTGCTATAAAAAATCTTTAGTTGAGTGGCAGCACTGGCAGTAGCAGAAATAAAATTAGTCAGCTGTCAGGTTTTTATACCGCTATGATTTCCTTTGGCATTTTAAATAATTTTTATAAGTATAAAAGAAAACTGTTTTGCTTAAAAAAATTTTCAACAACAATAAAAAGAAACGAATTAAAAGTGTTATTTTTTGGTACCGATAACTTTTCATTGCCTAGTCTTAAAGTGTTACACCATTGTTCTGGGTTAGTGAGCTTGACGAATGGGACGCTTTTAGTAAATTAAAATTTCTTTGCAACGTTTCAGTAATATCAAAAATCTAGGAGTTGTTACCTCATTTAAAAGTCCTTCCAATTGTGTACGTTTGTATGCAGAACATCACAAATTAAATTTATACAAATGGCCTATAGCTTCGGAGGATTGCCGTGCCTACGATTTGGGTGTTGTTGCATCTTTTGGTCACTTAATACCATCGGAACTAATTAAAGCTTTCCCTTTGTAGGTTGTTGTATTTTTTGAATTTGAAAAGTGTTTAATGATTGTCTTTTCTTTAGTGGTATGATAAATGTGCATGCCAGCTTATTGCCCAAATGGCGAGGTGCAGCTCCGATTATTTATGCTATTATGAACGGTGACAGGGAAACAGGTGTTAGTATAATGCGTATAGAACCAAAACGTTTCGATATTGGTGATGTAAGTATTTGAAATCGACGGTGGTATTTGTTTTTCGAAAACTTTCATCTTTCAGGTTCTTGCAAAGAGATCTGTACCCATAAAACCAAATGTATATATGCCGGAATTACATAAAGAATTGGCAGACGAAGGAGCTATTTTGTTATCGGAAGTTGTGAAAGGCTTTCCCAAAACATTTCAAAATCCTTTAAAGCAAAATAATCAGGAAGCAACCTATGGTAAGTTTATTTAGTGTTCGTGACTGTTGTTTATAAATGGTTTATGTGCAACCGATACAACAGATAGTATAAGCTAGGCAATAACCATATAACTAAAAGATGCCTAGCTGGTCACTCATGTAATTTGTTAAATTTCCACCTTTGAATTATAATAATTTGGTCAATGAGTATAGAAATATCGAGTTTTTAAATAAAATATTTCAACGATAATATAAGACCTCAAGATTGACCTAATTGTTATAAAAAAAGGTCAAAAAATATAGATATATTATTCTGAAATATAATTTTTCTTTTTTAAGCCCCAAAAATTACATCGGCTATAACTCAAATTGATTGGGAAAATATAACAGCTCAAGATGTATATAATCGGTATCGAGCCTTATACACATTTAAAGTTTTAAAATCGAACTTCGATGGCAAATCTATTGAATTATTGGATGTAAAACTACCGCCTCATTCACTGAAATCTCCATTTGCACAAGAAGCCTTGCCGGGTTCAGTGATATATAATAAGGAACGTAAATGTTTGCAAGTAAAGTGTGCCCACAATACATTTGTGGAAATATATCAGGTGCGCCTAGAGGGTAAAAGAGCAATGAATGCAATTGATTTCAATAATGGGTTTCTAAAAAAGTTATGCAACAAAGAAATGCAGTTTTATTATAATAAAGTAACTAGTAGTTGTTGACACTATTTCATTGTTTCTTATTTAAAACAACTTTTGCGTTCACTTAGTATCTCACAAGTGTCAGTAGACACATGAGCTCCCAAAAATTATTTTATTTTGTTGTAAAATTTTCCATTTGTGCAATATAAAAATATACATATTTAAGTCGTATGAAGTTTGGTTTTGACCACTTTTTTTCTAGCAAAATTTTTTTATTCATCACTTACGTAATAAGAAACCAATAGATAAATTTTTATTAAATGAATTCTCTTATAAATTAATCAACAATTTCGAATTTAATTCGTTGTTCCAAAGAAAATCTTGTTAATTGAATATACATACTTATGATGACAAATGTGTTTATTAAGTAAAAAATCTGTAAGTATAAAGCTAATATAAAATGCTAGAAAACGCGCTTGTATTAAGAGCACGATATAAATACTCTCCTTATGCAGAACACGCAAGAGATACTTGGAAGATTTAGTAGATAGGTTTAGATGTAAAGAATTATGTAATTTATTTAACGAAAGTACTTTAAACTTTGTGTGTTTGGAGTCTTAATTTATTTAAATAATAAAACCGGTAATGGATGTATTAATCGTAATTTGCCATCGCTCACGAGAAATTTTTTCAAATAAATTTTTATAATATAAAAAAATTTTCTTTTAATCATTACACGCAAAATTCTTCTTTAGGCTGCTCGTTGGGAGTAATGGAACTATAAATGTGAAGGTACATTCATAAATGCAATATTGCGCTGCAACAGTAAGTTGAAATATCCTTAAGTGCACCAGTGGAGCACACTGAGTCCAAGAATATTATTAATACGGGTCATAATCAATTGATTTGTATCGTTTTTTTTTGCTTTTCTGATATAGCGCAGTATTTCATTTACGAATATATTTTATTTATCAACAATTACTGCCTTTCTTGATCGTGTACTTCTATTTATTATTGGTAATGGATTATTGTGTTCTTTTAAGCCAAATCATTTGGTTTGACTTCTTTAGAGTTTGAAGGTTGCTGTGTAGTTTTTTGCAAGAGATTTTTGGTAAACCACAATGGTCTTGGTTTCGGCATTTCCACAATATTTTTGCCATTGAAGCTCTCTGAAGGCTGTTCACTACGTTCTCCTTCATACAACACTACTACATCCTGTTCCACGGGCTGAAGTCCTAATTGCTGTTGTATTTGTTCCTGCATTTGTTTAGTTTCCTCGCGTACTTTATTATAGCAATGAGGGCATAAAATACCAGCTTCATGATCATTACCACATTGATTGCAAGACCGCAAATGAGTCTTTACACGCAGTGGTTTCCAATTATAACCAGGGTAACCAAATTTGCGATTTAAGCGTTTCTCCACTGTGCGCCTATGTTTTGGTACAGCCCACAAAATGCCATCACCTATTAAGCTCTTAAGAGAACCTTCCGTACGTTGATTGTTCTCAGCAGTCCGACCAGCATAAGTACTTGGCATTCCGGCCAGGGCTAAGGCTGAAAACGATATGTTATATATAACCAATCTTTTAGGCATATGCCAACATATTACCTTCATTTCGTGGAAACACAGTGGGAAATAGTGATTCCAACCGCTGAAGAAGATTTGAAACGTAGAAGACAAAATTGCGAGACATTTTCATAAATGAAAAAAGAAATTTTTTCACGCTTATATTACGAAAGCAAGATTAAAACATCTGTTAAGATTGCATTTAGAATTAATACAGAGATGTTTTGAAAAAGCTTTTTCGAACAAACACCTGACCTGCCAGATTAAAGACCTGTTCTCAATTAGTAGAAGTTCGTCACCGTTTTGATACTATACAAAAAACCAGATTTACACTCTATAATGAACATTTTATTAAACAAGAAAGTCTTAATTTTTCGTTAAATACGGCATAAAAAAATGCTGTAAATTTTACCAGACTTGTATGTTATATGCAGTTAATACGTATGGCAACTCTTTCATAGTTTTGTCTTGTTACGCAAATTCGTTGAACATATGTTTGAAAAGACGGCCGTCATATGTTTGCAAAAATATTACGTCAAAAGTGTCAACAGCATAGAAAAAAAAAATAAAGTTCCTATTAAGCAACAGCTTTATTAACATATTAAATGAAAAATTTAATGAATTGACAAGATATTGATGTTGAAATAATTAAAATAAAAGAATTTGTGGACTGTAAAATGCTTAATATCGGAAGTGCTTGCGATTCAGGAGAATGGATAACATTATACCAAGTTGAAACGAAGTAGCGGTTGCTTTAACCCAACTGAATGATTATGAGTGCAAAAAAGGAGGGTAGGAAGCTCTGCGTGCATAACTTTATTTTTAGAGCACCTCTTTAATAGCCTGCGCTATTGCATATTATACACATGCATGCATACTTACATATTTACGTACTCGTATGTATGTATGTAGATTCATTACGCAAATAAAATCCATTAAACTGTATACAAAACTATTAAATCAGTAGAGGGGTGATAGAGAGCGAGAGAGAGAGAGAGAGAGAAATTGAAAGAGTTTCAATGTACTCTAGTGAATTCCTCCATAGTAAGGCACTCTTTTTTGGTAACGAAAATTTGGCATAAACGAAACATAGGCGCAGGCGCCTCTGCCGCGAAACAAGTTTATGTAGTCAACTGAGCTACTGCTCAGCGCATGCTTAGCAGACGTCAACCCATCCAAACTACCAAGTAGCTTGCTAGCCAGCCAAACCGTCAGCCAGTATAAAAACTATTTTGATAAACTCAAGCTCTTGGCACTTGCAGCTTGAAACAAAAAAACACTTTGCTGAAGCTGTTGGAGCCAAACGCAACGCTCGATTTTTTTGTCTTTAATCCGTCCTTACCGTGTAAAAAAGAAGAAATAGTAGTCAAACGTTCATTTTCTTATGTTATGGTTAAATACTTTTGTTTTCAATACAAAAAAATAGTCATAACAACAAGTACCGAATTAAATAATAAATGAAAGGGAAATTTTATTTCAAAAGTGCAAGTGATTATTTTATACAAAAAATAATTATAATAAGGAAATCTAAAAGAAAATCTTAAAATTTTAGTTGTTACAAATGAAGTCCTAACAGTTGAAAAATATTAAAAAGTTTATGTAAATAAAATAGTTTAAAAATTAAAAGAAAAGTATTGGAAATAATTGGTCGATATTACAAAAATATCAAATCGTGTGTGTAGTGCTCTAAGATTTTTGGCTTGTTGACGCAGTTAATTAAAATTAGTAAAAAAAAGTATGGCATGCTTAAGTACTTCCGGTCGCCAAGGACTGTTTGTGGCCGTCGGTTCGCGTCGTTATAACAATCATCGTTTTGTGTGTCAACTTGTGTTGCAGCAACAACTGCGACAACAAGAAAAAAATCATCGAAAAAATTCAGGCGCATCTACTAAATGCTCTACTGCAATACCTGTTTCAAGGTTATTGAGCTGCACCACTTCCGCTTCCCTGTCTAATGTTCCGCTACATTTTCAACAGCCTAAACGTTATTTTCATGGACTTACTAAAAATACAACGACAGCAGCACCAAGTGTTTTTAACTTAATGGTAAGTTAAACTATTAGAGAAAAATATAATTTTCCAACTATTTTTCTTTGATACATTTTATGAAATATAATCAAACTTTCCAACATTTTTAATTTATGCTACGAAACAGTTAACGGTTAAATTATATTTTTTCTATTGTCTTTTACATACATACATACTTAGATGGCCTTTAAACTTTCTTCAAAGTAAATGTAAAAACTATTAATTTGCTCATATGGTTTAATGAAACAGACGAAAACTAACAATTTATTTAGATGAAAGAAAAATGTAAAGTTCATCTGTAATTTATACAAATAAGTTCTTAATTCTTCTTGTATGTAATAATAGAATAGATTGCAAATACGCGTATCTGTTTAAGGTTTTAAAGTTTACTAAGTGATTAAGAATTATTATATATATATTATTATCAATATTCTTTATTAATTTAAATTATAAATACTTTTCGTAACAATTATAATGCATTTTTTCCATTTATAACATTATATAGCATTTTTTGTTTAACAAATGGAATTTATTTTCAAATCTTACATTATTTGGCAGGGAGATGTATAGTTGTAGACTCTCGTATAAAAATAATCATTGCATTAGTGTTGTTTTTGATCTCAATTCTAAAATGATTCACATTTCTAAGCTGATACGGTAATGCGTCTCTCACATATTCTATTTCTTCAGATAAATATGCTGCTGCCTCTCCACTTTTAAGTTTTCACATGAAGCTTATCGTTCTCAGGCTTTGTTATAGCCGTAGTACTTCAGTATAATTCTCGTTACCATATTCTGTTACTTTATCAGCCTTTCGAGTTGAGGTCTTGTGCAGCATCTAAATAATATTGTTGATCCGTATTCGAAATGTACTTTTATTATTGTATTATCTCTTCTCTATCTCTACATATATAAAAATTACGTGTATGTTCGTGATCGCTAAACTCAAAAACTACTGGACCGATATTGACCAAATTTTATATGCATTTATTTAGTTTTTTTTGTGTTTTTGCACCGTAACTCAAGAACTACTGGACCGATTTTGACCAAACTTTATATACATGCTCTATGGGCCGTGAGGAGTGTTTCTGTGTAGTTTGAAGTGGTACGACAGGTGACCCAATATTTAGTATTTTGTGTTTTGCCCGATAGAGATTAGCGCGGTAATCCTATGCTGTGTATCGCTGAAGGCGTTGGGTCCTTAATCAGCGTGTAGTGGCGTTTATTAGTCCGATACCGGTATTTGCACAATAACTGCTATGTCGATTTAGTGCACTTTTCATTCTTCTTCGAAATATCAATCCACCATGACTTTGCAACGAAACCAGACTTGCAGTGAAAATAAAATTTGAAGGCAAAACAACGTTTGCCCGGGTCAGCTAGTATATATATATATATATATATATATATATATATATATATATATATACATATTAATTGCAGTCATAATTGAAATGTGTTTTCTGATTCTTAAAAAAAAATATTTTTTACAAATATAGTCAACATAGTCTTAATTTTAACTCTATCAACAACGAAGCCAAAATATTATATTTGAACCACCTTCTCTATAACTTGATTATTCATTTTAAAAATGGCTGTTGCTGTTTATTTCACTTATTTTTGTTTAATTTAAACAAAGTTACTAGCATTTGCACACTAATAGCCTTAAGGAAAAATATTTAATTACTAATGTTTTATAAATAAAAATGTCATTTGTGTTATTGTATGTGGCACAACTTTTATAAATTTTAAAGTTTATATTAATGCGGCCATAACCTTTCTTTTTTAGTTCAATATTATTATTTTTTATTGTTTTTATTCAAATGAGTCTCTTTTTGCCGGAATAATATATTCAAAATTAAAAAGCCATGACTTTTGCAATACTTTTATCAATAAAAATTTATGAATTGATTATCTGCGAGTTGTTATAAATATTCCCATTAAGTACTGAGTTTTGGATTTGATTTAAAATCAAAGTTTGGTATTGAATGAGAAGTAAAGAAAAAAATCTTTTGGTAAAACAAGTTGTTATTGCATTAGTAGAGAACCATAATATGGTCTTGAATAATTCAATTTAAGCAACAACAAAGGTTATATACATGTACATATGTAAAATATATTGACCTGAAGTTTGTTTTAAATAAAAAGAAACTTTTTACATTCTTCCTTTTTTCCATTCTCCATGAATGCGGACTCCTGCACATACTACTGATCTAACGAATATTCCCAATCCCGAACGTTAATCTATTTTGCCAATTCGCATTCGCCAAATTCACATGAATTTTTGTGGAATAAATTCATCCCAAAAAAACATTAAGTATATTGCACAAAAATGTAATTTTTAATGAGAAAACTTTATTTTGAACTTGAAACAATAATCTTTCTGTAGTAAAATTAAAAATCTATACAAATCACTGTAAATTCGATCGCAGTCAGCAGTAGTGCAATGTTGCAGCTTGTTAAAGATCAAATGACCACAACTGACGTCGACTGTGTGAGGCAATGAAGTAATTTAATGCCTGTATGTTTTAATAATGTTTAATATATAGAATATTTTATTGTTATTAGACTTGTTTGAGTACTATTCCGGCAACAACAATCCAGTAACTTTATGATAAATTTTTTTATTTTGTTTATTTTGTGATTATTTTCATAGATCGTAATACACGCAAAAAGGAATATTGACGATAGAAGATTTTTTCACTTAAATTTGAAATATTTCATTTTGCAGGAATACAAATGGAGCCACAGATAAATGTCTCTTCAATTTTAAATTTATTATTCGTATTCCCGGTTAACCTAAGGCGTTTTGAATAAAAGTTGAAAAAAGTTGAAAACAAAAATCCTAGTCACTGTTTCTATTTTCATTTCAAAGCCCTTTATTTTGCTTAAAAAACAACCGTCTAAGCCGAAATTTATTTATCGCCGACCAACCAATATAACGCAACTGATAAAAGTTCAATTAAAAAATATATGATTCTATAATCAACATACATCTGCATTTTAGTATGTATTTCGGTACAAATTTGCAGATAATTTGTAATTTTTTAAACGTAGATGTGGAATTACATTTGACATAAGCTTTTTCACAATTGCAGATTTTATGCAAAATTTTTACCTTTTGCTTATAATAAATAACTCATTTACTTATTATTTATGGAGCCGTCTTTACTTTTTATTATGTCAGATGTTTTTTCAGATGAAAATTGTACAGGTTGTAATGGAAAATTTTTTATCTGTCCTTTGCAGAGGCAATGCTTCAAAGCTTTCACATGACATGCAAATGTTAAAGATATGCAGTCTGAAATTACCATAAGCAAAACGATTTTCTCTCAGTTAAGCAAACAATAAATACTGAATTTTTTCCATTCGTTTATCTCAATTCTACTGTAATTCTAAATTTATTATTATCGGATTAATTTAATATATATTTCTCAAGACTGAAAATATTTAGATTCTTTAACCGAACAATAGATTAATCATATAAATGATACATTTTTAAAATTAACTAAATTTTCGTTTAAGACGCAAATTTTATTTAACCTGTAAAAGCTTATTGACTTTTATCCTCAATTCCATGTTGTCCTGATACTACGATTACTTCTCCCTCATTTTGCTTCAATAAAAAAAATCAGTGTTTCCAATATTGACTTCTGAACGTTGGCAAATTAATGGCGTCTGCAATCTGTCGAATTGCCTGTAATTTATTCAGTCCAGTTTGCCAAATCACGGACGGATATAGCGTCCGACAACACGTACAAATGATAAAATTATTTTATCGAAATTATTGTTCTGTAGCCATAATAGTCCAATCTGCATGTTTCCCGAAAAAGTCACTGTTGCAGTTTTTAGGCTGGCGGCGTTATTGCTCCATATCTCCTTGAGAAGGACGTTGTCCACGCCATCAGGCGGCTGAAAAACTGAAAAAATTTACTTATTAAAACGAACATTATTGCTGTTTATTCCTTTTAATATTTTGTAAGGATAATAGAAAATTCCATGGTTTAGATGTCGAATTCAGAGTTCCACTCGTACATACGTACTTATATATGATACATGATATGTGAAATAATTTTATATGAGATTGATACACTGATTTTTGCCGAAGGATACAAAGATGAACAATGTCAAGAAAATATGATAAATGGTATAAATAACGCCAATATATAATTAAAGATGAATAAATTAAAAATAAATAAAATATAACACAAAAATAATACAAACAAATATGAACAGTGAGTCAGATTTTGAAGTTAATAACCAGATAATAGAAAAAACCAAATACCTTGGTTTTATAATAGACAAAGACTTAAAATTCAAGGACATGTAGAGTAGATATGCAGAAAAAATGATAAAAAATAATTGTTTTTTAAAGAATACGTACAGAAATATTCACAATAACTGCCATAAATATATATATAACACGATTATAAAACCATATTATGAATTTTGACAAACGTACAAAATAGAAGTCATTCTCATGGAACGACATTTTCATTGCTTTCAAAAAATCCAATAGTAAATTTTTTCAACTTCCTGGGAAATCCAGTTAAATCTCGTTTTTTTTACTGGAATACCACATGCTGAACATTGACCGACATTCAAAGGCTCCAGAGACTGTAAAATAAGCACGCGATGAACAGTTAACAGTTTTGAAATGCAACATTGGAATGTGATCTAATGAATTACAAGAATATATTCCCAAGACCCGCTCTTATTTGTAAACAACACATTCCTCATTAAAAGCGCATCCATTTGTGGTCGATATATTAGCGATTTGCACTATGCATTAGAGAAACAATTCGTTCTTTGATTGAACGCCTCGTATGTGAAACGATGCCTTTCCTGCCATACCCCACGTTTAGAGGCTCAAATCGAATGTTCACAAGCACTACTCCCGCTATCCTTCTTACCATATCCTGCTTTCCTAGTTCCAGCACAATGCACTGCATAAATAGAGGTCCTCCCCTGAGTACTGGTCCAAACGCAAAAAAGAACATACATACATACAAAAATAAAACATATTGAATACAATAAAATTGCTAAAGAAAAATTTGAGACAAAGAATGGAGATAAATACACTTCAGTTTATTAAGAAAATAAAAATTTGAAAACGCTCCAGAATATTTTATGGAACAGGGAGATGTTCAACCTTCCCCCCATTTAAGGAATATTGATAACTTCAGGCTTACAAAAACAACAACAACTGCAATGCAATGGTTCCTTGACAACATCCCTCCTAATGATATTAAATCCGAAATAAATGTTAAAAATCCTCAAAAAAACAATAAATAAATTATTATTACAATAAATAAAATTATTACTATTGAAAAAATTTCACTATTTGACAACAAATAAAGCCAAGGCAATTTCTTAACAGGGCGGCTGATAACTTTTTTCTAAATTTATTTCTTGGTCAATGTCAACGTTTGCTCATTTGTTTTGATAATTTGCTTAGAGTTGAATGTATGTAATTTTTTTACATTGCGCCTGCTACAGTGGGTTATGTAAAGTAAAATATACTGAAAAAACAATCATAAGAGCTTTATCACTTTATCGCATTCGACAATGGCAAATTTTATTATTTTATTACTATTTTTTCAAGCCTCTCGTTATTTTCCATGATTTATGGTTTCTTAATGATAATACAAAAGATGTAGAATAGAACTCTTGCAGTTTTGTTTTGATGAATCGAATTCGATGCAATTTACTGAAGTCATTTACTGTTCTAATAATAGGAATATTTAAAGTGTAATTATTATTTTTTTGGGCTTCACCGTCATATATTATTGATTGCGCAGAAAAAGCGAAAATCAACAATTATGTTACTTAAGCTTTTTGCGCGGTAAAGGCGCGATATAATTACGGCGAAGGTATTTACCTGGTACATAAAAAGGAATTCACTACAATAGTATTGGAAATAATTATATAAAATATAAATATCCAGGATGACATTTAAGTCGTGATTCCAGAGTTTCCAATCCTAAATGCCAGGGCGAATGCGGGTAAATAAAATTCAAGTGCGTTAAATCAAACTTAATAAATATAATTTTTACAATATGGAAATTAGAGGGCCCCATATTCTAACTTGGATCTCACAAACGATATAAATAAGCATTTAAATGTATTAGAGTCAGTAAAATTTGGAACTATTTCTTTTGATAAACACTAGAGCAGAGCAGGCGTTTTGGAATTAATCTCTCCAAATGGGGTTCGAATGAAAATTTTAAATCAAAATTTATACAAAGATTTAATATGATGATACGACGATTGAATGGGGCATGCAAAATCTACCACAGAATAGGAAATCGAGGCACACACGAGTTTTTACTTATTATTTATTTATTTATTTATTTTTAATTAACAAACACAAACTGCGAAGCTACCTGGCTTGTCTGCAGAAATACCCGGAGACTGCGGCAGGAGACCAACCTGTGACCTTCGGACTACTAGTCTAGTAGACTAGCTGCCATTCTACGAAGACATGCCAAATTGAATTAAAAAAGTTCTTATCGCACCAACTTTCTAAGTCTATCTAAATTAGTCTGACACATTTTTACACCTCCCATTCCTTTTATCGCAGTATAAAGTTTTAAATCATTGGCACATAGAAGAAAATGTTCAATAAGCGATAAAATAGAAAAGAAGCATTCATGGATCTGTTCATAAATGCATTACTGCACAGTATCAGTGAATTTAAGTGATTTGAAATGAAGTAGATGGTACCAAAAAATTTATCAAATAGGAAGCATAAATAATAGGCCTGTGTCTTGCTTAGGAAATGTCTCTTCATTCGTGGATTGCATTACGGTAGAACTAGGGAAATGGGTTAGACCAGGAAGGATGGAAAGAGTAGTGTGCTGGTGAATATTTAGCCTGCCAGCAAATTTGTTTATTTTTATTAGGCAGCTTTCTCAAGCATTTTTTTGTTTGTTTTCGGTCTTATTTCAAATTAATATTTTGACAAACTTCTTCTGTACTTTTCGAACAACAACCAACATCCAACCATCAATTAATTAATATTTTTTCAACTTGTTTCACTTTTATGCCCATCATATGCCAGCAATTTCCTTTTGGAGAAAATTTTCATGACATCTAATTGTCAAATTATTGGCACTTAAACAATTCGCTAACGTGCAAGTGTCCAATTGTCCATCGTTAAAGTTAAAGTATTTATTTATAAATCGTTATTAAGAAAAACACATTGTCTGCCTTGTCTGCACTCCGCCCGTTCTTAATTTATCACAAAATTTGAGTAAATCATTGATTATTTGAGACAATATTTATTACCGCCTGCTGCAAACTGCAACAAATTCTGGTTTTAATTGTCGCTTACACAATTTTACCAGAAATAAACATGCGTAAATATCTAAATGTGTATATACTCGTGTGCATGTATGTGTATTTCCTAATATTTATGACTAAAAAAAAGAGACCCATAAACGGCTGCGTAAAGTTACATTTTCTTTGGGCCGTAAAAATAAACGTAAAAAGTTCCAAAAGCGAAAAAGTGTCAAGTTGAAACTAAAACGAACAACTTTAAATTTGGGCAAAGTCTAAGTGGTCTGTTGTCGTCTTTAACAGCGCCACCACCGTCAGTCATAACGGTGGTTTGCCCGTTAACGTTTTTGTTTTTCATTCAACAAGCAATAAATAAATAGCATGAAGTGGAATTTTGTAACAAAAAAGTCTGTTGTTGGTAACAATTCCAAAACGTTTGGTTGTTGTTACTACTTACATACTCGTACACTATCAAGCAGCAACTTAAAACGTTGTGGTAGTTGCTTCAGTTGCAGCTTATAAATGAAAGTGAAATTTGTAAGATACACAAACAAGGCAAAAGCAGCAATTTTATTTTACCTGTTCAGTTACATGAGGCATGTTTTCTTTTATTTCTCTTCAAGAATAAATAATTTTTTTATATTTATTTATTCAAATATATACAATGTATTTCATAAAAATATTAAAAAAAAAACCACTCACCTCATTATTTATTACTTTGCTAATTAGGAACCGTAGTTATCGTTTTTTCTTTTCACTTCTTTTCACTTAATATACGAGTATTTTTTCTTCACATTTTCGTCGTACTTTTCCCATTATTTGTTTTGGCGGCTTTTCTCTGAATTTGGTTTTCAGTTTTCAGTTGGGTTTTTGTATTAAATATTTTTGCATTATGCAATTAATTTTCAATAAGTTTTTTTATGTCTAAATTTTCTTCTTTTGCTTTCGTTTTCTCTGTTTTGTTCTCTTAGTTTGTAAATAGTTGACAAAGATACTGAAAGAAATTTGTATATTTTTATATTAATTTCTGTCAGTGTCTTTCAACCGTAACTACATGGTCAAAATAAATATCAAGCATCATGGTGGTGCTCGTATTAGTGAATATTTGTTTGCGTGCTTGATTGACACCGATACTGCCTGATGGAAAATCAAAATTTTTTAATTTTTATCTCGCTTGACGTTCTGTTCTCTGATAGTATTCACCATTAATCAATCAAGCGCATACACAAAGCAAACGGTTGTTAAAGATGACGAAAAGAGACAGACGACAACAATAAATAGTTCTTTCAATAGGAACTTCCGAACTTTGACAACCGATAGTGGCAATATTGTTGAAACTACTCCTGTCGAATCAACAGTCATTTATTGAGTGTATTTTGCCAAATCAACATGGATGGATATAGCGTTCTACAACACGTGCAAATGTTGAAATTGTGTTATCAAAATATGTGTTCCTTTGAGGCAACGTTCCATTCACGGTCAACATAATCGTCCTTCAAACAAAATTTTT
The DNA here is from genome assembly GCA_963681545.1 of Germaria angustata. NCBI lineage: Eukaryota > Metazoa > Arthropoda > Insecta > Diptera > Tachinidae > Germaria > Germaria angustata. The sequence goes on from OY812998.1 coordinate 5,175,949, forward strand.
TGGAATTTGGGGCGATAACAATCCACATGTGATACAAGTGCGTCCAATGCATCCCAAAAAAACTCACTGTTCGGTGTGGATTTTAAACTGGCGGTGTCATCAGTCAGCCAGACCATCACCGTCAACGGTGAGTGCTATTGGTCGATGACTACCAACTTCTTCTTTGCCTAATTTGTATGATATGGCCACCAACGATATGTGGTTTCAATAGGATTTAGCTAGGGGTCACACACAGCTGATGCCACATTATACATTCTGCACGAGCAATTTGAGGGCGTTGCCATCTCACATAGAGGTGATGTGAACAGGCCACCGTGATCATGCGATTCGGTCCCATTAGACTTTTTTGTGGGTTGCAGGTCTATGCGAATAAGCCATAACCCACAGCGGCCCTCACATCCAACATAGTCCATGCCATCGGTCGCATTCAGCCTGATTTATGCATCAGAGTTATGGAAAATTGGATATTTCGGATGAGCTTGGACGTTTTCGCAATATTATATTCCATCTGTAATGTCATCAATAGGCTCAAATGAATAAAAAACCCTATGATATCTCACACACACTTTGTTTTATCTAAATTTAAAGATGGGAAGCACTTAATGAAAGACAAAAGTTTGACAGTACAAAAGTTTATCAAAAATGTATTAAAAAAGTCCTTTTTTGCAATGTATAGTTTTTCATGGTCTTATTATTTATAAAAGTTTTATAAATTTATTTATAGCACGATATTTCACAAGAAAAAAAATTATTTCCCAAAAAATTTCAAACAAACATTTTGTCTAAATTTGAGTTTCAAAAATTGTATTGTTTGTTTTGGTTTTAGCTGTTCATATTTCGACATTTCATTCATAGTCAGTAAACTTTACGCAGTTTGAAAACGTATTCTTGTTGACGTTGTTGTTTCTTTCCGCATCGAATATTATCTTAATTGAGAGCAGTTTGTGCTCCTTGTTGTCCAGTTCTTAAAAAAAAAAAAAAAAAAAAAAAAAAAAAAAAAAAACTCTAATAGAATAATGAAAATGGCACATAGCCCCGAAATCGGTCTGCCTACAAACCAATTTAGACGTGGGATGCTGGAAAGTCGAATTCCAAATTCAACAACTCTCTCACTAGGAGCCTGCTTCCAGTTGTCACACTTGTGACGTTATATCCAGTTACGACACCTGATGCTTAATGCACTTCACGTTACTCCTCATGAAGAGGAGTAACTTAAAATCTTAATTACTACTTAAAAATCGAAAATTAAGAAAGAAATCTGAACGAGAAATTTTCATTAAGATCGTTATCCATAAAAAATATAAACGTTTAAGTCAGAAAAGAAGGAAACGGCTAAGAACCGACCGTGGCAATTGTGCCAATTGTGTTTTTTGGTTGTTTTTTGTTTCTTCAGGTTGAGTATTTCTTCACAAGTCAGTTGTCAGTGTGCCATTCATTCATGCAGCCAAGTTTAAATGTCGTTAACAAACAGTGCTCTTATGGCTCGTCAACACCATTAAACTTATAACGACTGAACTAATTATGAAGTTTAATTATCGCTGTCTTTCTTAATTGTCTTACATTCTTACAAACATAATATTTGTGGTGAAAAAAATGAATATTTAAAGCTGATTTTAAAACTGCAGTGTTTATTATAAAGGCCTGGCCTTCATTTAATTGAAGCCCTTTTTATGGCTGTTGGCATAATTAAAATGCATTTATTTGGAAGAGCTTTTCCTATTAGACATTTTTTAGTGTTATGGCCCAGCGGTGTATAATTTGTTTTTTTCGTTAGATTGTGAATAATTTATAAATGAAATTCATTGAACATTTTTTTGGCCGATTGAAGATTTTAAATAAAAACGCAGTGAAGTGAGTGCTATACAACTTTCCCATATGCTGAATGAAATTTGTTTTTATATTATAAACCTGAGCTTAAAGTAGTTGACACTACTGAACATTTTTTTTGTTGAAAACTATCTGTCCTGCTGTCCATCTACCCATCTAAAATATACATATATTATGCATTTAAATGCATACATGCGAAGAAACATGTTTGTTTTTTTAATATGCAATAGCTGTTGCTTATTTTTAATTCATAATATTTAGTGCATTTATTACAAGCGTTTGCATATTTGTGTTTATGCGTAAAGCTGAATTTGAATAAAATACAAATATAAAAATTAACTGAATTTAAACGAATTCATCTATCATCAGTTAACAATAAATAAACGCAAATAGAAAGCGCACGTTTAATTTAAAAGAGCAACAGCGGCAGCAAAAGCAGCAGCATGAGCTGAGCCATTACCTGCCTCTCTTTCTACACTCTGGTCGCATCCGTTAAACTGACAAAAGATCACCAATTCAAGAAAACAATAGAAAAACAAAACTGATCAAAACTTGAAAATTGTTTTCTTGGCTAAACACTTTCTCAGCTATTCAAGTGGCTGTTAACGGTAACATAAGACGTTAATAAATGCAACAACAACAAAAAAGTCACATCAGAGTTACAGAAAGAAACAAACACGTCAACAATGTTTACTATTTCTATTGTTACTTCCAACTTCATTTCCCACTCATTTATTTTCAATTTCTATTCGCTTTACAGACCCTCATTCAATCGATCAAATTAGGAGCTTTCTGGCATAATTTGGCAATTAGTAGTACCTACACATGTTTCTTATCATAATATAATGATTAAAAAAATAAATATGCTTTTTGAAGGGCAGCTTCAAAAGTTTTTGATGATTTTATTTGCCAATTTCTTGGTCTATTCTCTCTCACTTTTCGATTACGCGTAAGTTTAAGTCTCGTGTAATAAACCGGATATGTTTTAATATGTTGAATTGAAATTAGTTGCAAGTGTTCAATCTAATTGATTACTCAAATGCAGCAAATGCTACGAGTATCTACAAGCGTCTTATGTGTGCGATGAGAGGAATAGTGTCCCTTTTCAGACCAGTGTGGAATATGTGATTTAAATTGCTGGACAGATTTCTAAACTTCTTTATACCAGTGCAATATATTGCGATGTTTGAAAACAGATTTTTAACAAAATTTGGCGGCAAAAAGTAAATTTCCATGCTTTAGATTAAAAAAAAATATATATACCGCTCAATCTTCAATATATTGGAAAGAAAATAAAAAATGCATGGCTTTTGGCAGCCATGTTTCTGTATAAACAGTGCTAGAGTACAGATCAGGAAAGTTCTACTCTAGAGAAGGAGTTTCTAGCGATTTATAAGTGTCTCGTGTAATGCCACAGGCAGCTGCAGAGCGAACAGTGTTTTTCTGGTGCATGCAGGGGTCGGCTCGAGCCATATTCTCCAACTGTTTTTCGACGATATTGGATCGCACTTTTATTTTTTGAAAGTTAACGAGCTCTTCTGCTATCAGTAGTTCTAATTTATTGCTTTATCTACTTTGATTTTCTCCCACGTTGGGTCCCTGGTGAAGTCTGATGAATGCTTGTACCGATCGCACTTTTAATGCAGGCTTCGATTATATTTTTTTCCAATCCGGCTGCTGCAGATTCGATTCCAGTTCTATGCGCAGGTGGCATACGAAATACTGTGTAACTGTGAATTGCTGCAGCAGTTTTCTGCCGGCTGATATTTTATAATTTGCGATTGATCTTAATCTTATTATACCGACAAAAACCCCCGGGGGCACGTATTGGTGGCTTGGTGTTGTGCTTCCTGGGGTAGAGGGTTATCAGGTTTCCGGACCTAGGCCTTTTTGCTGATAACCCCTAAAAACTTGTATGTTGCTACCCAATCCCTGAATTAACAGGGTAACGGGTGCGCCTGCAAGTAAATTAAAGGTAAAGGTAGGTTCGCTCGCTCGTCCTAGGACGTGTCCTAGACTGGTTATTGGTGAGGCCCCTTCGGGGATCTCATGGTGGCTGTGGTTAAAACCCAAAGATACGCGGGAAGAGTTATGGGTCGGATGAGTGTGTCTGCAATATGGTGCTAGTGACCGGTTGTAGATGCTCTCTTCAGGCCATATATCTCTATGTGCTGTTGCTATTCGACAGAGCTGCCCTGGTGGTTGCGGTTGGTGAGTGCCCATTAAGATAGGAGGTATCTTACTGCTGGGCCATTGGGGTGGTAGGTGGTGGGGTGGTAAGCAAACTTCCTGCTTATCCGGAAGTGCTCAATCTGGTTACCGGTAATACCATTCCGAGACAGCCATGAACTTATATTTATGAGTGAGGAAATTTAGTACCACTAACGAACAATTGGTTACACATGCAGAAGTCTATAAGACGCTCAGCGTTATTACTGTTTAGACATTCGGACCCTACAATTAAAGGAAAATAGATGTACATATGTCCGCTTATAAGAGAGGTACATATTTTTTAATTTAAAATTCATTATTTTATGTATGAAGATTATTAAAATAATTGTGGTTCTAAAAATTTATTTTAAGTACAAGCTGGCCCAAACGAAGTATAATTGTTTAATTTGGCTTTCATTTTTGTAGACGGCGCCGAATGTCAATGTGCTGGGACATTTATGATGTAGAGAATTAGTTGTGAAAAAAGCCGTGGAGCGATACACACCCTAAAAACGCGGAATTATTGGTACTGCTCATTTGACTAATTTTCAGTCTGTTATTTTAACTTAGTGAGAATTTCCTCACATGGAAAACGACATGTGCTCGCACAAAATTTGTGTTTCTGGAACACAGAGCACACTATCCCAAATGACTGTTTGTTCCGTCGTTTGCTGTGAAAAAGTGATTATTCCTTATTTATTTGAAGACGGCAATGCCAAGAAGTAACGAGGCGTGCAAATCTCGAAAGCCAACATTGAGGATGAATTCGCCAATTTGGAATCCAATGTTTAGCGAGCAACAATTAAAAATGCCGCAAAACGAGCGCAATTATGCATCAACTCTGTAGGTGGCCTTTTGAACAACATAATTTTTTCTAATTAATGTCGTAAATTTTTCAATTTCACATAAACTTTTCATGAAAAAAGGGTTCTTTTTCTTTTTTTTAACAAAATGGCAGTCAGTTCAAATTATGACATTACTTTTGTGCCACATTGTAGATTGTTTTTTTTTTTTTTTTTTTTTTTTTGGTTTGGATTGGTCCAAGTTGATCAGCTGATTTTCAAAATACCTCTCTATTTTTTGATGTACTCTGGGATGCTTGAAAGTCACAACTCTTGCAAACATGATTCCAAAAGGGAATTCGTTTCAATGCTTCATCATACGAGGCTATTAAATAAGCTGCTTCTACATAAAGATATAAGACAACAACTTAAGGACAAACATAGAAATATTCATATCCTCTAAACAATAATAATGGAACACTCCCTCTACCGACTCAATTCCCCTTATTATGATTGTCGACGTCACACCAAGTCGAAATCAATATATTGGCAATTGTGAGATCGTTATCGAGAACTATTACATATTATTGATAGGATATTACTACTACTATGGCATCTAAAATTACTATTGGCCATCAATATTAGTTAATTATTGCCTACAAGGAGTTCAGAACTGCTGTCTTTCTTTACTGTCGACGTGATGTGACGTCGACGTTGACAAATATAATAAAGGGGAATAGCTTCTGATTTTAGTATCTCCGTACTATAATTTTCAGTGTAGACACTTTCGTCAAAGTCGTTAATTTTCCGAACACTTTTTGTAAATTAGTATACGTTGGCAGTGCAATATCATCCTCCGCATTAAAATCCGACGGACTGTAATTAACTCCCGAGAATTGAATGAAAGGAGTTTTTAATAGCTGTAGCTCTAACTTTGAGGCTCTGATAATGGATCAAATATGAATCAGATTTGATCAAAAGAGGTAGTAGGTACTAATACAACTTTTGCAAAGTGAATTGACAGCAATCTGGTCTTACTACTACAGCTGATAACAACTTTTTCTAGTTTTTGGCAACTGCTGCCACTTTCCTTAATAGGCCTAGGTCCGGTTATGGGAGCTGCTGTTGTGAAAGCGTTTTCTGGTGCAGTCTCGTATTGTACTTATAATTTTGGTCACATGTGTTGCTTCCCTTATTATTTATTCAAATGTTTGTACAACTATAAGCTGTTGTTGATATTATTATCATTAGCAAACTAAAATGTGTGTGTTTGTGTGCGTGTTGTAATATTTGTTTTATTGATCATGATTTAAATATGATCTGAATTGGAATTTCGGCTGATTAACAGCTTTTAAAATGCGTGTTTGAAACTTTAAATATGGAAATAAACCTCTAATTTATTTGAATTATCAGAAATGGAATAGTTCTATATTTTAAAAATTTTATTGATTTTTCTGACCCACTTGTTGTCTACGTCTATTCTTATCTACAACATGAATTAAATTTTTTTACATCAATAAAATATTAAAAATAATCATCACCAGACAACGAATTAATTGAATTGAATTAATTAATTAATTATGAACTATTTTTTTTCTATATATTATATAATAAACAAAAAAAGCAGTAAAAACACAGTTATAACCGGAAATAAAGTTGAGTGCAAACAGGGTCACATGTTTGATTTTTTTTTTTTTTTTTTTTGAAAAGAACATGTTCTTTTTAGTGCCATTGCACTTTTTGTTTTTAGAAAAGAACGTAGAAATACAAATAAGACGTGGTAGCATTTGTTACAGAAAAAACAATAATTATATGCTTATAATGCATTTATAAGCATTATCAACAGTAAATATATACAATTTACAAAAGGTTTTGTATGTGTACAAGGCGGCGCGAAAGTGGTGTCATAACTTTAATTGGCTGCCATTTTTGCCCAAAAGTAATGTTACTATTTTAATGGCATGGAATTATTGTCACTGCTTATTTGATAGATTTTCAGTCTGTTGGTTTGACATTATCATTACGACTTTACTCTTACGCCACCCTGTACATATGAAATTTGTTATAAATTATTAATGGTGTAGTCCTCTATATATTTTTATTAAAAATTTGCCCATTAGAAGTGATTTAAATTTTAAATGGAAATACTTTTACACGTGATTGATTGCGTTAACTTGTTGTCTATCGTTGACGGAGCCAAATCGTACGATCTCTGTGGCCAGTTCACATCACCTCCAAATGAGATATCCATGCCCCCGAATCTCTTGTGCAGAATGTCCAATGTGGCTTGAGGTGTGGGGCACGTACCGCCATCCTTCTGAAACCAATAGTCGTTGGTGTCCATATTAACCGATTCACGTCAGGAGAACATTTTCTTACCATTTTATATTTTATATTTTAAAAAAATTTCCAAGAAATTAGAACATTAGAGGAACAAAGTCGTTCTAATATCTGATATTCTACTGTACTATGAAAAATTAAATTTTTTTTCAATACCAATAGGGGTTGTGTGAAACAGTGACAGTTGAGTCAAACAATTTTATAAAAAATGCATAGTTCTTGAAAACTTTTATCGCAATTATTGCGCTCATACGGGCATGAATGATTTTTCTCATAATTTCCATAAGATTTCACTTTCATAAAAAACCTGCCAGCCAAGATCTTACAAGTATGCGAACCAGCACTTCCACGTTTAAATTTGTTGTTACTCATTAAGAAGTCAAACAAGACTTGAAAATTTTGCAAATTACTTTCACCACAATTTTTATTTTTTAAAAACATTATTTTTGACTTCAACCAACAAAAAAATAAATATATTTTGTCCAAAACAAAGCAAAAAGATCGAGATGCATACAAAAATTATGCCATCTTTTCTTTCATTTTGCCTGTCAGCTTATTTGTCTTTTTAAAGAAATAAAAATATATGTTTTTTAACCAACTGAAAATATTATATAACTTTATTGTTCTTCAAAACAGTAAATGAAGTGGTTTTGTTATTTCTGTTAAAAATTTGAAATTTATGCAGATGCAAATTACAAACAATGAATTTTTACAAATATGCCTCTATTTCTGACATATTTCTGGCATTTACAAATATTTACCTCGATCTGTAAACACAAAAAAAAAATGTTGTTAAAGAGTTTTTATACAGAAACGTATTGGTTTCAAATTATTGGTACTTTGTTGTAGTTGCAACATCCATTATCGACAAAAAACGATGTACCTGCCTGTAGTTTCAATCAAATGCACCTGTTTATTATTTATTTTTCATAATTTTATTTTTACTTTTTACCTTAAATAACTTGACGTTGTTGTTAAAGAGATCATTTAATGATTAAACACTCCGGATAAAAGAGAGATCTAGTGTGTATGTGGTGTAAAAAGTACAGTATTTGGGCAAAATAATAAGAATGGCCAAAATTAATAATGTTTATTCAAATTTCTATTAACATCGCAGTAAAACACAGCTGCCAAGAAAGTCTTAAAAATTCTGACTCTATGATCTTCAAGTTCGGATAATTTCCAATGGTTATAACAGAGTTGTCATTGCATGATAGTCTCTTTTTTGGTTCCTATTTTCAAAGTATTCATTATATTATATAAAAGTGCATTTTTTATGTTACACCTGCGAATAAATTACATATCTCGACGGGGTTGAAAATTGCCACTAGCTATAAATATTTTTTCCTTATATGAAAGTATTTTGTCACTTATTGGTTGAAGAGAAATGGTGACTTTCATGGAAAGGGAATAAGTGTTTTGTAATTAAAAAAGCATTTTCAAATCGAATTTCACATATTTGTAAAATAATTCATTTTTTTTAATCGTAATTTTGTCAACTTGATTTCCTAGGATGTTGAAGAAATGTACTATTGGCTTTTTGGAAAATGTCGATCATTGCGAATGACTGGGAAACAAATAAAAAAAGAAGTAAAATTATAATCCCAAAACACAAATCAAAAGAATATTAATCACATTTGATCTTAAAGAGCTTAATTTATAAATTATATAAATAAAAATTAAAAACGATTGGAACAAAATAGTTGTAAAAAAAAAGATTATTAAATCATACTGTAGCCATATATATCATACCCTTGCAGATATGTATATAGTAGGACCCATAAGGGACTGGCAGTACCACATAATTACTTCTAATTTTGTGAAATAAACATCATCTGTTTAACATATACTACTTGGAATCGTATCGGATAATTACAAAACTATTCAGTAAAAGAGAAGTCATGAAAATGCAAACATTTTTATGCAGAAAAAATTCAAATTAAGATAATTTCCAAAGATTTTAACATAATTTGGCATTACAAATGAAACATTAAATTACTTTATTACCACTGGAAATCAAAGTCTAGAAACGGTAAAAACTTGACTATAGTCAGGTTTTATGACAACAATATTTGGACCTCCTGTGACAGCATATATCTGTGCCTGGATTACAGTGTACGTGTCATGTTGACCTGAGTCTGACCGAAAGGCCAAGGTTCTTAACCTAATGTCAACATCCATTTCGGAGATTTACAACTCCGCCTCTCCAATCTTCCCTACTGGGTATCTCGAAGGAGAAGGATTTGTCAACGTCAGAGATGACAGGGGTCATATCCGTTGGGTACCCCTCCACTTACCCTCCCTATGCCGTTGTTCAAACTAAAAAACACATTTTAAAACTATTAAAACTTAGGGAGCAACATTTTCATTGTTTCCTAGGTATCTGAAAGTTAAGAAAATAAGGTTGACCTTGCAAGTTATTCTAGCAAAACCGATTGGAGAGAAATTTTTAGAGCAACAAAGAAAAGACCAGCTCTTTTTGGAAATTTTCGGTAGCGATATCTCCCGAACCAATAACCATATTTCAGCGTTTTATAACAACCAACAATGGACATTAAAAAAGAATAAAAATATTGAAAAATATTAAATATAAATTATATTTTTATACGATATTGATCATGCACAGCTTCTACTTTTCCACTCTTTTTGAAAACTTGAGTACGTGAGTGATTTCGTTAAGCAAATTTTTAGGCGATTCCATTCAAAATCAATTTCTTAAAAAATCATTTTATTATTTGCTCTTCTAAAATAAAGGATGGGAATGTTTAAAATATTGTCTCTATTATTTTTTCCAACACTGCGTACATGAAAAAACGGAACACATTTTACCAAGTGTTTTTGGGGGTTCCTCAATCTTAAACTGGATATTACTTTTGGTTTCGCTTTTAATTTAAGCCAAGTGTGTGTGTGTTTGTGTGTGTGCGTGTTTATTTTCATTATTTTTTTTGGTAAGATTTGCTGACCTTATTTCCAAAAAGAAAAAATTTTAAAAGATGAATATAAACTGGTTTTTAATTTTGACCAAATATTTTTTGGTTTAAACTTTTTTCTTTCTTCAGATAAAAAAAGAAAAAAAAAATCACATGCCAGCGTAAAATGAAATAAAAAAAAGTTCAATGATAAGACCACAAAAAAAGCCTGATTATGCGCTTGTAATTGGATGTTCGTTTTAATATATTCATGAAATAGTTATATGCCAAAACTTACACGTATATGCTCAATTCAATACCTGTCGATCGATCTGTGAAATTGTTAAGACTACCTGCCTTTACGTCTTCCCGCCATCCCGCCGGTCTGACAACTGCCAGCCCATTGACTGAATGAATGGCTGACTGCCATTGATGAAATGCATTGATAAACGCTTTTTTATTCCCATTTGATTTGAAACCACGTTAAGTTTGTTTTTCTATTTACGATTTGGCCAAAGATTATGTGCGTGTGAAACTAGACATCAATGGTGTACGAGTGTCTGTTTATTTGGTATTTAAAATATTGCATAAGTCAATATATTTGGCAGAAACGATCTTCCTATATTAAACTCGCTTGTTTTGCCCTGGATAATTATAGATTTCATAAAAAAAACACATATGTATATAAAATTAATAGATTTATAATATTTTTGGGCGATATTCAAATGCAAATGAAATCGTTTTCATTGTGACCCGCAGTCGCGCAAGTGTGTGTTAATTTTTCTATTTCTTATGTTTGCCGACTTAAATGTTACTGGTTATTAAATTGGTTTAGCAATTTATATCACTTTATAGTAAACAATTTAAAGAAGTCTTGACATATTTAAAATTTAATTTAATTTAATCGGATGATTTCAATTTGTTTACTGATCCACTTTTTTCCGGTTTTTTTTAACTTCCGGTTCAAGTCTTTCTACTTGTACGGCATAACCTGAAAAATATTTTGAGGTTAAATTATGTTATAAGCTTAAATAAACTAACGGAAGACCTGATCTGACGAAAGCTTTGCTGACGCTTTTGTCGTTTGCTCAATCATACATATTTTTCCTTGCGATAGTTAGTGATGGCAGATTATTATTTTTTTATAAATAAGCAAAAAAGTTCTACATTTCGCACAATAAATATTATTATAATGTACAAAAAAAAAAAAAAAAAATTAAAACAAGAAGCCACCTCTCAATTTTCATTTGCACGGTTTCCTGAAGAAAAGTCTCATTAAAAAAGATCTTTTCGAATGAAACAACGTATTTTAATCTGCTTTTGAAACAAAATAAAAATCTCTATCGATATATTCCTACAATTATTTAATTGCGGGTTAAGCTAGTTCATATGGCAGTATTTCATTGGTGCCAATGCCAACTCATCAGTTGACCTTCCAAACAGCATTGCAAATTTTTTAATATAAAATACGCAAAAATTTCCAATGTTTTTAAGAAAAATACATTATTGTAGCTCTCCTGTAAAAAAAATAAATCATCTTCTTGTAATAGGATAACCTTCACGAGTTCACATCCCAAAAGTTTTCTGTCCAAGTATGCATTTTATATTCAAAGCAATCCTCACAAAATTGTATGACTCTTTTCTGCAGTTCCCCAGATATAAGATAATAATTAAAGTCAAATTTGCATGAGGGTTCCCGTATTCCGCTCCTACACTTCCACGCTTTTGTTCGAAAACATATTTTATACCCATAGCAACGTATATACTACTTATATAGTGTGACTATTGCAGTTTTCAGATATAGAATAATTAATAATTACCTTACCCACCTCCCTTTTTTATAATTCTCGCCTTTAGCTCGAATACAGGCTTTGTTCCCATAGTAATGCACATCAAATATCAAGAGTTTCAATATTTTAGTTTCCCCGATATAGCATAATTGCGAATTACTTTGCAGGCGGTTATCCCTCTCCCCCTCCTACGCCACTAGGACTTTGGGTCAAATGAGCTTTTTCCCCATACTTCTAATTTAAAAAGTCTCCCTATTGTAGTCCTCAAGTTATAGGATAATTTTTGTTTACTTTGGATTGGTACCCCCACCGTTAAAAAATTAAATTATTCTGTTTCGATTTCCGGATTGCCAGAGAAATGTTTTCAAAATTTCAAAAAGATGGGTCTTGTATTTGGCTTCCAAAAAGGAGCAAATAAACACAGATTCAGTTTTATATGCCTGCTGTCAATCAGGTTTTTTAGGGCATGACCCCTACTCATGCAGTGCATTGTGTTCATACTCACTGAGCAAATAGATTATGGGAGAGATGTATGTAATGTTTGTGGACATTCGGCTTTAACTTCTGCTCGCTGAAAGTGACGAGGTAAAACTCTGCAGTGAAGTTATTCCATACATAAGTGCAGTTCGAATATGGAATGAATTTTTTTTATAATGCGTAGTACAATTGACTGTTATATCGAACACAAATGGATGTGCTCTTACTGAAGAGCAAATTGTTCGGAAATAAGAGCTATTCTCGGGAATAAGTTCCCTGATTTTATCTGAACACATTCCATTGTAGTAACGATAAAACAGCGAGACACTACCGCTACCGATGAGACTTTTCGCACTCTCCTGTATTCGGTCGAGCTACTTAAAAATAGACTTTGAAGCACTGGCTCACACATGAGAATTGTATTCCATTTTGGGACGGGAAGGAGATCAGAAGGAGTGCAAGAACTCTTACACTGTGCAAACTGCGCTCAGTTTTTCAACAATGAAATGCACTATTCGATTTCTTGGGTGATATTCTATAGAAAGATACATGCATACATATGTATGTACAGTTGTTGGAGGTTGTTGCACCCAGCGAGGAAAAATATATAACAAGAAAAGTGATAAATAAAAACCTTTTTATGAAACAGAAAGCTTATTTTTTATTATAATATTTATTTTTTATTAAAATATTAAAATTAAAATAATATGTATATTTATATTTTAAAAATATCGGTTATTGTTGTGTGCACTTTTTTCTTATTAATATTTTGTGTAATAGCCGTCTCACGAAGCTTCTTCAGAAATATAATATCTTTAATTGGAATATCGTTTTCCTGAGCCCATTGAATACATGTGTTAAAAGATTGCATAGCAACTGATCATTTATTTTAGGAGGTGCAATAACATCCGCTTCGCTATCATCTGAACTTTCAATTTCGATGGCTTCTTTCTCCACTTCTTGATAAGCATCACTTTCGTGCATCCATTCATTAAGCTCTTCGTATGTGAAGGAGACATTTGGTGCAAATTCTTGGAGCATTGATGCAAGAATTGCGCGTTCATTTTCAATTTCCCTTTTCAAAACATTTTTAAATGTAAAGTTGCAGTTATAGAGGTCAACTTTTTTGAGTAGTTGCACTTATAAAGGTTCCAATACTATGTTTTATGGTGTTGCAAAAATCGAGGAATTGCGTGGATCGAGGGTTGCGATAACCGAGTTTATACTGTATATACATTTATTTAAATTTTTTGGGAAAATTCGAATAGATGGCTTTTTCATAAACGATTAATTAGAAGGTAACGATCGTAATTGCCTATTTTAGCGGTTTCTTATTAAAGGTTTCGTTACATTTTCTTTTTTCCTTTATTAATTTTTATGTTTATGTAACTCAAATGTTAGACAATCTCTTTCAAATTAATATTGTATTTAATTAAATTTACAATCTCTGTTGAAAAAAAATCTGATTTATGCCAAATTAGTAGCGAGTGCCATTCCAAAGACAAATTTTATTGCTTAAAACGACCCGATTGTGCCAAGAATTTGATCAGTCAGTAGTCAGTTCAATGATCTCACACTTTTTATTTGCCGATTGTTAAAAGTTTTACCCACTTGCAGTTGTGCAGTTCTAAACTCTGCAACACGAATTATCTACTATCTGCTTATTTAAATTTAATTTGCCACAAGTCCATTAACATTTAAAGCTACAAAACTCATCAGTCTATATCAATTTATCTCCATTTTATGACCAGAAGTATTTATAACACGCGCTTACAATATTTTATTTTCAATTAATTTGTGTATAAAAAAATTAAAAATCAAATCTTTTAAGCTGATTTCAAATGATAGTCTCTAATGCTTATGAAAAGAGGAAAAATCATACTAACGTGCTGTTTGGTCATAAAGTAAAATGTTTGCCTGAAATGAGACGACGAATACGAGTATGAATTCATAGACCAGAAAAATTAAAAAAAAAATTAAAACTCTAACAGTGGAGTGCAATAACATTGCGGTAATTTGTGGCACGCGTCAAATGTAGTTGTTGTTAACTCTGGCAACAAGTGCTCGTACGTATGCTTGTATTTATGTGTGTATGTAGTTTGAACGCTGCAAAAAGTCCCACAATAAAAAAAAAAAATACACATACATGGCTTAACGAAAATACAGTGATGGGAATTAATTTAGCATGCCTGCCGTTGTACTCGTATATATTTACATACATTATTTATTTATACATATGTCTACTGTTCGTTTTTCATATTTATTAAAACTGTCGTTCTATTAGCATGCCACATAGCTTGTTTGTGCACTTGGTTGCACTTCAGAAAAAGTGTGTCGTATATATTGATGACATAATTAATAAATAAAAGTTGCAGGAACATTTAGGGACAATTTTCAACACCTTGGAACTGGCGAATATGAAAATTCAGTTAGATAAATACATGTCTTTTGCAGATGAAGTTGAATTCTTAAAATTTGTTTTAGCACTAAATGGAATAAAAATCAAATCCTTCATAGGTTGCAGTTATAAAGAGTATTCTTATACCAAGGACTCTTAAAGAACTTAGATCGTTTTTTAGATGTGTTTAGTCCTTCAGGGATTATGTCAAGTTAGCGAAACCTTTTACTTTCATATTGAGTGGGGTTTGTCAGTTAAAAAAGGGAATTACTCCAAGTTATTGAAACTTTTTACTGCGATTTTGAGAGCGGAGTAAAGACGACTACCTATAGGTTTTTCAGCTTAAAGAAAACATTCGACAGAAACTTTTAATATATTTTTAAGAAAGGAAAAAATTAGGCCCTTTTTATAAAACAAAAGGATAATTTCGTTCGAGTCTTTATATTGAAAAATTTTTGTTAGTTATTGTCTTTTTTCAATACTTTTCTTCAAAAAAATCGGCACAATTGCGAACGAAATCGTCAAAAAATCAATTTTTTTAAAAACAAACAATAGTATTTTATATTTTATCTATTTTTTTATCTAGCATAATAATTCAAGTAATTTCTATCAAATTTCACACAAGCAAAAGTACTGTGCTTTTGGACCGATATATGTAGGTATCCCTAATAACTGGGAGGACCGATCACATATGCCTATTAGCAGATCCTGCATACGCTTAACATAAACAAATCAGCTAAGATTTAACTATAATTCGAATAATAAAATATTTTATAAAAATAAATATCTAAAAATCACCCCACACGAATATTTACTTAATTTCGGTGAAATATAATTATTCATTTCTCTCGATTTGGAGGAAAATAGCAGCAAATTTCAAAAAGGTTGCACTTCTTTGAACTTGAAACAAACAAGAAACCCTCGTTTATATAAAACTAATTTTTTCCCAAATTCAAAAAACTTTTGAATGTTTTGAAAGGAAAAGACACTGAAAATGTGAGGAAATGAAAAAAATATTAAAAACTTAAAAGACTTTCCACCAGTCCCACCCAAACTTGGCGAATTAAAAACAAAAAAGAAAAGAAAAAAATAATATCAAAAATTGTAAGCACCAATTACAATAAAAACAAAGTTTTTTATATTTCCTTTTTCTAACGATCTGTATGCTAAATTCTTAATTTTTAATTTAAGTTTTGCCAACGTTACTTCTTATGAAGTTGAAAAAATGCGTAAGAAGGCATTTTGTAAAAAAAAAAATTCATTTATTTTAGCGCATTAGTTTTACATTTTATTTTGGCTTTTAGTCAAATTTTAATGCATACATATGAATATGGAAACGCCGGTTCAAAAGGCAAGGACAAATTTTTTTACAATATTCAACCTTGTCGTTCGGCCTCTTTTCACAGGATTGCCAAATTTAGGTTAATTGAGTTATGAAAAACTGCTTATGTGAGTATATTTTGTAAGCAATCTAAGCTTTTATAAACTGGTAATGCCGCGTAATAATCCGACAAAAATAAATGATTTTCCAACCAGCATAATCAAAGTGTGCTAGCCTGATACACACCACTGTATTGGACAATAATAGAGTGGAAAAAACTTCTCATAAAAGAAATTGGTACAGGTACACATTATGAAAGAAAAAATATTTTTGCCCGCTTAAATTTACAATCGTCTTACAAGTGCTTATTTTGTTGTTGTTGTTGTTACAAATGTATCTGCGAAAGTGTGAGTGTTTTTCTGTTTATTTCTTTAAACTTTTACTTTCATTGCATTTTCGTCGCGAAGTGGTAAAAAGTAAAAGGAAAGAAAGAAGGAAAAAAAATGTAAAGGAATGGAAAATTTAAAATGTATTTTACAAATTAAGTCATTTACTAAAAAGTACCAAGTTGTTAATTTTTAAATACATAAGTACTTTTTAAAAAAAACTATTTATTTAATAAGATACTTTTAAAATAATTTTCATATGGAATTTTTTTTTCAAATATGTAAGTACCTTAAAAAAAGTTCTTTATAAGGATGACTTTGACATCCCTGTCACAAAATGCACCAACTGTGTGTACTTAACGTATATACATACATATATACATATGTATGTATATATGTATCATTATATTTCGGATGAGCAATTGATTAGCCTACTGCATCCTAGTCTGATGATGGGGCTGCCATCTAAGCCAACAGACTGGCTGAATGTAAAATACATTTTATATAGCGAAACGCTTAGTATAAGAACAGACGTCCGTTTCCAACCGCCCCAAGTAGGAAAACAGACGTTGCAGACGCCTCTCACAATTCGCCGATGTTTGACGGGTGTCAGGAACATCGCATAGGGACCACCACGTGGAGTTTTGTGAGTCGACTTGAAGTGTAATTGATAAGGATCACTCTGGATTCACCAAGTAGAACCAATCAGAAGTTTTGCCTTATCATTACACCCTTGGCCCCCTGGCACTTAACGTATGTACATACAAAAATGAAAAACCTTGTTTGTTAGAAATGATTGAAATTTTAACGCCACCGCATACGCAAATGTTTGATTGCGGCAATTAATTACTACTGGTTATGCGTTGTCATTCTGTGTGAGTGACTACTTGTCATTCTATGGTCCGACCCAAAGCAGATTAGAAGAACCCCTAGATCAGCATTATTTGTGGCATCTATTATAGATTTCGTGGAATGCCACCTACGAGTATATACTTAAGTTTACGCCAAAAATTTGTTTTTCAGAACTAACTTTTTCGAAGAATTAATTTCTTTTCATTTGTCAAAGAGCTTTTTAAAGGAATATGCGATTATTTTTCATATAGATCCGTTTTCTATATGCGAAGTTATTTAAATGGGTTATAAATATGTACTTATGTAAATATTAAAAAAAAGACGAGCTGTCATCATTCTGGCGGCATTTAAAAAAATATTTACTTAAAAAAAATTAGTCTTCATCTAATGAAAGTTTTTTTTTTTGGAAGAATATTCCTTTTGAAAAAGAACAAAAGAATTTTTTTCTCAGAATTTTGTTCTACGTTTCTAAATGTACGTGTATGTACTCGAGCATAAAAGTAAATTCTTCCAAAAGATACGAGCACTTAAGGGAAAATATTATTTTTTTAAATGAGTACTACTTCAGTTTGCTAAGTTTTATATATGATTTCTTTTCAACACGAACTATATTTAAATATTCTTTTAAACAAATATTTTTGAACGGGCTTTTTTTTAAAGAGTCACTTTTTAATGACATACATAAATATTTTGTTTTAATGGTTAGAAAGAAGAAGTAATATTAAAAAATGTTCGAAACCTTCTTTTAAAAACGTATCTCTTCAGAAATATACTTCTTTTAAAAATTACGAGTATTTTGAAAAAAATCTTAAGTAGTTTGTAATTAAGTGCTTTTTTGTATAATTACTTTTTGAAAAGGGTACTTTTTTAAATTTACTTATTCAAAATATGTGCTATTGCAAAAGTTAACTTGATTCTAAAATGACTTTTTAAAAAATTATCTTTTAAAAATGTATTTAAAAAAATTAAATAAAAAATATTTTTTTTTAAATGTACTTGCTTTAGAAAGGTACTTTGTGTTGAAAAGTTACTTAAATTTTTTTTGTATGGAAAAGCTAGTTATCACGTTTGTAAAAAATGAATTAAAAAAAGTTATTTATGTAAGAAGTTACATACTTTAAAAATTTTGCATCGATAAAAATGTACTTAATAAAAAATGTACTTTTTGAACTATTAGCCGTTCCAGTGATCTCCAAATGATGTTTGATAAAATACAACCAACGGCTGAATAAAAGGCTTGATTTCCTTATGCAAATTTATGTATTGAAATTTAAATATATTTACAAGGTGGCGCAAGGTAATATTATAATATGAATTGGCTTTCATTTTCGCTAAGGGCTCTAAATGTCACTCTGCTTTGACATTTGTGATATAGTTATATAGAGAAATTGTTGTCAACATTTTAATAACGTGCAGTTATTTGTTGTTTTACGACATTATCAAAAATGATATTACTTTTGTCCTACCTTGTAACACGGTTAGGTTGTTCCCAATAACATTTTTGTCCTGTCTTTTCAAACGTCGATGTCACGCCACTCTAATCCTACTTGCAATAATATTTTATAAATGTGGCAGGATATAGGATATATTTTGACAATTAACAGTTTCGTTAAAATACAAAATTGAGTATTTTATTGAACTATTTTTTGAGTTTGAGGTATTTTTTTTAACAGAATATATTTATTTTTAATTATGCAATATTTCTACACCCTGTGGGTGTCTTCTTCAGGAATTTTTAAATTATTTAACAAAATTTAAAAAGTTACGATTCTCAATTTCTTGTATTGAAAATAATTGGAAATTTGATTTTTTTGAATTCGAATAATTTGAGTTTCATCAAGAAGACACTCACAGGGTGTGGAAATATTAAATAATTAAATTTAAATATATTCTGTTTAAAAATTACAATTAATTAATCAAATTAAATTTCCAATAATATCATAAATTTATGCAAAACTCATATTAAGATTAAGATTTTTTGTAACCGAAAAAATATACTGCTCCGGATCAAATAATGTCAAATTATTTCGATTCAACAGGACATCTTTCAAAACGCATATTTTCAAAAAGTAACTCATTAAAAAGTGCGAGTACTGTGAAAAGGTACTTATTAAAAGGTTCTTAAAAAGTCCTTAAAACGGCACTATTTTGAGAAACTATTTTTCAAAATACTCTTTTTAAAATCCTACGAAAGAGTTTTGCCGATAAATGATCTATTTTATAATCATACCTTTGCAGAATTTACTTTTATTGAAAAGGTCCTGTTTTAAAAACGTATTTCTTTGAGAAGGTGCTTTTGTAGAAACTTCTTGTTAAAGGTACTTTCCGAGAAAACACATGTCTTTAAAAGAGGGATTTTTTTAAACGTTTCTTGTTTTGCTGAGGTAATAATTTGTGTTTTTTTAAAGGTACGTTTCGTAAAAAAGTTAACTTTTTAAATTTAAAGTTAAATTAGTACTTTTTATGAGGGAATATTTTTTTAACAAGAACTTCTAAAAAGTGTAATTTTTAAAGAAGTATGTATAACTTCAAAAAAATAGTTCTTAAAAATTTACTTTTTATAAAGGTGCTTAAAAATGGTATACGTTCGTTAATGCAGTATGTATGTGCTTTAGCTGTTGCAGGCATGTACAGATTTTAATAAACATCTGTAAAAGGTTTGAGTTTCAGTACGTACTGAAAAAAATTATGTTGAAATCTTCATGCTAAAAGTGACAAGTTGTTTATAATTTTGCATAGAAATACGAATTGAAACAAAAGAAAGAGGTGATTTCAAAAATTGATAATTACATTACGACAATTAAAAACTATCAAAAATATTTAATTTTGTTCCACTTACTCTTCCACTTTGCGCAAAACAGCAAACTTTTCTATTTAATTTTGTATACATTTACCTTATAAGTGCTTTATTTCCGCTAAAATAAATTAAAAAGTTTCAGTCGCAATCTATTGCAAAATAATATTAAATGTTGCGCTACTTACAAAAAAGGCTGCAAAGTGTAAAGAAAACATTTGTGCTACCAGGTTTTCCGTGGAGTTTGTATTTACGAACGAACAGCTTTAGAAGTGTGAATATATTAGTTAATTACAGAATTTAACATGCTTTATTTTTTTGCTAATGTTTTGTATTTGAGAAAAAATTTTTTAAATGGTTCACATTTTTGTAAAAAGTACTGTGCTTCGAAAAGCTTTTATCGGCGGCGGCTGGCTGAGGAAGAAAACACGATTGGCGGTGTCTAGAATTCGTTTGAAATTCTGCTAAAATCTTTGTATATGAAAACCACAAGTTATTTAGAATTGGTATTGATGGTTGACAAATATATATTAAACGTAAAATTGATTAGGAGTTTCGCAACATTTAGTTTTGAGTATTACGTTTTTTTATTATTTAATTTTGTCTCTTTTTCTATATGTTCGAAATATAACTAAACAGGCATTTTTATGCCGGACAATTTTCGATTTTTATGAAGTTCTTGCCTTTTGTTGAGATTATTTTCATACTCTTTCAAGTCTGTTTCCAATTCGGTTAATCCCTCATCAGAATCAGAAGATTCTTTTTCTTCAAATTTATAATTTTTTTTTAAATTTTTTTAATTTTTAATATTTTTCCATATTCTTACACAGTTTCAGATCAGCTGGAATGAAGATAGTACGTGCTATTTTCTCTACCTTTCCCCAAGTTGAATTGGCAAGTGAATCCGATAAATGAAACAATTAAAACTTCAAAGACGTAACTGGCAGCTAATTTTCAGCTGCTGCGTAGTCGTAAAAACGGCTCGGCTGAAAATCACAAGTGTTTAACAATATGAAAAGAATCACTAAATCACTAATAAAAGCAATTCATTTTATTTTTATTTTTTAAATTCTTATTTGTCTACTGCAACTTTGCACAATTCGTAGTTGCACTTTTTGACGTGACCAACCTATTTCTGTTTATTTTGTACAAAATTTAAATAGAAATATACTTACATACATGGGGAAACAAAGTGCTTGATTGTTAAAGAATTTTTTAAGAATTTTTTCGTCTTCTTTCAATTTTTTGTTTGATATTTTCTCTTTCTTAATTGTTTTATTTTTCATGGAAGTCATATTAACGTACGCAATCTTTTTCAATTAAAAAATAAGAACGTTAAAATGGCTGTTCTGCGTTGCTATTTGGTTTAGAGTTGATTTTTTGAGTACTTTTGACTATTTTGTGGAATTTAGCAATGCTATAAAAAGTTGCACTGCTTTGCATCTTTTAGTCCTGTTTCACACACGTCAAGTTTTCTTGATCAAGTTTCAATTCAGCTGGGAGAAAGATAAAGAGAGGAATACATACTATCCCTATCGCTCCCCCAGCTGAATTGAAAATTGGTCAAGAAAACTTGACGTGTGTGAAACAGCTCTTACTCTGATAATCTTGCACTTGCTTAAACCCTGACAATCTTGCATCGTTAGTGCAAAATAATTTTCTATATGATTGTTGTAATGACTTTAGAAAAAAGTTGCAACTTTGCATTTCCGCACCGCCAAAATATTTGTCGTGAATACCTCTATTATTTTAACAGCTGATTTTTATAAATGTACATGAGGTCTGTGACGGTTTCGATTTAATTTTAATGCAAATTGCTATTTATTTTCTTAACAAAATATAAAAACAATTGAATTAAAACAACGCAGCGATTCACCTTGGTGAAATATAAAATTAAGATGTGTGCGAAAGTGGCCTTTTAAAAAGTGCCTGTAAAGTATTTTCTTATTTAAGAAGTACTTTTTTTGTTTAAGAAGTACTTTTTTTTAATTATTTGAAGAAAAAATTGTATGCAAGAAATAGCTCATTTAATTTTTTGTTTCATTTTGATAGTGTCTTTGTATTATGAATTTTATTTTTTGTTCACATTGAATGCACCGGTTGCACCGAAGAAAAATTAATGCTTAAATCCAAAAAGAAAATGAAATCCTGTGTTTTTTTTTCTTCTTCACAAGAAATCATGTTTGAGCCACCAAAATAAACTTGAATTTTAGCTAAAATAAATACGTGAATTGTCTATCATAAACATTGTATTTCTTTTCTGTTTTCCACTGCTGGTTTTCCATTATTAAAAAATCACTCTCTTATTAAAATTTTGATCGTAAAATTTTCACCAAAATTGTGGAAATTTGTTTGATAAATTTTCTTTTTGTGAAATTTTCAAACGTTTTGAGATCATTGCTAAATAGGCGGTTGAAATGCATTAAAATAATTATTTATATGTTTCATTTATTTAATTGCATAATAATGATTTATGCCGGAGGAGTTTTTTTTCTGTTGTTGTTGAATAAGGTGAGTGTATGTGTATGTTATGTGTGTGTGTGAGTATTTGTTTTTATTATTATTTTTTGTTTAAATTTCATTTCAATTTTGTTTGTTTGTTTGTTTTTTTTTTTTACTTTTTAACAAGTTGTTGGCTTCTTCACTGCTTTGGCTTTTATGCAATTTCGATTTTGATTTCAATTTCAATTTCAGTTTCTTGTTCGTTTGCGTCTTTTTCTTTTTTCTGCATTTAAATTGTGTACAATATATTTTAAAATAATTTTTCGGTTTATAGTCGTATGTGGGTTCATTGATAGCTGCTGAATGAATAGCTTGACTGTAAACTACTTTCGTATTGACAGTGACGGGCAAAACAATTATGTATGGTCAAATATCCATTTTTGAGCTCTAGATAAAAATATTTGTAACTCTAATCCAAATGCTGGATATGAAAACAATTGCAACGTTTTGTGTTAGAGCAAGGATAATTGGTTATATGTATGTGTATGAAGAAATATGGATTGGTGTTTTGAAGCTTTCCACGTTGTAAGTTACAAGGAAAGACTTTTGTATTGAACTTTTCTTTGATACCCAAGTTAGTTTTAGTATTTGTAAAAATGTAAGATTATATTTAATTTGTTATATTGATCACCGATCGTAGTAAAAATGCAATATTTTTTTAATTTTGTTTACAAATATTTTACATGTATATTTCACATATAGTTAATTAACACTATTTTTTCGACCTTTTTAATATATCCTTTTTATATATCTTTATTAACGAGCTTTAGGGCTTATTAAATTTATTTAATTTCAATATTACGACGCCTCTTTGGGCGTCTTTTTTAGGAAAATATATTATAAAAAATGTGATTTTTTTTAAGTTTTCAATTGCTGTCACATTTTTCATAATATTTTTTCTTGAGGAAGAAACGTCGAAATATTAAAATTCAATAATTTCTTTTTACAAAAAGGCCTAAAGCTCTTTAATAAAATGAAAGATATTTCATATGTATATATTTCACCATTTACTGACTTTTGAAGTATTTTTTTCTTAAATTTCTTAAACTTCTTTTTTATAACCTGTCCTTTTTAAAAAAATTTAATCAATTATATGTCTGTTTATGTTCATTTAAAAAAAATTACAGTGGTTAAAACAGGAATGAAGAGTAAAGATGACAAATAATGAAATTATTCCACGACGAGGTCTAGGTCTAGTAAAAAAATAGGAGCTTTCAAAATTAAAAATCATATATCCAACAGTGGGCATAAAGTAGATTTACTACAATTGTAACATAGTTTCCTTTTGCTTCTTGTACGATTAGTCCTTCTACGGTCTTAGATGTGTTATTAACGGAGAATGTTCCGTTCCGAAATAAAGATCGTGATTCAAACTGTGAAGCACAGCCTACGTTGCTACGATGCTCTATAAAGTTAGCTGCCTTGCTTCCTTTATCTTCTTACTACTGTACGTGGTCAAGTAACTTTAAAAATAAACTTTATAGCACCGCCCACATTTGGCGGTTGTACTATATTTTCCTAACGGTTACATCATAAAGATTAAACACTCTATACTTCGATGCCTCCGGGGCCATGTCGGAAATCACTTTTCATCTTGATTTTATTACTGCTTCTTTCTATGGACGCCGAAATTGGAAAATTTCATTCACTGCTGAGCACAAACCCACCCATCTGGCAAATTTTGGCTGCTAATTGCAACTTTGCTGCATAATATTTGAACGTCTTCTTTGTGGGGCTAATTTTAAAAATTAAAACATACTCATAAACATATAATGTCGTTTAAAGTTCTTCTCTATACCTAAAACTGATCATTTCTTAAAGTCAGTCTTATGATTAGATCTAATACTAATCGTATGTCTCGTCGAAGCTGTTATATTGTGAATTTGAAACATTCCAATACTTTTGACCTGTCAGCCTAGTAGTCTTTAATTTATTCTTTGTGGTACCTTATCACGTCTTTCATTATTTTTACCATTCTTGTTAAGATCGTTAGACGTAAGAAATTTCCCTTGGTATTGGTGAATATTGGTAAATAATTTACTTACGGTATTTTATAATTTATCAGCCATTTTATAATTCCTACGAGGGCGGGTCAATAAGCCCCTGGCTTTTTGAATGAAAAGCACATAGTATCCTTTGAGCTCTATAAACTTTGTCCAACGTTGCGCCTATTTGTTTTATCCTTTGCATTGTCCTGGTGGTAATTTTTAAAAGTTTTTCTATAATATTTTCATAAATCGACTCATTTAGTTGGTATAATATACGCCATTGATTGTTTTACCCTCTTGAAGGTAGTCAATGTAGACAAATCCAACGTGGCCTTCTTTGGTGCCGATTTACCCCAAGACACCCAAGTGTTTTATGGTGAATCCATGTTTCGTCCACGACAACGAAACTGCGCAAAAACTCGTCCGATATCAATGGCTATCAAACACAAACAAACAAATTTCGACAGGAGTCAACTTGTCAACTTGCCTCTTGTCAAGAGCATTGTTGCTCTTTCAGTTAAGAGGCGAGAAATTGAAAAATTCATGGAATTATTGAGCAGCTCTCGTATTATCAAGAATATTTGATTTTTCTCATTTTGCAGACATCTTGGCGGATAAGTTAACGATTTATAAAATCTTTGTTCTGAAACAATATCGGATCTTGCTATATTATCTTTTAATTGCCTTACCAATAAGATGGATTGGGAAACCATTATCAAGTGATATATGCCTAATTTTTATTTTTTTTTCGTATGAAAATTAATCGATGAAATTGTCTCTATAAGACTCTTCCCGTACGCCGTATTAATAACAATTCTTCTTGAGCGCCTAGTAAAATAGTTCATAATCCTGCCAGAAGATGTAGGGTTTTGGTACCAATCTATTAACCTAGTACCTCCCATCCTTTTACATACTCTATGCCTACAATAACATAAGGGTCGAAAAAATAATATTAATTAATTTAAAAATATAATTATCTTACGCGGTTAACGGCAATGAAAAGCCACCCTTTATGTAACTATAATTTCTATTCTAATGTCAGAGTCTCATAAGGATAAACAAATTAAGGTTTAAAATTTTTGTACATTAATTTTACTTTTGCATTATATTATATGGCACAAGAGTTGCTTAATTTTGTTTTTCTTATTACCGTTTACTGGCATTAAATAGATATATTGTTGGGTCGTCCAATAGGGACTTCCGAACTTTGACAGTTGATAGCGTCCATTTAGTTGAAGCTACACATCTGTCAAATTGGCTGCTATTTATTCAGCATGTTTTACCAAGTTACCGTGCAGGGAAATAGCGTCAACAACACGTGCAAATGATAAAATTATTTTATCAAAATTTGTGTTCTGTTCGGGCAAAGTTTCTGCGCTCCACGATCATATTACGGTTGCCATAATCGTTCTTTATTTTTAGATGAATGGGTAAGTCAACAAAAGAAATTGAAGAATTTAGGACGACAGCAATTCACATGTGATACAAGAGTGTCTCGAAAACGTTACTGTTTGGTGTGGATTTTGGTACGGCATCATCGGTCCATACTCCTTTGAGAATGATGTTGGCCAGGCCATTACAGGCAACGACGAGCGCTATAGGTCAATGATTACCAAATTTTCTTGGCCTTGATCAGAAGATATGGAAACTAATGAAATGTGGTTTCAACAGCAACACAACTCATGAGACACTGGACATTCTATTTGAGGGTATAGTCACCTCATGTAGAGGTGATGTAAATTGGCCACCGAGATCGTGCGATTTGACCCCATTAGGCATTCTCTTGTTGGATTTTCTTAAGTCGCAAGTCTATGCGAATAAGCCACAAACTACAGCCACCCTCAAAGCCAGCAAAACCCATGGCATCAGTCAAAATCATTCTGATTTATCCGCCCGGGTTATGGAAAATTGAACACTTCGAATGCGCACCACCCAGCGAAAGCGCGACGGACATTTGCATCGATGGGCCATACATATAAATAAAAAACGTCACTGATATCTCAGGAAGCACTTATAAGTCTATTACATTTTCTTAAAAAATACGATTCGATACATATCGGGCAGATCATTAGCTCTCGCGATACGATAGTACCCGTGATATCGAGTGCTGTATGTATTTTTATTTCACAATTTTAATTAAAAACATTCATTTACATTTTGCTTCACACTGTATGTTTACTTTTTGCTATTTCTGCACTACTTATGTAAGTACGTATGAACAAAAGCATAATTTTTATATCTGTGTGATTTCATTATTGATTTTAGATGTAATACGGCGGTTACATTATCAGCTGGGCAATCCTTCCGCATACCACAACTCTAGTCTAAATTTGACTTTTTTAATAGTTGATTTTTTGTTGTTGTTGTTGCTTCAGTTCATATTAGATGTTGGCAATTAAACCAGTTCAAACCAAGCAATTATGGAAATAGATGTAAAAAAAAGAATTAATACTACGTATTTAAGTTGTTAAAAAAATTTATTGCTAATAATATTGGGATGGGAAGTTATAAGAAAAAATGGGATTTTGCACAGAAAACATTTTCGCTTGCCCAATCGTTCAGTATCTGTTAAATACTATTTTTGAATTAAACTTAAACTAAAAGTACTTTCATTAATGCGGATGGAAATGAATTCTCCATTGGGTATGAATGCTGCTCCTCGGTACTTGTTTAATATTTTATTTATCTTAAAATTCACAAAAGTTGTTTGTCTAAAAAAAAAACATTAAAATCAATACAAATTTTCGTATATATAATTCTGGAGTAAAAAAAATCTATTCATAACAAACGATATTTGGCTACACTGAAAGAAAAAATCATACTCAACATTATACTCAATTCAAAGAAAAAACTCTCCTAAAAATGTGCTTAATTTAGGTAAAACTCTCCAAAAACTATAACAAATTTACTTAAGGAACTGGTCTAAGCATATTGTGGAAGTCATAAACTAGAATCTAGGTAAATTTACTAAATTTGTGCATATGGTCGTAATGAAAAAATTTC
Source organism: Germaria angustata (assembly GCA_963681545.1). Classification (NCBI taxonomy): domain Eukaryota; kingdom Metazoa; phylum Arthropoda; class Insecta; order Diptera; family Tachinidae; genus Germaria; species Germaria angustata. The sequence goes on from OY812998.1 coordinate 5,203,529, forward strand.
AAAAATAACAAAAATTTGCAAAATTTTTAAAATTGTTCATGACGATGCTAGTCGGAATTCTGGCGTAAAATTGAGAAAATAATAATAAATACATAGATATCTTTAAAGAAATTAGAACATATTTCAAATTAATTTTTTTTAATTACGTTTAAACTGTACTAAAACTGTACAAAATTTTCTAGGAAATAAGAATTTTTTTATTGATATTAGACAAAGTACTTTTGCAAGCAATTACGTGATCCGAAATTATTTTCCTTAATTTTAATTCATAGTTTTTCGAGTGCAAATTCTTTTATACAAATTAAGAAAATCACATCTCACCAATACATATTTGGGCATCGCTGGAAGACAATTAAATTATATCTCATTTGATTAAATTCAAACAAAACAATAATTAGTTAAAAGAAAAAAATTTATAAAAATTCAACTTCTCTTTATTTTTCTTGGCCAAATGCAGAAGTCGAGAGGAGTTTCAGCGAATATATCCTGTGAAAGTGCATTTCATCAGAATAAACTATGTCTTCGATTTTTCCGAAAGGATAAATATAAAATTTGCGAAATTATGTACCCTTTATGCTTTAGCACATTATTTCTCTATGAGAAATTATTAAATTAAGGAAGGTGAAATAGATAAATGTTTCTGCAGATTTCTCTTCTATGGGCTTAACCTTCTACAGCATTTCGACATTTTGGACTAATTTTACATTTCTTGGCCTTTATTTCATTCGGACTTATTTAATTTTTTTCGCAAGGGTAATTTATCATAATGAAAAATATCAAAAAATTTGGGTTTTATTTCAATTTCAGATTTATTTCATAAAATTTTTTGTAGACTTATTTAACTTTTTTGGGTCCTATTTTATTAAGACTTAATTCGTTGGGCCTTAATTCATACAGTTCATTATTCATTTAAAGGGAAATTGCTATAATTATCTGGTAAAATAAAATAAATATTTATTACAGAACTTTAAACGTATTTTAAGTTTTATTTTTTCATTTCTAAAGTTGCGGCTTTATTTCATATGTAATCAATCATTAATAACATTATAAAATACAAAAAATAAATATGAAGATTCCAACGAATGATTCTAGTAGAGGGCACCAAAAAATATATACGTGCATCGGCATTTTGAAAGTTTACATTTAGGACTCATGTTAGAAGGCTTTAAGTCCTCCACTCCTCCGCCTCTTGCGCATAGTTATAATGGCTCGGCATAGGATGTTTCGTTTTAGGTAAAAGATTTGTTTAGCTGTTTTTGGCACAAGGAACATTTTAACCCTCCAACTCTTCGCGGTATGGGTCAAGATTTGCCCCGTTCCTTTTAAGTGGGGTAAAAACTTCCCTTCGGTGGCTTCCTAGCGAGCTGAGGTGGTCTACAAAAATATTTGTCATAACATTTCACTATGGGTTCTCAAACACATCCCAAAGCTTTAAGTTCAAGGTGAACATAAAAAATATTATTAAAACTAAAAATACGTTTAAGGGTTAATTTCCTGCGTATCCATAATAAGTACTAAAATATCATTGAAAACCGAATTTTATGAAACTAGTCTATTATTTATGTATTATTTTATTCTACAGTGTAATGGGATGTATTTAATTTCTGTTTGGGGTGTTATTTTATTGCATTGAGGCCTTATATCATATTCGAAATTGGGTCGTTAGTGGATGTTAAATAATAAATTTTTTTCCCGGTTATTTCCCATATCTTTTGGGAAGTTATTTCCTGGAGTGTTATCTAATCCCGCCGTATATTTGTAGTTGTCAAATCATAAAGCAATTTTAAGTTTTTGGTTAAACTTTCTAGTTGTTAATTATTAAGTTTATTGGAAAAATTGAGTTTTTTGTATACATAATCATACACACGCATATTTCTTTATATGTGTTTATTTTTGTTAAGTAATATTAAATAAAATAAAAAAAATGATTGAGAATGTCTTATTTTTTTATCAAGAGCCGCAACGCCCATATTTTTGTTGGCTTCTTGCATCGCTTAGCACGAGTTTGGTTAACGCAAAACGTAATGCCCGTGTTAAATGAAGTCTACTTGTAATTCATTGTATATCGACTTTATTATACTATAATTACAAACAGTTTGACTGCATTAGAAAAAAGTAGAGACCGAAAATCACGCATGGTACAGCGAGGTATGTGGCAACACCCGGTTCGATTGTACTAAAAATAAGTCAAGTGAAAGAAAAACCACCCGAAAACATTGGCAATTACAATTTAGTTTTAGGCATTTAAATAAGAATGATAAATTGAAATACTTATTAGATGAAATAAAATTAAAAAATAGGACAAAACAATAAAAAAAAGAACTTAAAGAATTTTTTGCTTGTTGTTGAGTCTGTTTTCATTTTTATTGGCCAAAATACTCTAATACGCTAAGCCAACCCACAACAAACCTTGAATTCTTCAAACAATTATTTTGCAGAATATCTCGAGTAATGAATTTTATAGAAAGAACTTAAGCCTGAATGAAGATAAAGTAAAATATTTTTTTACTTTACCTTTCTCTGATATGCAACCAAATTATGAAATATATAAATATGAGTTATTTCTATTTGATACTAATGGTTTTTAAACCACTTTTCAGTAATTTTTCTTTAATACTTGAATTAAAAAAATATATAATTTAATTTTACTTAATTTTTATTTTTGAATTATTGGCTGAATTGAAATTAATTAGTTAGGATCGAGTTCGATTATCGAATTTGTCATTTAAATTAATAACTTTTTCAAAATATTTTTATTAACGAAGAAATATGTAGAAGGTAATTACAATGATTATGTTGTGGCAACCATCGAAAACAATACTGTTCCGTTCCGCTTGTGTAATAATTGGCTTTCTCGTTACTTCTTCCTTAACAAAAAAATTTTTGTTTGAAAAGATTATTATCTGAAGTGACCAATTTAGTAACCAAACCCCAGTCAGACCAAATATAAATAATGTATCTATATTTTTTGACCTCTTTTATAATAATCCGTTTTTTTAATTTTTAAGCTAAGGTCTTTTATTTTTTTAAAAAATTTAATTAAAAATAACAATCAATATTTCGATACTCATTGAGTATCATCTTCAGGACAATTCTCTTTTTATAAATAATAAAAAACAATCAATATTTCGATACTCATTGAGTATCATCTTCAGGACAATTCTCTTTTTATAAATAATAAAAAGAGAATTGTCCTGAAGATGATACTCAATGAGTATCGAAATATTGATTGTTATTTTTAATTAAATTTTTTAAAAAAATAAAAACCTTAAGTTTAAAAATTAAAAAAACGGACCAAATATAAATTTTATATAAAAAATACTTCGTTACAAAGTTGCTTCCCCAAATCCTAAAAAAAAATTAAGGCAGTCCAAATGCGATTGGATGACATTTATAAAAAGAGTTATAAATAATTTTTACATTATTATGCATGATCATGACCGTAGCCTAAAAATGTTTAAAGGAGGGCTGTAGATCCCTCATTCACTTAAATAAATTTGACCTCAAGAGATTCTGTCAAGTTATTTTTTTACAAAGCGATAGATTTGTTCTCCTTCATATAGTTTTACAGTCGACTTTGGGTAGACAAACATGGACAATTTGGCAGTTTTAGTAAAATTTTCGTTTAAACCTACTGCGGATAAGAGAAAACCGTTTCTGTTTAACGAACTCAGAACTGTAAAAATGTTTTTTTTTTAATTAAAAATAGAAAATGAAATAGTTGAATCCCGATTTTGTATTAAAATCTATTTTGTAAAGTGAGATTTTATCGGCTGCATGTAACACTATTAAATTGAGCAGACACTGCATGATGTTTCGTCATGCGGTACATAAATATTTTTGTTTGTTTCAAGCGATTTTTATTTTGATACGAGTATAATCTTTCTCTTGTGAATACAAAATGTGTTTCGTTTAAACGGATTTACGTTTAAGAGGATTTTCTTTGGAGCGAATTAAAGTGTACTTGGAAATTAATCAAAAACAATTATTAAGAATTTTGCTTTCAATTGAGCGACTTTTTCTCTTGAACGGCAATCGTTTATCCGAATTGTAACTGTATACTGCATGTATTTTTTACAGCAATTGAAATTTCAACGGTTTTTCATCGATTCAATTAAAGGAAACCCAACAATGCCATGTGGCCTAAAGCTTTAAAAAATTAATAATTATTTTTATCCGCCACTCTATGTACTTTAAGAGATTTTCATACTTATTAAATAGATATCAATAATGAGTCAGCAAGCAAAATACTTATTTATATCTTTAATCAAGCGAAAAATATTAAAGCTCTTAATAGATTTTTGTTGTATTAAATACTGCAACTTACAAATGTTGAACACTTCGCGGACTAAAACACAAATACAAATTCCCCAAAGGCCAACAATGTATTGAAAAAAAATAATAATAATAAAAACAATAACAAGTACACAAATTGTGAATAGACCACACAATAAAACAAACATATACACTGAGATTTGTATGTAAGTCTGCTGTAGTTTGTGGCGCTTGCTTGTTTGTTGGCAAGAACTGCAGAGAGGGAATCGGAATGGGAAGTGTTGCAAAGCAACGCATGTCCAGACATTTTTGTTCACATCATTAAAATTTTTAAATCATTCGAAATGCCTAACAATGGCATTATGTATGAAATATAATCTCAAACCTCAAATCTGGCGCGCATCCGATATGTCCGTAATGTACAATTTTCAAGGACTTTGGTGGATTAATCTGTTTGATTTTTGCTGGCTTTGATTTTCGCTGTTTCGAATGTTACTCAATAAAACCATGCAAGAAAAAGTAATGAAGTGAAATCGCACGATCTCAAATCGATCGATGACCATAACCTCAAATCACTCGTGCATGTCATCCAATTCAGGCCAACAGAAGTTGATAATCATCGACCTTTTGCGATCGCCATTGAAGGTAGACATATAGGCCACCCCAAACAGGATGCGCTGGACTCTCTTGGATCTCACGCGGGTTGGTATCGTCGTGACGATTCGACAATTTTGTTTGTTGACTTACCCATTCATCTATAAATAAAGGACGATTATGGCGACCGTAAAATAGTTGAAAAGCGCAGAAATGTTGTTCGAAGAGAACACCCATTTTAAAAAAATTATTTTATCACTTGCATTTGTGTTGTTGAACGTTATATCCATCCATGGTGATTTATAAAACCGATGGGAGCTTCAAAGCAACTTGAAAGAGAACAGCGTCTGTTGCAAAGTTGTACCAACCATTGCTACAATCTATATTAAAGAAGCAATAAGTAGTTTTATAAAAAATCATGTGGCAGAGATATTGTATTAAATAATTTTATTAAACTGTCAAATTCATTAACAGTCCACATTTAATCACAACATGTGGAGGTAATTAAATTTATTATATTTGTTTGTTGCATGCACAATAACTGTAAAACTTTGGAAAATAGACCCAAATGTTCGCTGGGTATTCATATGTATTTATTTATTTATTTGTGCTCGCTTTTAAATGCTGCATATATCGCCAATATTTCGATAATCACTTTAAAATGTAACACACAATATAAATGACTTTCATGCAAGATGTAATTAAATTAAATATTGGAGGGGGAATCTAATGCAAAATTCCATACGCAAATCATCAGCAACAACAAATCGCAATAACATGTTGGTAGTACACAAATTCGAAACCGTATAAGCAGCAGTTATATGTGTCAACAACATTGTTGTACATGGATTTTTGAAGTTGTTGATGTACACGTACAATAATTGTACGGTATGTGTGTGTGTGTGTATGTTTTTGTGTGTATGAATGTGTGTTGGAGTCTGTCATGGAGTGTAAAGTGATTGTGTGATGAGGATGTATTATAGAGTGTGAATTAAACAAATGTCAAGTGTTTGCATTTCCTATTGTCTTTGTATGACATTTTATAAATTTATCATTATTTCAATCATTTAATGAAATATTTAACTTTGCTGCTTGATTATTTCTTTGTTGTCTACGAGTTATACTTGTGTATTAGAAATATGATATTTTTTAATTAAGGTTCAATTATTGCAACTTTTTCAAGTCTCTTGCTCTTAGAATACCACATTAAGTTGGTATTTCGAAATTATTTCTTATTTTGCTTATATTTATAATAATTAAAAAAAATCGATTAAGGTTGGCTCTGGATATGCGAGGCGAGAGAATAGCCTCAACAATTTTTTCAAAAAAACTAAAAACTTCAAATCCATCACATTGTCTTGTTGTTTTTTTTAAGAGAAACTTGGAAAAAACAATTGTTTCATTATTTAATGCAAGCCATGTACATATGTGCACCTAAATAAATGTAAACTTTCTTCTAAGAGAAAACCTTTTATCACTTGAAAAAAACTTGCAAAAAAGATAAACTTTCCAATATGACAACGTTGTGTGCAAGTACAATTTGGAAACATTTTAGAGTCATGGCCTTTACATCCATCTGTGGCAGAGAATCAAGTGCAATTCCAATGTTGTAATAAGTATAGTGTTATATTTCTTCTTACTTTTAATGTAATATATTTAAACAGTGTGTTTCTTGTGTTGCAAAAAAAATCAGTTCCAATGGAAATTCCGAAATCTAAGCAAGATTTAGATTTGCTACCACTTTGTTTCAAATTCAAGTCTTGCTCAAAGTAGAGCAGTACATAAAAGAACAATATGCTTTAATTGTTTTTTTAATAGTACAGTGAAGTACGGTTATAACGAATTATGGCGAATAACGAAAACCTTTTTCGATCCCAAGAGTTTTTGTAAAGCTTTTTCATGAACACTATTTATTAAGTTTTTAAGCAACTGTGGCTATAGCGAATTTCTGCCTATAACGAACTCTTTTTAAAGTCTCCGATATAAAAATGTTTGCAAATTTTTACGCCTAAACCAACAAAACGAAATCGAAAAGTCAAAATAATTATTTAATATTATTTGACGAAGCAATTAAAAATAATGGAAAATCTGTGAAATTAAGAAAAAAATTTATGTGATTTATTTTCATTTATAGCGAACATTTTTTTACTCCAGGTGTCGGATTCCGTATATTTTAATATAATCGAATGCCGCTGTTTTGAAAAACAATGAATGTTTGCCTTTGCAAATTTCGTGAACTGTGATAACTTTTGCCCTTTTATTGGAAACTTTGCAAAATATATGTATTTTAATATTGAATACGTTAAAGGAACTTCACAAAATTTTTTACATCTTATGTCCTCAGCAATCAAATGTCCTTCAACATGGTCCACTAAGAAATGTTCGAAAAATGTTCTTCAATATGAAATAAAATATACATGTATATTGTACAAACTTAAATGAATGTATTTCGTCAAGAAACTTCCCTGAGTCCTCCGGAAAATTATTTGTAGGGCAAATGCTAAAAGTGCTAAAATTCAATGGTATTAAGAATAAAAAAATAAAACCAAAGAGCATCGTTTGGACTTATCAAATATTTCATATTTCCCAAAACCGGATTAATTTAAAAAGCTGCACTTAAGAAACTTTCCATTCCATTCTCAACATTAAATTTGATTAAATTCAAAATCTAAACCATTATTAGAAGTTACATTCGCATTAAAATAAGTGAAGACAAACATTTGAAAGCTCAAGATAAATATAAATATTTAGATCATTTTGGTTTAGTTTTGTTTAAAATTATTAAGGAAAATACGTTCTTTTAAACGCCGGTTGTTTATCCGAATTTGATGGTGTATTTTTTATATTGTCCTTTTTATGAATCAACCAATTACTAAAAATATTTAGTTCTTGCCATGACTTTTAACTAAATAAATTAATATACATGCATATTCGACTGTAGCTACAACTACCGGCATTTGAACAATGTTAGTTTAATAACCACTATATTAAATCGTTTAGTGTTAAATTTTCTTTTTTTATGTTTAGCCGAATAATAAAAAATGATTTTATGAACGTTATTAAAAGATGAATCACACGAACATATATACTCGTACATACATATTAATTGGAAACGTCCAGGATGAATGAATTTTATTTAGTTTGCACAGATCAGGGAGTGCTAATGCAGAGAAAGAGTTTCATTGATAATACTTTTTTTAAGCTTCGACTTATCAGGCCTGCAAACAAATTCCGGTGATGCTGAGCGGTCGTATATAGATTAATTACGTGGATTATAAATGTGCTCAACCAGATTTCTTACTAAGAAGTCTGTCTACACCAGCAAAAACAATTTAGTATGAGGCTTTAGGGGAAGCCCATCACCCAACTCCGCTTACTGATTAAAATTTCAATACGTGTGAAACGTTTTATTTTTAACTTGTTATGAACTTATTTTCAGTAAAAAATAAACTTATTTTTAGAAAATATTTAAAATATTTGCTCAAATTGAAATCAGGTAATTTGAAAACAAAATTTAATATTAGACTAGACGTTCAGTAACTTCAACTTTTCATTTTGACATTTCAGTACTTAAAGAATTCCACCATCTGCTCCAAGTCATTTCCCAAACACGTTTATATCTTCTTTTCGTTACGTTGTGTGAGTGGATAAACTACAATTAAATCAAAGTGGCCGCCACAGTTTTGACTTGCTGTTACGGATTCAAGACCTGGAATCTCAAATAATTCTATCGTATAAATCCGGTTGAATTTGAAACATGCTCTGTTATTGTTATTATTATATGGGCATTTTTGTTGGCATCGCCCCTGCGATTTGTGTAAAGGGAATATGACATAATCCATTTCATCAAAAAAAAAAAAAAAAAAAAAAAAAAATCCCCGATATTAGTCAATTCTCTTCACGTTTGAGAGAGATAATGTCTACCCATAGTTTTATTCTTTGATCATTATATCGTAAGTAATTTGAATACTTTTCTGAAAACTTGAATATTTTTATTTCATTTAAGTCTGATGACGCTTCAACTAATTTCCTGTTTTTTTTTAAGTCTATGCATCACCAAGTCCGACATGCTTTTTACATTCACGTGTATGTGATAATGAAATTGGGTCTGTGTGATAAATTATGCAAATAATTTACACGTATTCTTAAAAATTTGTTTCTGTGTCAAGACTAGTTTCTCCTGTCCACTTATGGTAAAACTCGTACTTAAACTGGAATAATTGTACACGACTAGAATTGGATTTAAGAGTGGATGTTATGAAAATATTTAGAAAACAAATTAATAATCATCTTAAAACGCCTAATCGAAATATTCAAATACTCATGAATATATACACTTGTACAAACATAATTTGAACATTGATCAAAATAATAAAAATATATGGTCATGTTTTATTTTCCATAAATAATTTAAAGTGTTTAATTTGGAAGAGAAGGCCGGTATTTGATAACAATCATTGAAACGTAGCAAAACTCGAAATTCTTCCGATAAGAACAATTTCCTATAGCCTTGGGCTGTATCGTATCAAATCTTTATGGTTTGGGAACAGGAAAATGTTGTGGGGGGCAGAATTCAGTGATAGTTGTGGCTGAAGTTCGATTGTAAAATAATTTTCAAAAAATGCCGCTCTCTCTGTGATATTAGTTTTGTCAGTAGAGTTTTGCATACCCCAGCACGTGGCATAGTTGGATTAAATCTTTGAAACTGAAATTGGCAAGTGAATGGTTTTTGAGTGGCCTTAAAACATTATCCAATTTGTTAAAAGGCATTACTCGCTCACTCTCTAGTTCAGTCATGGTGATAAAAATACATTAGTTCATGTGTAAGTTGTCGCTGTTTGCAACATTTTCTCCCGCTTGGTTTTTTTGATGTCAGAGTGTCAGGAGTGGACCGCCATTAAGGCATTCGAGTCGAATGAGGAAGTCATCCCTTTAAAAATAGAGTATTTCGGAGAACTTATGGAATCTTCTTTATTGGTGGGCTAAAAAGAGAATCATTGATTGGAAGATATTGTGAATTATGTAGTGCATGAATCAAATTCGTGCAAAAGTTGAACTCCAAAACATATTTGGCTTGAAAAAAAAACTTTGAAGGGTAAATCAAAAAAATTTCTTTTACACTTTCAGGGACTTCAAATCAATATTTTGGTTATAAAAAAGTGTGTGGAAATTGTTAGCGAAACATATTCGTTTAAAATTATCATGAATTCCATTAAGGAATACAAATTAGAAAAAAAGAATGATATTTTCACTTCAGTGCAGATTCTTGGAAAAAAGTATATTAAAAAAACCATGTGTTTTGCATTGGGTTTTTAACAGTGCTATTAGTATCCCTTTCAAGGACCATCTGTTAGGTCTATTGAAAAGCCTAACAGGTGATGAAACCAATTGTCCACTTTTTATAAAGAGCTTGACGGTGATTCTATACCAGCTCGCTGTTGCATAGACCTCTTGCATTTGCCTTGATTCATATGATATTATTGATTCATTAAAAAAATTTAATCTAAAAATGTTTTTTAAAGAAAATTCCGTAATGTTTTCATTTTAGTTCTCTGGAGCTTTCACATTCTTTAATAAGAGAGCTAGAAAGTTCTGCAACTGTGACCTCACATACTTTGAGGCGTTACTTTAATCTTATCTCTTTCAAAAGTGGGCTGAAAATGTTTTTAAATATTTTTTTAAACATTAAAAAAAGACATTTTCATTTTTATGCATCGGAAATGAACTGAAAACGAAAATTTATTAAATTTGTATGCTTGGTCTTAGATTAGATCAGTGAAGCCCAAATTGTCATTGTCTTCATAGGATCTGTGCACATTTGCTATTTAAATTGTTAGTTTGGTCCTAAATATACCATTATAGAGATGTGTTACGGGGTCTTAATCGCCCACTTAACAAAATTTTGTTTCCTCTCTTTTCCTGGAAAATAACTTTTTAGTTGTTAAAGTTGAATTGACTTCCATTTCAGGAGGGGTATAGCCCTCCGCACGCAGTATAAACGAATAATAGTAGATAGTTATTTTTGTGGATTATTTCATTACAAATGAATTTAGATATTGAACAAAACCAGTGGGACTGTAGAAAATTGTTTTATAATCAGTTATAAATAATGTTCGTTATAAACAAGGTCTATTGTATTTGATTTTAAGTGGCTCTAATAATATTCTTTTGGTAAGAAAAGCAGTCTGTTTTTGAAATAAAAATACTAACAATTAACAATTCTTTATAAATTTAAAACATGCATGTATTTATGGAACCAGTTACTGTTTTTAATCAAATATTCAAGAACTATATTTTTAAAATGTTGTTTTTGGTGTCATAACTTTGTTTTGTTCTTTAATTAGAATGATTTTTTTTCGAAAAAATTAAATTTTTGGCCAAATTATGTGGTTTCTAGAAATCAATAATTTCGAAATCTTTTATATGGCATTTTAGCAACAGATTTATAGCAAAAATTTATAGCAAAATTTGAGTAGTATTTAATCGTCTATTTATGTATGTTTGAATTGCTTTTTTTAAGAGAAGACAATAAAAATTAAAAAAAGAGATTATTTCATAATTAAAGGTATTTGAAGACGGGCAACATTAAAATGACATGTCGACATGTATAACATGTCGACGTGTTTGCTCATTATCAATGTAATTGATTGGAAACAGTAATTAGCGTTAACTAAACGTAAAATATTTAAATTAAATATTTTTTTAAGCAAGAAATGAGACAATTAAAATTAGATGATAAAAATTAAACAAACTAAAAAATTTAATTTGTTTATAAAGCGATGAATTTATTTGGGCATTGACAGCCATACAGACAGGAGCTTTTTCCCACATTCATGGAAAAGCCCTGTAAATATTACAGTATGTTGGGCTAGGTTAAGTTGATTGGAGGGGTGTGATAGCCCATGTCATACGACATACACTTAAGCCAGTGAAGGCTTGTTGTGCGCTCCCTTTAATTATCAAAAACACAAACTGCCAGAGTTCTGCGGCAGGATTCGAACCTGCGACCTTCGCACTACGAATATTACAGTAACTACCAGCACATTTTTCTTTTGGGCACTTCGCAGTGTCCTATGAGATCTAGGGCAAAATAGTTAATATTTAAATTTATTTGCTGAGGGCCATTATTAAAACTTGGCGTTAAGGTAGGTGTTAGTTAATTAAAAGTACCTTTAGCAAAAGTGAGCGGTAAAAATTTTTCGTTATTACAACTTCCCTGTAAAAAAGGTTGCCTTTTTCAAAGTATGGCTACACCAGATCACATAATACAGTGGCAACGTCATACATACGGCTATAAAAAATGTTTTTCGGTTAATTTAGATATCGTACAAAAAAACTAAGTGAGGCACAATATAAAATGCCATCTTCCAATGAAGCTTTAACCCAGTAGGCGAGAAAGCGGCCCAAGAATTATATAGCTGTAAATAGGAAAATAAAAAGTGTGGCAACTTATGATAATGTGTGTTAAAAGAAATTTTCTTTCCAAGCAAAGAGTTGAAAACAAACTTTAAATTTTGCAGGGGAAATGCTTTTATTGAATACCTTTATACCCTTGACGTACATATATAACCCTGTCTTTTAAGGAGGGAGCCCTTAGCGCCTGCCAGAAAAAATTTGCCACCTTCAAAATTTTTTCCTTCCTATGGAAGTCCTAATAAATGGCATAATTTTTCTCTTCGTTAAAGCCCACACAGAAAAAATGTTCAGCTGTTATCGATTCCTTGGAAAATTCTCTAGCTACGCAACAGTGTACTTACTTATTGCTCTTGGTTTCATCAATGTACTAAAAAAAAGTTGGCGGCCACTTACACATGTTGTTTGTCGCTATCGCTGTTGTTATGGGTTTGATTTGGTATTGAGCGCACATATTTTGTGTTTAATTAATTTCTTTCCTTTTTGTTGTTTTCGATGCTACCGCCTCGTTTTTATCTGACAATTTATCATAGTGGCTGCCGTTGTCGCTATTGTCATCATCGTCATAACACAATCATTATCAATAATGAACATGAATAAAATGACTAACAATTGCTTGACGGACGGACAACTTTCCCTTTTTGGCTGACATAACATATGAAATAAAAACAACAATAAATAAGAGGAAAAAAATGCAAATACTATGAAAATAGACAATAGACGAATAATACCATTTGAAGTATATTTGTAAATTGTTTACCATATTTTTTATTTAAATTTTTATTCGTTTTCGTTTCTGTAAACAGCTTCTTCTTTATTTATTCCTTGCCATAACGATCCAAAATATTCAGCAATTAAATCAAGCCCCCCAAAAATTATTTGGGAATTTTTTATGAGGTCCGAAAGTGGGTCACTTTGGACAAACAAAAATTTATCTTCCCTTTCATTTGATTTGAACAATTTTATTCAAAAAAATGTATTTAGATCAAGGTCTAATCATATACACAAAGTTCCTCCATTGTAAAGTTTATATCTTGTACAGTAAAACTCGGTTATGGCGAATTCCGTGGGACCAGCAAAACTGGTTGGTTAAAAGAAATGTTCGTAATAAGCGTAGTGCCATGTAAAATTAAACCATCTATTAACGGTGTATGTATGTATGTATTTCTAACTTTTTAATTGCATCCAAATAAAAATAATTATAATACAAAAGGAAATATTATAAATGTGAGTGTTGCCGTTGATGCATATTATAATAGGGTAAACATTTAAGAAGTTTTTTTTTTTTCGTGGAACCGTATAAATTAGTTCGTTTCGAACAAGGATTCGTTATAGCTAAAGATTTTGGTATGAAAATGGCAATCAAAACTTCGGGACTTGGGAATTATTTCGTTACGATCAAAAATCGTTATAACCGTAATTCATTCTGATTGAGTTTTATTGTATTTGAAAAGTTATGTTGGAAATTTAATATATTTGTGATATTTTTTGCATTTTATATAATAATCTATGAAAAGTTGTTAAAAGATTTATAAAACAAATCTTTAATAGATTTTGTTTAAATTTGTGTATGTGTTCTTTTAATCTTTGATAAAAAACTGCTCTAAGTCTTCCAGAGACAAGATCGAAACTTTCAGTACTTCCGGATCTTATCGACATCTTTAAAAGTTTTTTTTTTTGCTGGACCATTATTATTACAAATATAATAAAAAATGTATTTTAACTTCCCATTGAAAATTTGTTTGTGCCAAATTCGGTCAAAAACTCTGCCGAACTCGGTCTGAGGAAAGTTTTATAACTTTTACAATGTATCCGAAAGAAGTCCGCAAAAACTCTTCCGACTTTTTCAATGCTTTTGACAACCTTTCGTATTCACATCGAAGGAAAGTTTCATCTAAAATTTATAATTTAGAAAATATTTTGTATGAGATTCGCATATAGAGCTGATAAATTGTGAGATTTCTATGACTATTGCAGCTCGTTGGAAAACACTTAACCATATATTATAAGCCCAAACCCTTACACATTTATGCAATGATATGTAAGAAATAAATGAGAATTATTGCGAAAACTAAAATCATATTAAATGCAGACGTACGTACAGACGTAAAAGTCTGGAAGGAAATTAAATTTCCTTGCAAAAATGAGCAAACTATTCGAATATTAATCGGATAATATATCAGAAAATGTGCAGAAAATTACCGACTATTCTGCTAAAAGTCTCAAGGGAATTTTAGACAACTGAGTTGATTGTCTGGCAGAGTTGGCATGTCGGTAAAAAAATTTTCAGTTGGATGATATAAACCTAAATTATGGTGAAATAGACTAAAGGAATCCAGCAACCAAACACTTTCAGTGTAAGAGGACAATACCCTGCTTATCAGTCTGGTCAGGCGAACGATTCGAGTACTTGTATCTTATAAGTGAAACCAATTCAATACATTTTCTTGTGCCTCGGTGGTGTAGTGGGTAGTATACTACCCCATTAGTACGAAGGTTGTAGGTTCGATTCCCATCTATGACTCTGGTCTGTTTCATTACAAATAACTGAAGCTCTTATTTACTATCAGCCTGCCTCACGATGTCGATCGTTATGGTTCAGTTAAAACCGGACCAAAAACTTAATAAATTTATAAGGAGGACTATTAAAGGGATGTAAATCAGTTGTTCTCGTTTTTCTTCCGAATTCTAGCGAACGATTACATTCCACATCGTAGGACCTTGTACTTACAACATTTAAATAAATAAATAAATTTTCAATTTTCCTGTGTTTTGATTTCAATATGAAAACTTAATATTTTACATCAACCTTAATATTCTTTTACTACCCTGAGGTGGGGTGACGCCCAGCATAACAGAGTAAAAACAAAACACTCCATGAAGTGTGTCACAGTTGAACAGAGCAAGATAAATTTTAATTAAATTTAGTTGTATTTTTTCTGTTCGTACTAGCGCTAGTATTTAGAGTTTTGGTTAAACCACAAATATTTAACGACTACTTAATGAATTATTTTGGGTTTTTTCACTGGGGTATGTAGTGTCTTCTACTCGTAAGTGCACCAAACAAAAAGGTGGAGATGTTTACATACCAAAAGCTAATTTTATGATTTAGTTGAAAATAAATTGACATTTTATTAGTAAAAATATTTGGAGGCTTAATAACAAAAGTGTTTAATAATTATGAGTAAATGGTTTTGAGGAGTGTGAACACTTTTTGTTTATTTAAACTAATTACTGATTAGTTTTGAGAATGCTTTTAGCGCAAGAACTATTAAGGGGCATTTGATTATGTATTGCAAAATTCGATATCTATTTGTTCCAGCTTTTATGCAAAGAACTAATATAGTTGTCACAACTATATTGCGATCTTTGCAATATAGTTGATTATTGTGGCATATACATAAACAGTTAATTTGAAATATACCTAAAAAACTTCAGCCATGTTAGGTAAGCTTATAAAAGCTTCTAAAGGACTCATGAAAATATCGAGATTGTGATCCGGAAATAGTGCGAATTCGGATCATTTTGAATGATGTAGATATAGGCTTGATATTGCAGAATGCGATCATTTTTTTTATTCCTATTCCTCGTTTTGGAACTCATATTCAATTATTTTGAGAAAAATAATCGCTCTCTGTTTTTTGTAGAGGAAATAATTTGACATTAAATTAAAATTTGTTATTTACCACAGACAATCTGGAAAGGGTAGCTACACGAATAATGAAAAGGATTCCGAGACTCTAGTTCACAAGTTTTAGTTAAACTATGAGTGCTGATTAAGATTTTGAAGTTACGAGCGTGGGTAAAAATGTGAGTGACTTTTTCAATGAAACACATGTTTTTGAAAAATTCGATTATCCCTTCGATAAAAGTAAGATTTATCGAGGTCATCAAAGTAGGTATTTGTTTGTGAGATAATTTCGTTCCTGGAGTCAAAATCTCTTTCTGCTGAGATATTTCTTGATGGTTTGGAAAAAAGAAATAGACACTCGGGGCTAAATCCGGAGAATATGACGAATGAGAAAGTGAATTGTAGCTTAATTGATGGAATTTCGCCATGAAAACTGCACAAGTGTACGCCCTTGCATTGCCCTTGCATAGCCATATGCGGCCGAGTTTCTTTTCAAATCCTCATTAAATTATATTAAATTATATTATATTATACCGCGTTCATCAAAAAAGGTCGCCGTGACTTTATTCGCTTACAAACCTACCTTGATCCTCTTTGTGCACCGATTAACTGCGAGAAACCCACTGTTTTGACTGCAATTTGGTCTCTGGTGTGTTGTGGTCGATCCACGTTACTTCCGCGGCAACGAAACGGAGCAAAAAACTCGTAAATATTGCGGTTGAAAAACGCCAAAGACTCCCGCGAAGTGGTCACACGATTGCATTTGTTGTCGATTATGAGCAAACGCGGCACCCATATTGTGGAAATATTTAGAAAAGAGCTTCACATATCAAATAATTTTCTACCACCTAAAATAATACAAAACTTCTTTTATAAACTTTATTTTACAGAGTTTATTTGAAAAAAAATCTGAAGTGAGAACTCCTATTAAGATCACAATAACGATTTCATAGTCATCTGCCATCATATGGTTGTCCCATCTTCCTTGATATTGTTTAGCTTTTACTTGGTGATATCTTGATGATGTCCTTCAATTTACATTTCACTAAAGTCCCCAAGATTTCTATGTACGTGGTAGACCTGAAAGAGAATATAAATAATGAACTTTATTGCTTATGTTGCAGCCAATATATCCCATATTTAACAACATGTCCTGTACAGATTGCAAATAGTTTCTAACCGATTTCATCCATATTTTCGTCGATTTTGAAATTCTTCTTTTAATATGAAAGGATATGATCAATATGTGATGGGATTTGGGTGAAAAGTACCTCGCATAAAAAGTAACATCTAACATTCACATGTTAGACAGTTTGGTGTCGTGAATTTGATCTTCGTCAAAGACTTCACTAGAGTCGTCAAGTTGATTAATATTTCTTGCAAATAAATAAATAAATGAACGAAAAAATTCAAAATAAATAAATATATAAAATTACTTTGCAATTATTGGCATTTTAGTAAACACCAATTGATTCCAATTTCTAACACACTTTGCAATTGCAATTTTGTAACACGCTGTTGTAAATAATTTTTGTCCAAGACTTTTTTATGGCTGGACATTTTAATTGTCACAATCATAAAATTGTTCACCCAGTCGCTCTTTAAATCTATAACAAGTGAATGTATGTTTTTATTTTGTCACAATGTTTTGCATAAATTGTGGCAGCGTTTGCTTGCTTCTTTCTGCTTCATAAAATTAAATAGAAATAAAATTTTATAGCCTTAAAGCAAAATTTGTGTTGAAAGTTTATGTGAGATTTTAAAAATCAATTGTTAGTGAATGGAAAAACAGAACCAAAGGGAAATCCATTTGCAGCAAAATAAAAAAATTGTTTGTTTTAATATTTTTATGTGATTATAATATTTTGTTTATAGTTTTGTAAATTTTTTATTTGTACTAAATATTACTCCGCACTGCTGCATTTTCTTATCAGTCACACAATTAAGTTTATCGCTGAATGGTTAAATTTTTGTTTTGTTTTCCGTTTTCAGAAAGTTCCGATGAACATTAGGGTGAAATTCATTATTCGAGGCAAAATGTATTGTTTGTTGTTGGCTTAGCTGAGTATATGCTTGCATTGCCCACATACAATATGAGAATTCTATGTAATTCAATCATATTTTTTTACGCACGGGGTGGATGTAGGTGATATAAATAGTAAGGAGATCAGATATAGATGATTAGGCGACTGAAAAGGCAAACATTTGCTGCAGAAAATTATATATTAACGGAATTTCGTTGTGATGTTTAAGGAAATGTTATTGATAATGATATTGATAAAT
Organism: Germaria angustata; assembly: GCA_963681545.1. Lineage (NCBI taxonomy): Eukaryota > Metazoa > Arthropoda > Insecta > Diptera > Tachinidae > Germaria > Germaria angustata. Next base: position 5,221,725 of record OY812998.1, read on the forward strand.
AGACGTTAACACTTTGTGGAAAATACTGAGTGGGAACAACGATTGCAAAAATGAACAAAAAAAAAAAAACTTAAAAATGTATTGCAATTATTTATATTTTCCGAGTTCATTAAAAAGTTTTTTTTTTTTAATTATAAAATTGTAATTAGAACTTAGAAATAAATATAATTCCCTCTAAAGTGTTGAAATGGATTTTACTACAAATCAAACTAATTTGTTTGGTCTTCGGAAGTTTTATGTTTAACTAAGCAGCACTGAGGATTAAAGGGGATTCTAAAGCGAAGTTCAACTTCATGTTAATGCTAAGCAATTGCCTCAATAAAGACTGGCAACGTAAAAGGATCTGAATCCTACCGCAGTGTAAAACTCCTTAAAATGTTAGAAGTAAAAAACCTGTGAAACTTTTAATGTATTTATGGAACAAAAAGTATGTCAAGCGATGCCGAGAATATCAGTAAAGAATAGACAAAGAATTTGTGATACACAACCTGTGATAGAAAAAATTCTATAACACATTTCCAAAAGTCAAATAAATTTGTGCTCATTGATTTACAGGAAACACTTTTATTTATTATTTTTCTTATAATAATTTTTTTATAAAAAGTTTATAAAAGCTAGATAATATAATTGCAAATGGAGTTGTCACCTATAAATCCTGCTGTGGCCGACTCAGTGAACAATGCCGTAATTGGAGAATTCGCTATTTCGAGCTGGACATTACACTCATAACAAATACACACTCTGTTTGAATTAATTTAGTCAAATGTCTCACATATTAAATTTTCTTTAATTTTATAAAAAAAAGATAAGTGAAACATATATTGTCCTTGCCGCGGAGAAAGCTTGAATAACATAATTTTTGAAATTCAATTTCTCATCACAAAATTAAATTTTCAAGTATTAAAACTTAGAACGAAATTAATTTTACTTAAACAGAAATAGAAATTTTCTAACATTATTTAAAAAATTTTAATCAAAATTATCACTTATTTTCTCTGAGTGTATGATTGAAAGTAGTTCCGAATGAGTACGTGCATGTGTGAATATTTGCGTTTGTTTAAAAAATCGTTTGCAAGGACACAATTTATAAGAAAAAGATGAAAACAAAAAGCTTTCCAGTTAAGTTTTCAACATCATCTAAAAATTCCAGTTTTTATCACTTGATCATCATCGTCATCATGATCTTCCCAAAAATTACATTCACATTATTGTTGCTATTGTAGTTGGTGTCGCTTGCGCTTGAAGCCATCATGTTTAGGACATCCTCTTGTACTCGTATGCAAGTCTTTTATAACAGGTTATAATATATATATATATATATATATATATATATATATATATATATATATATATATATATATATATATATATATATATATATATATATATATATTTGGACTTGTTGTAAATTGCATTCTGGACACATGTTGGTTTTGGTAGTGTGCGAGTACATGTGCAGATTATATGTTTGAATGTTTGTGCGTGTGTGTGTGTGTGTGTGTGTGTGTGTGTGTGTGTGTGCATATGAATAAATGTTATTAAAATAATTGCAGTTGGGGAAGAGTTGTATTCGTAATGATGGTTTGGTGGTGTGTTTCTTGCCTTGTTGTTGTTGTGTTTGTGGGAAAACCCAAATGAGTTGGTAACATTTTTTTGGAGGTATCTTGTTAAATTTCTTGTTGTTGGGTTTGCGGTTGTTGTTATCGAACTACATATGTACGTGCATTTTAACATGCCGCTGAAATGGTTCAATAAAAAGGGAACATAAAAATCAAAATAGTAATTCGCCACATATTTTATGTTGTTTAATAGGTATTCGCTTAATCACAGTGTATCATTATCTGACTTAATAGGAATAATGTTTATATTTTATAATGAAATGTTATTAAAAGATGAAACATGAGTAGTATCCTCACGACGGCCTTAATTTTGATAACAAGGCGTTTTAATTGCTGCCACTAATAGTATCCCTGGAAATAAAGTGCACGCAATCTCTAAGGAATATCATATTTATTATATATTATATATATTCCCTCCGGTCCTATAAGGAGCATAGGGCCGCATATTCATTGCTTTCAATGAATCAGTCCATTAAAACAATAATTGATGGTAACTACGACAAAAAAAAATAACTTGTATTAGTAAAGACATTTGCTCTTTCATCCACAACAGTGATGCAATTCCTTATAAAATCTATTTTCAGGAAACGTGCGAGGCAGAAATTTAGTCCTCATTTTGGTCTCAGTATTATTAACGGCCGATATTTTTAGAGAAGAACTTGGCCGTATTTCAAATTTATGTTTTTTTTTTTTGGTGATCTGACTCCTTTTTATGTTTCTTATTTCTTTCCGCTACAATATTTTAACGAAATGGAAAATTTATATAATTTTCTAGAAAGTCCATAAGAAGAAAACAAATTTTGTGTTGGAGGGAGGGAAATACCTTCCGGGGGAGAAATTTCTTCCCAGGCAAGCCGATCTTTGCCGATGATCTAGCCATGCCAATATAAAACATGCCAGTAAAACATTTTTCACCATTAATCATGTAAAAATATTTGCGTTACTACAAACAAGTGCTTCTCAAGACCTACTTATCTATCAAATTTCAGCTCACTAGCTGTAATGAAAGTGCGTTATGATCAAGTGATCCTCATAATAGGAAGGCAAAAACGTGGAGCAAATAGTTTCGTATAAATATTCACACTGTGTGCGTAGGCCGAATTTCGGCCTGGCATCTAGATTTAAATTGGATTTACCAATATTTTGCAATTTCCAACAATGCATTGCTTACATGAGGAGATTATGCCATAAAAATAATCTTGAAACAAAATATTTGGTCGTTTTTTTCCCATAATATTCCAGGAAAAAAATATGGGAAGAGTGCAAGTGCAGTTCAATGATTTAATAAAATATGTTCTAAATGTAATAATGCAAAAACGACTTTTTAAATATCTGTCGATTTTAAATTAAAACTGCAAAATTTTTTAAAATTTTATTTTGTTATTTTCTTCTGCTGTATTTTAACTATATTTTACTAGTTCATAACTATAGTCTAGTGCCAACACTTGTGCAGAACAATTGGTGTTACAAAACCAAAACTTAAAAAAGGTTTGGTTTATACAAATAAGTTGCGCCCTATTATTTTTTAGCCTATAGAAGGGTAAAACCTGCAATAAAATTTTCGATCTTCATAAATTGCTTATAGAATTTGTTTGGGCCATTAGTGGCTTATGAATACAGTTTTAGTAAATTAACCTTATAAAATGTTTATCAGCCATTTATAAATTTCTGTGGATATGGCTTTACGATTAAGTGTTCTAAGTGCTCCTATTCAAAAATTAATATGGCCGAACATGATGTAAAATTCGGGAACGTCTTCTCCTAAAATTTCGTCAATATAAATATATATATATATATATATATATATATATATATATATATATATATATATATATATATATATATATATATATATATATATATATATATATATATATACTCGTATATATTAAAAAATTTTAAAATCATTGGTCGAGGTTTTTAAGTATCTCCGCATTTTTTATTAAAATTTCGCAAAAAACTTATTCCAAATCCATTGTCTTTTAGCAAAATTTGTGACGAGCTTCTATTGTGTTTTTGATGTTTCTTTTTTTTAATTTTCAATAATTTAAGGCAAAAAGAAATCGTATTATTTATAACTGGAAATTTTAGTTTTTTATTGCTAATAATTCATCAATAAAATTGCAAAATTTCTTGTTCGTTTAGTTTTATGTCCTTCAATAATAATTTTCTATTTGCATGATTGACAAAACAAATGAGTGACTAAATGATAGACTCTGTGACTGTGTTTTAATGCTAATCCAAAGATTTCAGTCACTATGACAACAAATATTAATCGATCATAAATAAATGACAAATACTGTCTGAAATTATTTGTCATTTGCTCTTGTTGCCACCAGCATTCATTTAAATGCCTTAGTCAACGCCTTTGCCATTAAAACAGCAGCGGACATATTATTACATGCTGCTTCCCTCTATGTCTCTCTCACTCACACTCTGTTGATATTATTTGTTATCTAATATTGGTTTTTATATGTTAAATGTACATAAACAAAATATCAATAAACCTATTTTAAAAGGCCGTACATGTGCCATGTCTTGCATAATTTTATTTTTTTTATAATTTTTATCTATTAAACAACAAATGATGCTACTTGGCCTGACTAATTTATCCATGATGGGGTTTTTTTCGAAGAAAATTGATATTGTTTTGTCAACAAATTTCAGCCAGTAGGTCACAATCAATTGCAATGAAGCCGTAGAAGTAGCAGCAAGAGCAGCAGCATCAGCATTAGCATCAGCAACAGCGTAAGTGTGCGTGCGACATTGTAACGGCAACATGTGTGAAAATCAATTTGTACGTGCATTATTTTAGGGTGCAAACACCATTCATGCATCCATGTTGAAATAATTCAGACCTCTAAAATATGTGCACGGCTCATTAAATAAATGACTACGTATCTAATAAATAATTATTCTACACATTGAATAATCTCCTTTGTGAAGGCCAGCTCGCATCTCTCACGCGTAAAATCGCTTTAAAATTACTATAACTTGCACAAAGTTATTCAACATGTGTTCAAATCTGGCGTACGACGTCTGCTATATTTGTAACGTTTATCATTTCATTATTTTCCTGATTTCATACACTTTGCTATTTCTATTTCTTGTATGATGGCGACATGTCTAAAACAGTTTGAAGGAATTAATGAACTTGTGTCTTGTTTATGTCGCTGCTGAATGCAGTTTTCCAAATGGCAGTAATAGTTTTTCAAATGTTCAACTTGACAAGGAAAAGAAACGAGTTGCGATTGCCATTTAATAAATGCTCAAGTAAAAACATTGGAATTGGACCGCTACAATTACAGCGTTAGGCCGCAGGCGATTTTGTTTTAATGTATTTACTTAACGAATTCCCAAGGCACATAAAATCTGTACAACGTCTAGTACGCTTTTGTAATTAACTTTTGTAATTTAAATAGACAATCCTTGAATGTGACCCCGAGTAAATTCATAAATGTGACCCCGTTGCCGCCGCTGCTGTCATAATGACGACACAGGCTTAAGTTTTAATTTACTGAAACGAAGAATTCTATTCATTATCATTTTGAAATGAAATATAATAAACTGTGTGTCGGGTTCCCGACATCCAGTTTTCAATAATCATCTGGGTGTTTCCGCAGGTGCGTATGTAGTGCAGTGTAGACAGAAATTCTGAAGATATCGGTTTCAATTTCTGCCAAAATCTCTAGGTGTTTCTGCAGACAAGACAAAATAGTTTCTGGATGTCTTAAAAAATTTTTATTTTAATTTTAAAAATTATCAGTTGATTGCTGCTGCGAAGCATTTCTGCTGAAGATTATACTAAACGAATTTTGCTGCATTAATAATCAATACAGTATCGTGAATAAAAGGCGAACATTTCATTTTCAAGTGAACTCTTTCCCATGAACAAAAAAAAAGGTGGTTACACAAACACATAAACAATGCGAAATTGAGTTCCAAAAATTTTGGGAAAAGTCAACAGATCTCGTGCAAAATTTTATTCACTATAATTGTGCGGTGCTGCAAAGAAACATCCGTTGCAAAAGATTAGAATTTTAAGAAAAGGTGACGAGGTATGACCTTAAGATATAAACAATTTTAACTACAACACTAGAAGTCATTATTACAACTTGGCGTTAGTTAAATAAAGGATTCTATCGGACAGATGAACAGTTTTTCATTATTACAAATTTACTTTAACCTGGAAGTGAGTGATAAGTAAACGGCAAGTTCATCCTACCTGTAACTTTTACCACGAAATTTAGTCATTTGAAGTTGACGCATTTTCATGAATTGCCACACTTTCTGTTTTACTATTTTACGTATGTACGACGTTGCCAATGCATTTTTAAAGAATTTATTCAATCTTTCAAAAGTAATCGGTACAGCCATGCTTTGGAAAATGTAATTTTTTTTTTGCGGCGAAGTTGTAATAACCAAAAATTGTTACAGGTCAATTTACCGCTCACTTTTGGTAAAGGTACTTTTAACTAACACCTACTTTAACGCCAAGTTGTAATAATGGCGCTTAGACATTCGCTAAAACTTTGGCATGCTGTATATAATTATTTACTTATTTATTTCTTAAAAGAAGTTCAAAGTAAAGCCTGTGAATCAGATTCCGAGGGAATAACACCGACAGGACTTTAATTACAAACTTAAAACCTTTCCGGTCACAATCTGTGATGGGCCTTTAAATTTTAAAAATATTTTAATATTAAAATATTCGATAAAATGTTTGCATACGTTCATGAGCCGCAAATAAATATTTACCGTATAAGCTTTGTATTCTAAGAGTGGGTCCTAATAAGGACAGGCTTGTAGGGCATATGAAGTTATTGTGGCAGAATTTTTTCACGTTTTTCTAAGTCATATTATGGTTACAACTAACTTGGCATTTTATATATTGTAATTAGTTTTCAATTCTATCCTTATTATACTCTTGTTTTTCTTTTGTTTTTTTGTCTTTCATTACCTTGACTTCAAAACACCTTCGGAACTAATGCCTTTTTAACTGTCAATAACTTTTCCTATAGTCTTAAAGCCTTATGCCCAGATTTTTATTGATATTTTCTTTTCATCAAAATTTAATTACACGTATGGGAAAGATATACAAAAACTGTTGGCAACCACTCAATTTTGTGAAAAGTGATTTTACATTAAATGTTTTTTTTTATTGTGGCCTGCAGCCGGCTGCTTAAATCTTTTTTTAGTAAAAATGCGACACAAAAGATAAGGTAGTTAAATGCCACATGTTTTGCTTCCAAATTACTTGATTGTATTTTCATTTGCTTATTTCCATTTTAAGTGACGAATGTGTTTTTCTCAACTAATTACTGCAATTTAAAAAATTTGTTAAGTGTGAAAAACTTAGATAAAAACAAACGAAATTAAATCCTTTTTAAAATCACATCCGTTAAAATGAAATAAAAAATATTTATGAGTGATTTAATGAAGATAATTTACACAAATAATTTTTATCTAATTATCTAAACCACAAAGCGTGTTTAAAGTTTTCTAACTTTTTATAATTTTATATCATTAATTTTCATTAATTTTATTTCTCTTAACAGCCCAATTATCCCACAGCCACCTCTAGTTCTAAGTCGAAATACTCAAATATGAAGACAAATTGCCGTCATTACAGTTCGGTTCATACACAACAACCAGCTGGTCCTGTGCGTGAGATACAAATAGATCCTTATATAATACTGGACGATGACCTTAAATATTTTTACGATGATATCAGAGATGTAAGTATTACAACCAGATTAGCCATAAAATATATAGATATAAAATATTACTTTTACGGGATGATGCGAAAGGATCATCCCGTATGAAATTGCTAAAAAAGGTTTTTTGATAAAAAAAAGCAAAATTAAACCTGGGAGAAATAATATTTTCTTCTTGACTCAGTTAGTCCATTTTTTAAAATTAACATTGTTTACGCTCCCGATATATATTTCCGCTTCAATACAGCCCTTTTCGCCCGTATTTATTGGTTAAAATCGAACAAAGAAAAATGGAGTTTTTGATATTCCAAAAGTAAAATTTTTACAACAGATTCCATTAGACATTCTTTTTCAATTTGTTAATGGTTTGATCGATTTCCATTTTCCAAATTTTACAAGTAAATGGTATTAAATTAATTTTTTTTGAATAGCGTTGAATAACTGTAATATTGCATTCGAGTCGCAATATTATTCGAATAATTTTAAACATTATTTCTATAATTTTTGAGTTCTAAATTTTGGTTGTTCTACCTACTTATTTGAATAATCGTAAAGTTTATATGCATTTATATGTATACTTATATACTCTATATAAGTATATTTAACACAATCTGATATTTCAATTGACTATTTCCGTTAATAACAAATCTAATAAGTTGTTTTCTTAATTTATAAAATCGTTTATTTAAATTTTAAATTTTGTACCATTAAAAATTTTTCTGAAGAAGAAACTCAAAGGGCATTCCAATATTGGATGGTGTTCAATTAAAATGTTTAATAAAGCTTAAGAATATTTAAATAAATAATTTGTTATTTGGAAGATATTAACACCGTGAGTTTGTATAACAACACATCAAGTTATTGCTAACTTCCATTGTAATTATACAATTAGTTTCTTGCATAATTTTTTTAATTTCGTAAAAAAGAAAAACATTTAATTAAATTTTTTCCCATATAACTTGTTTTTAATCTTTCGAGTGCAATAAGAATAAGTTTTATTAAATTCATATTGCCCTAGTAATTATTATAATAATTTTAGTCCAATAATTTAAAAACAATAATTTTCTATCTGACATCGATTTGTTGCAAGAAAGTCAGCGAAATGTATTCGAGTAAAAATTGTTGGTGCGAATGAAAGCTATTGAAATATTTTATTTGTATACCTATTTTGAAAATAATATTAATTGAATAATTTTTCAAATAAAAATATTCGAATAATTTTAATAATAATCATTCGAATAATCTTATACAACTTTTTGGGAATAATTTTATAACAATAATTTTATTTAAATTATTTGAACTAATTATTTCAATGTTTAAATTTACCTATAATTAATAAAATTTCTTTGAATTTTATTAAAAATTATTAAAAATTAAAATTATACTCTTATAAAAATTATTCGAGCAAATAATATTCGAATAAAGATCAGTAGGATACAATTTTTGAAATAATAATACAAATTTGATTCATGTCTGATGTCAACTGGAATGAAAATGGTTTTTGTGGATAAGTATTATTGAAATGATTTTATTTAAACAACTTGTTAGAATTATATTCTTCTTATTTACGTTTATTTTATTATTTTATTCTTATTTATATTTATTTTCTTATTTTACTATTGAACGAACAAAAATCTTCGAATAAAAATATTGGGGGATAAAAGTCATCTAATTTCATTGCTGCCATAATATTAAACCAATAAGCAAAAATTATTCGAGTAAATATGTTAGGTTAGGTTAGGTTGATTGGAGAGGTGTGATAGCCCATGTCATGCGACATACACTTAAGCCAGTGAAGGCTTGTTGTGCGCTCCCTTGGGTTTAACCATAAGATATTGACCCAAAGGTCTAGAGAAACTCCGTGTCACTCACAAAGTTCCCCGTAATCGGGTTATGTCCGGTAAGGTGTCACCCCCAAGGTATCGGGACCTTATTTGTGAGAAGGCGGGGCATTGGCACAAATAGTGTTCCAATGTTTCGCTCTCCTCCCCACATGTTCTACATTCATCTCCTCCCGCTATTCCCATGCGTTTAAGATGTGCCCGTAGTTGAGAGTGCCCTGTAACAACTCCCATTATTCTACTTAATTCGAGTAAATAGTATTCGTCTCAAAATTAATAAAATAAAATTCCTGAAATAATAGTAATAATTATATTCATGCATGCCTGACGTTTATTCCATCGATAATTCTTTTTGCTTATAAAAATTGTTTAGTTCAAGTGATATTTTAATAAATAAATCTCTAATTTTAGTTGAACAAATATAATGCGAATAATGTCATATAATATTAAACGAATAAATTGCATACGCATAATTTTTTCAAATTAAATTTCTATTATGAAATGAAATTATTTGAGCAAACAATTAAATCAAATTAAATTAAATTATGCGATGGAGAAAAAAAGCAATTTAATTAAATTCATAAAATAATCGAGCATTATTTTTCGAATATAAATTTTTTAGTAGAATAAGACTAATGGAATAATAATAATGATTTCATTGGTATCATATTTTCTATATTTATATTTAATTTACGAAAAATTATTTTTCTTCTTGTCAGTTCATATTCTAATTATTAGTTTAAATCAAGCTTTTTTAAGTTTGTGCTTATTGTTGTTGTATGGTAGTGTAAATTAGTTAATACATCTTTGTTTATTTTCCAGTTACTTGCACAAGGTACAAGTCAAGCGGAGCTTGATAAAATCTCCACATACTATTTTGATGGCCAGGGTAAGGCCCTAAGGCCCATGGTTACGATGCTGATGTCCAAAGCTATAAATTATCATTTAAATAATGAATCCAGGTGAGTAACAGTATGAGACACATTTTCATAACTTTTCAGTTGAGGGAATGATCGTATTGTTTTAATTGCAAATTAATTTTAATTTGATTAAGAAGCACTTACTGTAAGAAAACGTTAAATCAATTTGTTTTCAATAAATTAACGAATCAATTAATAAGTAAATGAAACAAAGTGTTTTATATTATTTGTTTTCATTTATTAAGTCAATCACTTTTGTACAATCAATCAAACAAAGTGGTTTATATTGTTTTTGTTGCGCGGAAGATTTTTTTGAAATAACTTAATGATTTTTTACAAATAAATATAATAATATAAACTTTATTTAATGTACAACAGATTTTTTTCCTCAATTTTTGGGAAAAATCGTATTTTAATTGCATTCTATTGACCCTATAAACTGTTGGCCGAAAGGTTTACAACAGATAAATATTTTGCCATTGTTATACACGCATACAATTGTACAATTTGGTCCCATACGTAAGAAATGCATTGCGCATACAATGTTTAATATATACTACATGTACAGTGTCGCACAAAACAGATTGAATAACGATTTTTGTCTTACAAAGTTTACTGTTTGCTGTGGTTTTAGATGTTCATATGCCGATTAGTTGGGAAGAATATCCCAAATTATAAATTTATATATTAAGGATTTTGTCCGACATCTTTTTGGTTATACTGTGTGCCCAAGATTTTGTAATAAAAACATTTGTTTATCGGTTTTTTTCGACCAGCATTGCAAATAATTAGTTGTCATATTAACCTCATTTTTTATGATTTAGTACAAATATCTGAACATCCATCAATACTAGTACAGGCCAGTAAACATTCAGTCATTCATTTAAGAGCGCCAACAATTTTATTTGTATCAACAAATTAAACTTTTTAATCGTGCCAGCAGACTCACAGTCAATCACTGAAGGCATAGCCTTTTTATTGTTGTACATTTTTATGCCATCATTTGTTGTTTCATTGTATCCGCAGAAATGGAATTTTAAAAAAAAATTTTTTTCTTTTATATTTATAGAAAATTGCTGCATAAACAACGACAAATCGCTTTGTTCTCTGAAATGGTGCATTCGGCCAGTTTGGTGCATGATGATGTTATTGATCAGTCTGATTTTCGACGTGGCAAACCAAGTGTGAATGTGTTATGGAATCATAAAAAGGTATGTTGGCCGCATTTGTTGTAAAAGGAAAATGGCAGCAAATTACTTTAAATTGACCTAAATTTGGATTGTATACAACAAACTTCAATTTAAATTCCTCAATTATTTTTGTACTTAAAACAAGTTTTGACAGTTTAAAATGCTTATATAAATACCAACTGTTTAAATTAATTCCATGACTGACCTTCTCATTTTTTAAGTAAAATATTTTAGTTAAAAAATTTTTCGATCGTCCTTATGTTGTTTATAACTTTCGTCTGCATGCAAAGAGAAATATGGTTCAGGTGACCATAGTCTGAGAGCAACATGGTACATTCAAATCATGTGGTGTTAAAAATAATTAATTAATTAGTTAATTTTTTATTGAGACTGTTTTTTCATATTATAAGATTTACAAACGTTAACTATTATAAGCGAACTTAAAACTATATTGTATTATTTTAATTACGTAAATATTAATTTTGATAATGCGACCTGCTTATTCAAATAATATAAATGAAGATTAATGACAGACATATTTAATAAATATAACAAAAATAAACAACGCTTGCTCCCGGCATTTAACTTCATCTACAGAGTAATATCTGCTATACTTACATATGTATATAAACTTAAAACTAAAAACAAAAAAAAAAAAAACACAAACAAAGAAAAAACAAACAACTTAAAAACTAAACCCTAATACTATTTAAAAACTAAATCTACCCCCTGTGTATACCGGGAGTGGCATGTGTGTAAAACCTATCTAGAAAGATATGTTGCTCATTCGAAATTCCAATCGTAGAGAGGTAATTAGTATTTGACCAACTAAAATCTTGTTCTTCCGTCAAAATTTTTTGTATATTATCACTTTCAAAAGACGACAGTCTGTCAACAAAACGTTTTGTCAAATCAAGAGCGTAAACAGAAATTGGGAGTGTTTTAGCCTCTTTATAAATAAATCGGTTCGAAAATCTTTTATTACGTGTCTTGTAGTTCTTTTCTACGCACTTCCGTAGAACATGACGCTCAAAAACTTCCATCCTCTTCATCGCCGTTTTTGAGATTGAAAACCATATCGGAAATGCATATAAAAGAATTGGCCGTATACTAACTTTATATAAAAGCAGCTTTGTTCTAATTGGCAAAAATTTGCTATTAAATAGCCTTAAAAATGCCCCCTTCATACGGTTAGCCTTCTCCAAATTTTTAGCAACATGCTTATTAAACTTTAGAAGCTTATTAAAGTTAACACCGAGGTATTTCATTTCATCTTTAAACAATATTTCAGTGCCATTCAAATTCAACTTCAATTTTTTGCTTTCCGGAACAACCGTATATTTACACTTCCCGGAAGCATTTCTCAAACATATTGAACTACTTTTTGACGCGTTTATTTTTATTCCCCAATGAGAATAAAACTCATTAGTTTGTTGAAGATGAAATGAAACACGTTGGAGTGCAGCTTTAGGTGATTCATCATGAGCATAAAGCAACGAGTCGTCAGCGTAAAGTATACCCTTTGAATTATCAACTTCATGAGGAAAATCATATATAAATATGTTGTACAGGTGAGGTGCCAAAACAGAGCCCTGAGGTACGCCGCAAGAAATACTACCTTGAGAAGATAACATATTATCAAGTTGAACAAAGAATCTTCTCTGATCGAAAAAGCTTTTAAGGAGTTTTACTATTGAATCACTGCAACCAATCCTTATCAATTTGTATAGTATACCATCATGGTATGCCTTATCAAAAGCTTTTTCGATATCAAGAGATACTGCGACCGTACAATGTCCCTTTCTCAAATTCTGTATAACATCATTATGAAATTTTAAGAGAGCATGCACAGTAGAATTACCTTTCTTAAATCCAAATTGGTTTTCAGGAATATACTCCCCTTGTAAACCTATATCCATTTTCTCTCTGATAACTCTTTCAAACAACTTACCCAGATTAGACAATAAAGAAATTGGCCTAAAGTTATTAATATCGTAATTACCCTTTTGTTTCGGAATCGGGACAATTTTTGCAATCTTCCAGGCTGACGGAAAAAAACAATTATTAAGGCAATTATTGAACAAGATTGTTAGGTACTCAAAGGCCTTTACCGGAAATCTTTTAATTAAATAATTTGAAATATTATCTACACCACACGACTTTTTATTATTTATAATTCTAGAAGTAATTAGTAAGGCATTTAAATCTGTAAATTTGGAATCGCTTACATTATTCAAAGAGGTGACTTCATCACTAAAAGTAATACAATTTGGCGCTCGAGCTACACTATCTCTAATGGTTTCCTCAATGCCAGAAATGTCCCTATCAGGTGGAGAGCCCTGATATATAGATGCAAAATGATATCTGAAGGCCTCCAATTTTCCATCCAACTGAGTAATTTTGATGCCATTTACCGAAATGTCTTTAAAGTCAGGCCGTTTCCTATTTCCTATAATTTTGAAAATGTCCTTATAAGCCCGAGGACCGGGTTTTATTCTTCTAAGCTTCTCCTTAAAAAAATCAGCCTGTTCAATAGCAATCTGTTCCTTTATAATAATTTTTATCAATTCAATCTGCTTCGAAATAAGTAAATATTCAGAGTTCCTCCTATTCAAAGTTCTTCTGTATATTCTCTTCAAATCTTTCTGCCAATTATATTTAACTCTCAGCAACTTTTTCACCTTTTCTGAGACGAGATAATTCTTATCCTTTCCTTCAACCCTTTCAGAATGCACTTCTGTTATAAAATTTATAGAAGCACCAAATTGCTCTATATAATTATTAATTTCGTCATTAGACAGGTTCCTATTATGCGGAGGAAAGTCATTCAACAATGCACTACTTACATCATTCTTAAATGCGTTCCAATCCGTGTTCCTGAATGACGTAAATAGAGTTGGAATATTAAGAATAAAATTAAAATCCGAAACCAATAAGTGAAGTGCTAATGGAATATGATCCGAAAATGTGGGAAGAGTAAATGTCTTAAAATTTGGAATTGGACTATCAATCAAATCATTGCTTATTATAAAATGATCTAAATGAGAGGACCCGCCTGGATAAGTAGGATATGAATCACAAATTCTCTTAACTGTAATAGATTCCTCTTGAAGCCAAGAAAAAAGAACTTCTCCATTAAAATTATTATTGCTATCACCCCAAAAAAGGTGTTTCGCATTTAAATCACCACCCAGAATTAGCCCATCATATGCACTGGAAAAATTTATAATCTCAGAAAGACCCCTACAAATAGCCTGTCGGCTACAATTACTTCGAAAATAAATTGAACCACAAAGAATTTTCTTAAGGATGCTATTTATTTTAACATTTACCTCAACAAATATATTCGGAAACCGAATATTTGAGATATATACGTAAGACCATGATATAGACTTTTTGAGAGCTATACCAACCCCTAACGAACTATCATCCTTCAAAACTATGTAATTATCAAAATATAACCTTCTATCCATTGATAAATGCATTTCCTGCAAAAAAGCAAAATCAATATCAAATCGATTCAATAACATGTTAAGTTCAACTCTCCTACCAACTTGGATAAGAGAACCAACATTAAAAGTTAATAATTTTAGAGGATTACGGACCATAAATATTTTGAATATCCTTCATTAAGCTCAAGCATTCCTTTTTTGCTTGCTCTTTTGCCTTGGATTTGTAATTTTGCAAAAAATTGTATATCCTATCCTCTAGGGACAGAGGCTCTGTGGCACATATCATTTTTGCAATCTTCAAAAACTCCAGAATTAAAGGCGGCTTCTCTGGCTTATTCTGGGATGGTGAATCATGGAACCCATTGAACAAACTAGCAAAAGATTTATCCATAACATGCTTAGTATTCGGAGGAATTAATGTTCTAGCGACATTGTTAGCGGCAGCCACTTTCCTTTCCCTTGCCTCTAAATAAGATTTCTTCCTAAACGCAACATATTTTTTATAAGCTGGGCAACCCCTATAATTTGAAGTATGACCCTTCTCATTACAGTTAACGCAAAATGGTAAAACATTATTTTCTGAAACAAAATTACATTCCCCAGGGGCGTGGCTCTCCTGACATTTCACACAAGAAAAAGGACGAGTACAATTTCTTGAGTAATGACCCCACTTTTGGCACCTCCAACATTGTGGTATCTTCGCATGCGAATTTGGTCGTTCCCATGATACCACCTGATTTAGGATATACTTAATACTAAATAACTCGTTTACTTTTCTGTTTGGTTTAAGAGTTATCAAAAACAAACCCGTATCAATACCCTGTTTCCTCGAATATTCTGTTGAAAATTTCGAAATTGATTCAACGCTATCTGGAATAATTTTTTCAAGTTCAGATCTAATGTCATTAATATCAGTTTTGTAATAAATTCCTCTACAGACCACACTCTGACGCCTAAGTTCCACAGGAGTATAAGTAAATGAAGGAATTTCTTTTTCTCTTAACAGTTGCATCATTTCCGAATGTGCTGATGAATCCTTGAAGTACAACTTACTTTTAAACATTGATTGATTTTTAATTTTAAATTCAACCTTTTTAGAATTTAATTGGTCAATGAGAGATTTCACATTCACATTCTCTAGGAAAATTGGCGGACAAAATGAGCGACTACCTTTTACATAAGAAGTTTCAATGGAACTATTATTTTTATTTAAATTATTATTCTGCTTGACGGCTTCCAAATTCAAATCACCCAAAAGAGAGTACCTATTTACCCGATTAACATTATCAACTATCTTATTCTTTTTTTCAAATTGACAATTTGATAAATCAAGTTTTAATTCACCTTGAAATTTCCGTTTCTTATTTTTAACCGTCGTGAAAGCGTCTCCTATAGAAGAATTTGAGCATGTTTCTTGATCCAAGGAAGTAATTTCTGTCCGTTTTCTTGCTTGAAGATTTGGAATTTTAATGTCTTCCAGGATTCTGATGTCATCTGGCGAATAACCAATGGATTTTTGAATGTCTTCCTCAAAGTTCGGATTGGCATCAGCAAAATAATTTTCGACATTTAAATGATTATCTTCCATATTAATTGCTTCTTGAAATCTTCCACCATTATTGGGAGGTCGACCTCCGGATTGCAATAGCAAGGAATCTCCTTCCATTGCAGTTCCTTGACAATGAAAACCAGAAACTTTCCTTTCAATATTCTTGTGTTGCTTTTTTTCCCTTTGTTTGAAAATTTCAAATTCAGCAAAAAAAAAAATAATATAATATAATCCTTTTTCAGCTCAAAAAAAAATTTATTTTTAATTTTTTCTTTTTTCTTTTTTTTCGTGCGTACTCGATCAAAGCTCACTTGAAACTCCGGTGTTAAAAATAAGTTAATATTATTTAGAAACATTACTTTATCTTCTTTCATAATAATACTCAATATAAACTATTGCATAAATTGTGCATATAACAGTCATAAATGATCAGTACGAGTACAGTGATAATAAAAATTTAAAAAATTAATTTTTATCTTGAAGTTGTGCACAGTGCACAGTGGGGTGGCATCACATTAGATTAATTCACATTTTGTACATAGGTCCTGAGTTAGAAAATTTTTTTGTTGTTAAACTTAAGCATCTTCTGCACATTGGGGCGGACTATAAAAAATTATTTAGTTGATATTTTAATTAATTTCCTATATATAGACCTGGAATTATTGCGTACTCGTTGTTAGCACAATGCACAGTGCAGCGGATTAAAAATAAATCATTTTACGTAAAATTATACAAACCGCAAAAAATTCAAAGTATTCAGGATAAGTAAAATAAAACAGACACGTATTTCCACTTAAGCGAAAAATATACCGAAAAGGAAGTTTGAGCGACCGTTGAAGATTTTGTATATAAATTGATTTGTTAGAAAAAGAGCTTTTGAAAAACGTTGAGTTATGACTGTCTTGTATTTAGTGTGCGATGTATTATCCCTTAAAGTAAGAGGGCAGGTATGACCCAAATAGCATATATTAAAATTCTTTGTCTTCTGCACAGTGGGTCATAATCAGCATACAATTTTTACTTATGTATGTTGTCATTTTGCAATATTTGTATAGATGTGTCCAAGATTAAAGTGCGTATTTGCCTTTGGGCTCAACTCCGCGACATTTTTAACACTGAATGAACTCAAATATGTCCACCACCGCCAGCGTATGCAGTCGCCACCTTGCAAAATTGTTGTACACGACATTCACCGACCATGTACAAAGTTCTTGCTTAGGAGTTAGATGTATCTAATCTCTACCGTTTCTAGGCAACAGATTCTGTTGTTTAGAAACAGCATGTAGAGGTCGAATTGTTGATAGCAGGGGAGCTTGGAAGCCAGCCACTAGCACTGGCCGAAAGGCCTGCCTTTAACCAAAAAACTTCTAGCCGTTATTTGGGTATGAGCTACCATCATCATGTGATTCCCGAATCGTTATCACCAATAACCAGTCTATGACAGTGTCTTAGGGGGATACTGATTCCCGCGTTACCAGATAGGTCTCTGGTCGACCGCAGTTGAGCCTGAGGTATTGGTAATACCTAGTTAACCTAGGTAACCTGCTTTTACCTTTAAAATTTTTCTTATATGTACGTCCGTTGCCAGTTTTTTCAGGATTGTGTGGTATAGTATATATTCTTTAGGGGTTATCAGCAAAACTCCATGTTCCAGAAATCTGAATAACTCCAACTCCGCAGACGAAGTGCAATGTAGTGTTTATGGGGTGTGTTGTATTTTCCAAGATTAGCCCGTGTCAACCGGTGAATGTTTCCAAGTGGCATCAGGAGGAGGTACAGCTCCCCTGTGTTACCAATGCTTGCCAAGCTCATTTTTTGCACAGTGGGCGTGATAAAGTAAGTAGGTTGACGTAAACTGTTGCATATTTTCTGGCAGTCGCAGGTTCGATTCCTGTTAAAAAATCTGGGTATTTCTGCAAACAAGCAAAATAACTTCGCAGCTTTTTTGTGTTAAAAAACAGTTTTCTCATGTATTTAATCAATTTTTGTTTTTAAAGAGGAGCGTTCACATTTTATAATACATTTTTTTTAAAGAGAAATTAATTATTTTTTGTTGATAAAATAAGGCGTCTTCTGCACAGTGGGGTGAAATCAATATAAATTATTTGATATCATGTTTCAATAATTTTCTGATATCAGTTTATTTAATGAAGATAATTAATTTTGTTTTTTCAGTAAAAGAAATGCAATTCATTCTTTAGGAAAAACATTTTCATTGCTTTTGAGAACCCAATAGTGTATTTTCTTCAATTTCCTAAATTTATAAATTTTTATTAAAAATGAAAATGAATCACTTGTACAAATTCGTGAAAATACATTATAATGTTTTCTTTAAGTCTACATATTATTCATATACAGCGCAATGTTAAGTATACTGTGAACTTGAAGTACTTCTATTTATACTACCTACATTCGGCCGAAAATGGAATAAAATTCTCATGTATGGGCCGGTGCTTCAGTCTATTTTGAAGCTACTGGACCGAGTACAGGAGAGGGCGAAAAGCCTCATTGGTGACAATAGTGTAGCCAACTCTATTGTCTCACTGGAGCATCGTCGCAACGTGGGATGTGTTACGCTGTTATATCGTTACTTCAATCGAATGTGCTCTAATGAGGTAAGGGAAAATATTCCCGAGATCCGCTCTTATTTATGAGCAACACTTTCCTCATTAAGAGCACATCCATTTGTGGTCGATATAACAGCGAATCGCACTACGCATTACAGAAATAATTCGTTCTTTGATCGAACGCCTCGTATGTGGAACGAGCTCCCGGCAGATATTTTTCCTGCCATACCCAGCGTTGAGAGATTCAAATCGAATGTCCACAAGCACTACTCCCGCTATCCTCCTCACCCTATCCTATTTTCCTAGTTCCAGCACAATGCACTGCATAAATAGGGGTCATCCCCTGACTACTGGTCCAATTACAAAAAAAAAAAAAAGAAAAGATGTTGTTCTTATATAACACCTTGAACATGACTCCAGATTCAAGGAAGAGGATCGAAAGAAGTTATTATCTTGCAATGACTAACATATTTACAAATCAATAGAAAATATCCTAATTTTCACTACTTCCTAAGAACACACAAGGTGTGGATAGTATTGAAATCTTGGAAAGCTCTTTTTTTACTCTTTATTAAATCGCTGGCTCTAAAATATTTTCTCTTTCACTTAAACTTTTGCTCATTCAAATTCAAATCAAAAACAAAGGGAAGAAAAAGTAGAAAAGAGGCGGATCTTATATAGTCATTTCCGTATTTTTTTTAAGGTGGCGCAAAAGTAAAAGCTCATAATTTGAGCTGCCCGCCAACCAAAGAAAAAGTTTATCTGAACAAAATTTCTTTGCTTTAAAGGTAGTCGGTCATTACGTGAGCAAACAAGACATTATTAGAATAACACAATTCTGTCAATTTGCTGTCAATTTAATACGGTCCAATTTTTTGTTTAACATTCTAAATTTAGCAAACTTGTATTAAATTATTATTGCAAAACTCTGTCGCTGTCACTACTGGTATTATAATTTTCGGCTAGAAGTGACTGCGGAGCAACGTGCTCTCAACAAATCATGCGGTGTTGCAACATTGAATTTTTGAATTTTGTTCTTTTAAAAACTTTTGCATGGCTTCAAGTTTGAACATTTTAAGACAGTGAAACTAAAACTTAAAAATAATATCGCCATTTAGTTAGTACGAGTATTTTACTAAAGTTTTGGTGGCTAAAGATAATATAAAATTTTTTTTCTGAAAAAAAAAACATTTTAAACTGTGCCTTATCTTGTTGTTAGTTTTTGTGTTTAACATGTTGTTAAAGAACCTTCATGAAAAATTAGCAGCAGTATTATAAAATTTAAACTCAAAATTTCAAAAATACAAACAGACTTTAAAACGTACAAATGCTCAATTAAAATATATTTTTTGTTCCTTTTTGATACATGAGCTGCTACTAAATAAATAACAACTCATTTACAATAAAAAACAAGCAACAAATATTTGTTAAGTCAAATTAAAATTGCAATCAGTTTTTTTGTGTGTTTCTATATAAAAGATACAAAATTTAAGCAGAACAATGAAGTCAATAGTCTGTGAAAAATTAAGAAACTATTTAAAAGACTATTCGAAATTGTTGGCACCATGGTATGGTTTGTGCGAGGGTTGTGTGATTAAAGAGTATAGAAATATTAAATCCTGCGAATAGAAGAAATATAGCATTGAAATGCTATTGTAATTATTTTCATAAACTGCTTCAGAAAGATTCCCATACTTATCATCTGCAATCAAATCAGCCTCCCCGAATTGTGTAAAGAACATTTTCATCTTATTTTAATACAGAGTTGCGAGGCTAAATTTGTATTGTATTTGGCATACGGTTGTTCAATGATAAAAACTCATTGTTTCTTTGCGTATTGTTCCAGTTTTTTTTATAATTTTGAACTATCAGCTGCCATAAATTGTGGCCTTCCACCACGTTAGCCATAAGAAGTGCAACATTACCTGCACTTCACAAAAATTTATAGTTCTGAAATTCCTGAATGCAAGTATAAAAGGTTGAGGCCGAAAAACGCAGAGCCTGTAAGCCATAAAATACACCAAAAAGCTGAGATTCAGACCTGGAATCAGTGCAAATTTAGATCAGATCCAATGATTTTAACTGTGCAGGATGTTCATATGTTTGTTCATATTCACCGTTTTCGATGTTGTCTTCATTATGGTGAAAGAAGTAAATATTTCGGTTTCGTTTTTTAGAAGGAAAATAATTTTATTTTAAATTAAGAAATTGGGAATAAACTTTACATGTAAAAGTGTATAAAATTTCCAATGATCACGGCATCTTTTTTCGTATGTGAAAGTAATTCTATCATTTATTGATTGAGTCCTTTAAATTCAAAGGAATAAATATTTTCAAATCGAGTATCTCAGATTTGTAGAGGAAATTCATATTTTTAAGCAAAAGTTTGTCAACTTCATTTCGATTTTTGGAAGCGATGAAAATGTTGTTCCTTGAGTACGATTTAAGTTTTTTCACTGGAATATTGTAACCTTTTGAGTTGATTTTTTGTTTCAGTTCTCAAATTAAATCAATGCATACTACGGCTCCTTATATCTCAATGCTTTACTCTCAGCAGCAATGTGCACCCTCATGGCAAGACAAATTACTGTGAGAAATGCATTCCTAATTTATTAACAAATGTATGTGTCACGCACTGCTGTTGCGTGATAAATTCCGAGTCATTTAATTGTTAACTTCTCAGTAGCAGTTCCCATTTTTCGTTTTATTTTTATAAAGAAAATTTATTTAAGATCGAAAATGTTTCTAAGTCCTGTTTACTTCTGTGATCAAATACGTCAAAGATTTACGTCAGTACCTGTCATAAACTTAACCTGACGGTGCTCTTCGCACTGGGTGAATAAAGCCGTTCACCACCGTCCCCGTCATCCCTTCCAGAGGCACATATAGGGTGCGGTTCTACATGTGCCCCTAATAGGGACGACATGGTAGCAAATTCTGTACAGGTTGCAGAACCATGTACAGACACCTTGCTAAAGTGCTGGAGCTATCTAACTTCCTACCACCCCAATGGCACAGCAGTAAGATGTCCCCTATCTTAATGGACACTCACCAACCGCAACCGTCAGGACAGCTCTGCCGAATAGCAACAGCACATATAGATATATGGCCTGAAGAGAGCATCTACAACCGGTCACTAGCACCATATTGCAGACACACTCATCCGACCCATAACTCTTCCCGCGTATCTTTTGGTTTTAACCAGAGCCACCACGTGATCCCCGAAGGGGCCTCACCAATAACCAGTCTAGGACAAGTCCTAGGGGCTACTGGTTCCCGGGGTACCAGATAGGAACTCTGGTCGGCCTTGTGTTAAAAACACCTCCGATTTTAGATTCTCACTTCACCTCACCTCTACCCAGGCAAGTATAGGCAAAGCTACTTCCTTAATTACTTATATGCACGCCCGTTGCCCTGTTATTTCAGGGATTGGGTAGTAACATATTAAGTTCTACGGGTAACTGACCAACGGTCAAGGTCTGGAAAGAACAGACGAGCGAGCGAACCCACTTTTACCTTTAATTTACTTGCATGCGCGGCCGTTACTCTGTTAATTCAGGGATTGAGGTATCGGTAGCACCTCTACCCAGACAAGCATAGGCAAAGCTACTACCTTAATTACTTATATGCACGCCCGTTGCCCTGTTATTTCAGGGATTGGGTAGTAACATATTAAGTTATATGGGTAACTGGCCAAAGGTCAAGGTCTAGAAAAACCATGTTACCCACCCGGACGAGCGAGCGAACCCATTTTTACCTTTAATTTACTTGCATGCGCTCCCATTACCCTGTTAATTCAGGGATTGGGTAGCAACATACAAGTTTTTAGGGGTTATCAGCAAAAAGGCCCATGTCCGGAAACCTGATAACCCTATACCTCAGGAAGCACAACACCAAGCCACCAAGACAAGATATGTAAATTGTGCCCCCCGGGGGAACTTCTGTGATCAGTAAGATTTCTTTTTTTTTTGTTGCACATTTTGGCAAAAATGTTGTTGGTTTTTATCTACTCGTATAGCCTCAAAAAATTCTGCCAACGCTGACAAATTTAATTATTTGAAGAACTTTTCCAAGCAGGATGACTATTAATTTTGGAACAGCGAAGCCGACCACATAAATTTGAGAACTATAAAGGGATCAAGATAAAGAAACATCATTGTGAAACTTAATATTACCCTTCCCTTATCATACATCCTTCCCTTAAATAGTTTTACCAAAATGTGTTTTCATTATGACTGAACAAATATTCGACCATAAATCTATGACTCAATTTTTATCACACACACTCACACACTAACTCGTATACGTTCATGCACATGTGCCACTAAAGCCATTCATTCATTAACTGATTCATTCATTGATTTCTTTTTAACCCAAATGTTAAGAAAATATCTATTTTTCTGTTTCATTGTAATTAATTATTGTTAATTTTAATCATAATGCTGACAATTGATTGCATTTGAAATTAGTCATGTTGCCGATATATCTATCTGTTGTTGTCTTAATTTCTTTTATCGTTTCAGGTTACAATGGCCGGTGATTATATTTTGTCAGTGGCTTCCATTATGATTGCCCGTCTGAAAAGTGACGATGTAACAATCGTTTTAAGTCAAGTGAGTATTTAATATTGACAAATTCTATTTGATTGATAGCAGAAAGCTGAATTGCATTTGGACTTGGTTTTTAATAAAAGTTTTTTTTTAATGAAATATTAATTGCACGCTATTAATTGCTTGTCCCGCGGTCTCGAACATCTGAACATTTCTATATAAATTTGCGTCCTGTATGCGAACGCAAATGCCTAAATCAATCATGTTTGTGTATGCCTTCGCCTAAAGCTTGAGGGGAATATTTTGAAAAATATTAGCACAAATATTTTCAATTCCAAAAATTTGAAAACAAAACTAAACATCAAAATGAAAGTAAAGAATGTTTTATATTTAGGTATACGATTAATTGAATTTTGTCCTCATTACCCCTCATGGGAGCATTTGGCTTCCACAAAAGATCTCCATCTTACACTAGTTGTTACACTTGCTTTTTTGCAGTTTCTTTAAAAGGCTGTTGTTCTACTTAAGGAGATGATTGATGTGCTGTGGCAGATCCCAGAGCAATGGGGCTGCATAACATGAAAATATATCCTTCTAGCATATAGAATCGATTTTAAATCAATTGTATTTATTAGTGACTTATGTTGGAAGGTACATACATACATACACACACATACATAAATGGAAGAAGATACTGAATTTGCAGAGGATCGGTTCTATTTGGTACAATAATAAATAGACAGATAGCTGTGGCAAAACAATTGGGCATGTCAGTATCGTGGCCACCAAACAAAATTGTTGCTTTTGAAACGCAAATTATTTCAAACTTATTTTACTAAATACATATTTTGTAATGAGCTTAAGGAAAAAATATGTCAAAACGATATAAACAAAAAACATGTCAAAAACATCACATACACACACTCACGATCTATATATAGACGTTTAGTTTTTTGTTTACATATCGCTGTCACTGGTTGCAAGTAAAAACTCCACAGAGTTAAATTTTTTTAAGTGCAATACGAGGGCGACTCAATAAGGTTTTTGGACAAAAAATCATTTAATTTTCCAACATAGTTTCCTTTGAGCTCTATACTCTTTGTCCAACGTTTCTACAATTGTTTTTATTCCTTCCCTAAAAATAAGATTTGTTGAGTTCATCAAAAAAGGTATGTATATGACTTCATCGTTGAGTCACATCTCTTTTCGCAGGAAATGGTCCTGGTCTTTAGATTTGGAAC
Organism: Germaria angustata; assembly: GCA_963681545.1. Lineage (NCBI taxonomy): Eukaryota > Metazoa > Arthropoda > Insecta > Diptera > Tachinidae > Germaria > Germaria angustata. Next base: position 5,246,371 of record OY812998.1, read on the forward strand.
AAGAAATAGTCACTATTGGCTAAATCCGGAGAATATAATAGATGAGGGAGCAATTGGTAGCCTGATGCATGGAATTTGGCTATGGAAGCCAGGATAATGTGTGCACCCTTGCATTATCCTGGTGGAAAATAACTTATTTCTGGGCCAACTGCATTCGGCAAAATATTCCCAATTGATTGTTTTGCCCTTTTGCAGGTATTCAATGTCGATTCACCCCGAGAAACCCATTGTGGTGTATCTACGTTTCGTCCACGGCTATGAAACGGCCCAAAAACGCGACCATATTGCGGATGAACAATGTCAAACGGTCATGCGAGGATATCACACGATTGCGTTTGTGGTAGATTGTAAACAAACGCGAGACCCATATTGCGTTTAATTTTCTCATACCCATCTGATCATACAAGTTGAAAACACTAAGCCTTGTGATAGGCACTTTCAATCTTCGGTCGTTCGGCAACATTCAGGGCACAGCGAAATTTAGTAAACCAATTTCACACCATTGAAATTGATGCTGCAAAATTCCCATCAATCTTAGTCTTGATTCGAGTGATGGTTTTTTCCGCAAAAAAAAAAAATGATGAGCATACGAAGTGCACATTTTATTTAAAATAGATAATCGTTACCCAAAATGTGCTTTACGTTTCCAATTTCGATTTCTAACATTTTCAAAGAAACTGACACTAATTACCTTCATACTCCTATATTAAATTTTGCTAATGTCCTGGTACTGATGCAAAGACTGACGTCTGTGAGAATTCCCTTTTTTAAAATGGCCCTAAATCACGTAATTATATAAATTTTATTTCCAAATTTTGTTTATGTTTTTCATACAAACTTCACAGAAATTCAAAAGTTTTGGAACTTTCATGGGAATAAAATTGCTTGAAACTTTGTTTTGTTTACATTCACGAGCTAGTCTGAATTTATTTGATGATGAATGTCAAATTTATATCATGATGTGAATTCACTCGGGTGTGTACTCAACTTATCAATATTAATGGAAATCTTTCTTGGTAGCAAACTACTCTTGCAGACCTTGTCAATGTAGTGGATGTGTTTAAAATACTAATATTTACAACACCAGACCAATGAAAACAGAAGGCTGTAATAAACAGCGATAATAAGCTTACCAAACCATTTGAAGCAGGGATGGAGTTTTAAAATTATACCAACTAGTCTAAAACAGTTTTTATTTATTTGTTGTTACAAATTATTTTTTAGATTTATTGAAATAGCATAAAGGCATAATTAATAAAAATAAAAATCTTCGTTATTCATAAACAAAAGTGCACGTACAGTTGCATAATTTAATTTTGAAATCACAATTAAAATATCAATAACAAATTACTAGATGTACGATATGTAGTGTAAAACAATTGAAATTTTGTGAATTTCATAGATGCCCTGCTTAGTCCGATTTCTTTTCTGATGGTTTAATTATGTTATTGTTGAGAAGACTCTTCTCATATTTGCTTACAGTTTTTTAAAGTTTTGAAAAAATTTATATATTTGACTCATGTTTTTTTTTTGAATTTTTGTTAGCCTTTAATATTTCAACATCTGGAATAGCTCCAAGTTTTGAATTAACACATGTTATCATGTTTGAGTAGTAACAAAAAAGTGCAATTGCATTAGTTTTTCCATCCCTGCTTAAGGTGGTTTTACATTGTACCACAAGTAATTGTATATACTTATGTTCCCAGCGATCCTATAAGGAGAATAGATCTGTCAAAAATCTGTGTTGATTGAAATCACTGTAGAAATCAGGCAGGAAAATGATTGGCTCCCATTACATCAGAGCTGTATTTTAAACTGTACATTGGCAGATTTGATTCTGCCTCATGGCAATAGTTTAAACATGAAAAAGCTTAACACAGACTTTTGTCCTCTTTTTCTTATATATGGAAGGAATTTCATTTTATTTTACTTCTACAAAATCTTATTATTTGTGTTGAAATTTAAAGCCACCTTTAGAACTGACAAAAGGTAAACAAAAATCAGCTGATTCATTTCTTTATAATGTACTTTTGTACATATAAGAAAGGGTGGTGGCGCTTTAAAGTGAGAAATCGAAGTAAATATAATAGAGTAGTAGTAAATTTAGCACAAAAAACTTTCTATGATAAAAATTAAGCACTAGGACAATGTGGCGATGCCTCAAAAATATTTTTATATCCGGCAAAAGTGTTAATCAAAACCAATTGGCACTCAATGGGCATGATATTCTCTTCTCCCCATTGAATACCAGGTGAAAGCAGTCATTCTGAGATCTAATTAATTTGAACAAAATACTAAGTAAATAGAAACATTAATGTAAACGACGAAATTTTGTGGCAATTTGGCGTGAGTTTTCTTTAAATACTCGTAAAGGTTGCGCTAACAGAGTCAACAATGAGAACTTTTTTTGTGGGTTGCAATAATAGAAAACCTAAATTATTGACTGGTGTTCTAAATAGCAGTAAAAATATATATTTTTTATACTTATCCTGTGTATCACTGTTGGAATATGAATATGTTTATATTGTACCGTCTCAATGGTAAAATTATACCAAATGAAACATCAGTTGTACCAACATTTTGCAATAAATTAAAAAATTCAACAATATTGTCAGTACCAAATAAGCTCTGGAAATAAATTTAGAAAGAACTGGAATATTGAATAGTGTGTTGCAAAATTATCGGAGAAAAAAATAAAAAATGTTTGAAAATATAGAAAAATGTTTTTAAATAAACAGAAAGTATTTCTCCTTTTCTGCTTAAAACAGTTAAAAAAAGATAAAAAATTAAAAAGGAAAAAGAAGATAAAAAATAAATTAAAATAATTTTAGATTTCGAGGGTGTATTAAAACTTCTAGCAACGACAAAATGATCTACTTGACCACTCCTCCTTTAGCCTACAGTAGGTAAATTGCTAAGTGCAAAAATTTCATTTTGTAACAGCGTGTAATAGTTATCAGGCCTGTCACAGAAATCAATTTCGATCGAAAGCAGAATTGATTCCGTATTTTATTATTTTATTTATTCAATCAAGAAAGTTTTAAATTTGTTTTTGTACTATCAGATACAAAAAATGCAAATTCGATCATAAAATTAAAAGTGGTTTCATTCCCAAAAAAAATTTCGTTTTTTGTTTTCCGGAGAAGCGAAATACGGAATCAATTCCACTTTCGATCGATTGATTTCTGTGACAGGCCTGTATATATAAATTGAATTACCCGGAAGAGCGTAATCAAAAGTAGTTTAAAACTTCTTTCGAATTTAAAAGAAATTCATTTTTAGCAGTGAAGGTCAATCCTCATCATTATAAATTAAATTTTCAATAAAATAATCAAACATTTTTATATATTCTAGTAACGAAATTAATCGATATTAACAATTTATTTAGTTGACATTCATAGACTCGTTCTAAAACAAATTTTAACACGTTATATTATTCACCATCCAATAGATGTTCCAAGACTAATTATGAAAACTAATTAGTTTCAATTAAAATATTATTTAAGCATAAGGTCTTATTAAACGGTTAAAAAGTTTTATTTGTAATAATCGATATTTCAATACTGTTTGAATATCATCTTCATGTTTCTGAATTATATTAGGGAATTAGATTTATTAAGAAAGAAGAAAAAATATAGGAAAGTCATGTGTGTATATATTTGTCAATTATTACAATGAATTTGTTTATCTTTCCGAATCCATGAATGATTCAACTTCTGACTCCGCAATAACTTTTTTGAAAGGATGTTTAAAAAAAAATTTTTCAAGCAAATATTTGTTTGAGATCATGTTCTATAAATATTTTGTTTGATTCAATTTGAGCTCCTTATCCAACCTGAAAGCGACAACAAAATCATTTTTTTTCAGTAAAATGGTTTTATAAAATTAATTCATGAATCCGGATTTAGTAAAAGTTTTATTTGACTTTATGATTTAATAAATGGTTTTGTTTGAATTTGCTTTTTCCTACAGAATACAGCAACAAACTTTTTTAACTTGTGTCTTTCATTGGACCATAATCCATAAAATTATTGAATACTACTTTGTGTATGTGTAAAATGTTGGTCCAAGTCTTTTCATTAGTACATGAAATCCAATAAGAAACACAAGTTCATGACAATATCCTAAAATACAAGGTGGCGTAAAAGTAATGTCATAACTCGATCTGGCGGCCATTTTGTTATAAATGAAAAAATAGCTCCGTTTTCAATAAAAGTTCATTTGAAACTGTAAAATTGATGACATTAATGGAAAAAAAATTGTAGTACTCAAATGGCCGCTTAACGAGTTGATGCATGATTGCAATCATTTTACGGCATTTTGAATTGTTGCTCGCTAAACATCCGGCTCCATATTTAAATTTAGATATTACTCTGCGCCACCTTGTATTTTCAATAAAAATATAAATTAAAAAAATATAGAAGATTAAAAAAGCCACTAAGATATTCCCATTGATTCAAGTTTGACGAGGTAGCCATCTATTGACACATGTTCCATATTGTTGACATCTAACAAAATTTTTCCTTTAAATAATAAATAAACGAAGAAGATTAAAATGCTTGAGCATATCATTAAGTTTTTATTTAAAAACCTTAAATAAAAATTGTAGCAAAATAGTGCGGAGTCCACCAGTGTACGACACAACTCTAAATTGTACCAAAATTGATACAATTTTACCACAAATCCCAACACTGCTGTGTACCATGAGAAACAAAATTATACCATACTAAGTTTTTTTAAGTTTCCTTAAACGTTTCGATGTCAAAAATATTTTGTTCCCATAAAGGAATACCAGTCACAACTCCCTTGAACTCGAAAGCAACAGGAAAGAAACATTTACACAAAAGTTGACAACCTTGAAGACAAGTTAATTTTGGATTCTTAACAAGAACTCAACTGTGCAGCACCAAACAAAGACGGCCTTAATTTTTTTTAAATCTACTTTTTTTTTGGCAATAAAAAGTAGATTTTTGTTTGCTTGTGATTTTATATCACCACCATTAAGCAGAAGAGATGTTTAGAGTCGGTTATAAATAAATGAAGAATATAAAAAAAATTATCAAAAAAAAAAAAAACGAAAAGTTGTGGTCAATTGTTTGTTGGAGAGGGGCAGGGTGTTGTGGTGGTTTTGAAATTTGTTTAAAGAAGCCGCTGTAGAGTGTGCATTTAAAAGTGTAATACGTTTGTGTGGTTGTTTAAGGTGTGTCAAACCCAAATTCAAATTTAATTATTGACGATTGAAAAATATTTATGCAAAAAACGCTAAAGAAAACAACAACAACAACAACAACCACAAGAAATTCATTCAAGTACTCACTAGTGGCACTTGTGATGCTGACAATGTGTGCCACTTTGAAGTGTACGCACTCATTCACTCACTCACGCACCTTAATCGAAGATCAAAGATGATGTTTTTGTTTTCGTTCAGTTAATTTATACAGTAGTACTTTGGTTGTTGTATGTATATTACACTAGTACATGTTTTAGTTCACATTTGAATGTTACACAACAACTACGAATATTTATTGTCTTTTAATATTTAAATTTTTTTGTGGTTTTTTCTTGGTGTGAATGATGACGATGATGCCAAATTCCAAAATATTTGCACCGTGTCGCAGTTAAAGATTTTGGTTAGTTGGTCGTTGATGGTTGCCAAACCTTGTTTAAGCTTAAAAATTAGGTTTGCCAATGCATTTGTTTGTGTATGTGTATGTGTGGATGTGGATGTGTAAACGTAACTGATCAATTTCCGCATGCCTGAATTGCATTGCAAAATATTTAATTGATTTGTTTTTCTAATTATTTCTTCTATTTTTTTTAACCCACTTAAGTATAAAGATGGCTGAATGACATTTTCTATATGTACATATGTATATGTATATATACATCATACTCGTATATGAATTTATGGGTTCAGGGACGTTTCTCTTCTCTTATTTATTTATTTATTTATTTTTTCTTTATGAAAATATATTGAAATATTTATATACACATATTTTTTTGTTCACTTCTATTTAGCAAATCTCATAGTGGTGCAAAGATGTTAAACAAATATTAAACAGAATTTTTTCTACTAATTTTTAAACATTAGTAGTCATTCTTTTTGAAGTTTATTTTTCTTTTTATTTATTTGAAAGCTAAAAGCGACAACTTTGGAATACGAGTAAATTTGTTATGTGAATTTCTTTATTTTTGGAGACATTTTGCTTAAATGATCTCTAGTATTCATTAGTAAGGTATTCTGTTTGAACAACCTTAAATAACAATGATGTGCTTAAAAGAAATGTTTTCTTTTACAATTAAGATCCTCATGGAAGTTTTGGTAGTTGAATTTCATTTCTCATATGAACAAGGGAATAATGGTTTCGTGGTGAAATGAGAGCTACTGTAACACTTTGAACTACGACCTGAACATTTGATACTTTCGTTACCATCTACGCCATGGTTAATTGTTCTAATACAAAAGCGCGGGGGAAACGTGATTTTTCCAACCAAAATTATGAAAATATTTACTAATGGTTGTCTAATAAATATATTGTTATAAGGTGTGTTTGGACTGCACCTGATGGGCAGCCAGTTCGGAAATGCATCAGATTTCAATACTGCAAATATCATGAGTTCTGTAATGTATCAAAGAAATGTAGATAATGCATTGTCGTAGAATAATTTCTCTATTTTTCACTTCAAAACTCTTTGAACAGGGAACGAATCCACAATCTTAGTCATAATTTGCTTTGTAGTCAATGCGCTCACTACATCAGCCAACAGCTCTCTCGGCTGAACGAAACATCATTTAGGTATATCCTGGCCACTGTAGCGCCTCATTTGAAAAGCGCAGTCAGATCAACAATTGTGCTGAACAAAATAAAGTTGCCAGCAACAATACCATTTCTAGCCTAAGAATTGCACCATATTACCGTTATTACAGTCTATGGTGTCGAAGGTCCTGTCTTAGACTCTGTCATGGAGAGGATAGGTTGACTACAATGGATAAAGTTTGAAATGACAAGTGCTGAAGTTTGTGAATAAAAGTGAATTAATTAAAAAAAACACCGATTTTCCTGGTGTTACTGGGTCTCACATAAATTGCAGGACCTATATTTTATTCTCAAACATTTTTTAAACCACTATTCTATATAATTCCTTCCACCCATTGCTGCATGTTTTCGGTAGGGCAAGATCATTTAGCATTGTTGTACTACTTTCCCACAGTTCAGTAAAATTAATTGGAAAAGTATTTTTACGAAATCCCCATCTTAGTGCGATATTTTTTTAATTTATCGATTAGTTTTTTTCGTTTTGGCTTCAGTTCGTAATTTTAATTTTTTCTTTTTTTATTTTGTTTTAATTTGGAAAAAACAAACAAACAAACAAAATTCACATAATAATTCTGGCAAAAGAAAAACCAAAGAGCCAATTGAACGGATTACAAAACCGAAGCAACTAGAGGTTAGTTTAAAAGCCGATATAATCCATTTCTAGTTCATATTATAATTCTAGGAAAGGTTGAAATACCTTCTTAACTAAAAAATATTTAATATAAGCCATTTTGTCCGTCTGATTTCCTCTGAAATGTCTACGCTTTTTCAAAATCTGTCTATAAATGGGAGAGTTATGCGATTGTAAATTTCAAGGGAAATTGCCGGTCTGATTTACAAAAAAAAAATATGGGAGCAACGTGCAAGCAAAATCAATTCACAAATGATAAAGTTGTGCGCATACAAACATTAAAAAAAACGAATTTATAACATCCTTTTTGGAACTGTTTAAGTGATGAAGGCATAGCACTGGTCACTGCACAGTACCGGCATCGATTGATACACTACATATACATATGCTAATGTACACTAAATCACGGCACCCACCTTCATCGGTAATCTTAGCAGAATCGTAGGCGAAGTAAAACAATTAATAAAATGGCCACACATACATCTTAAGAAACTCAATAAGTCTACTTAATACCGAAAGCGCTGCTACTCTGCTATAAAAACAAACGCGGAATAGTAGAGTTGTAAAACAGAAATTAAGCTCGCTCTCTCTCTCTCTTTCTCTGTCTTTTAATTTCACCACCTGTCCTCTCTACCCTATACCTTTCACAAAAGAAGTAACACCTTAAGTTAAGTAGAAGGCATCAATTGACTGAGTGTAACTTCTCTTTAAAAAAGATCAGAGTCGATTCAAGGCAACACCGGCGTCAATTTTATTTACATGATACAAAAAATATGATGACAGTAGCCGATAACTGTCAATACAGAAAGTGGGAATACAGATTTACAATAAACGATAAAAAAACGATGAATATATTTCAAAATTAATGTGACCAAGAGCATTAAACAAATTATTTGATGCAAACAGTTTGTACGCAAGATATTTATTCTTCAACACAGAATAGCACTTTTATTGATTCAAAGAACGGGGTTGTTATTTATAATTTATGCTAATTTCGTATGCCATTAATTTTGTTCATTGATTCAAAGAACGGGCTGGGTAATTATGATTTATGCTAATTTCGTATGCAATTAATTTTGTTCGTATTACAAATTTCATTATACCAAAATATTAATTGAATGTACATTTATTATATTTTTTTGCTGCTTTTTTCACTTAATTCTATTTGTTCTTTTTTTATTTATTTGTTGTATAGGTATAAGGTCTTTTTACTATAAATTTTTGATTATTTGTTGATGTTTCGATGATCTTGGAAATTCATCTTCAGCAAATTATATTTAAAATTTCCTGAATACGATGCCCAAAGAGTATCGGAATGCCGATAATTTGTTAAAAAATTTAAATTAAAATACCTAATGCTCTTGAATAGTAAATAAATTAAATTGATTTGAATGAATACACATTATTAATTGAATCAATTAATCATACGCGCTGATGAATCGTGGAACTTAAACGGAACTTAAACAAAATGAAGAACAATAAAAGTTTAAAGTTTTGATGCATTTTAATTTTGGCAACGAGATAATAATAACGATGATCACATTTTAGTAATTTATGGGTCTATTATCAAGTTCAAAACAATAAAAACTGCAATAAAATTCATTCATGTGTAAATGCGTAAAATACATTTTTTTAAACTTAAAACAATCCCAAGGCCATTTCTACACGATGTATTAAAAAAAAAACAACTTTGATGAAAAAAGCCATGGTGTGCAAAGTTAAAAAATTACATGAATCTAGAAGTTCAGTTTAGTTTTGAACAATGAAATACCTTAAACTTGTTAATTAAACAATTAATTACACTCAATAAATATGCAAAGAACACAAACAATTTGTATTTAGCAAATACGAGGGGAGCTAGATAATTCCGTCAGTAACTTTCAATATAATTTTTCAATTAACTTTTATCTATTACAAGACTAATGTCAAATTTTTAAGAAATGGGCGGCTGGTAAGTAGCTTTGATCACCATTGAAACAAACGCCCATTTTTAGGCCCTTGAGAAATAAAAAAAAAAACTGTACTAAATGCATGTATGTATATCAAACTTAGAGGAGGCTATGTTGGGAAATAAAACGCTTTTGCCCTCGTACATGTGTAGAAGTGTTTGATTGCATGTGTGCCTCTGCCACATACAAACATGCACATTTAACTTGCATTCATTCCTCTACCATATCAATTTGCTTCGTTTAAAAATTATATGAAAGCTTTATTATGCATTTAAATAATTTTGATTTTTATTGTAATTTGCTGTAATTATTTAATTTTTTCCATTCTAGATTTTAACTGATTTGGTTCAAGGCGAATTTATGCAGCTGGGTTCAAGAGAAACTGAAAATGAACGTTTTGCCCACTATTTAACAAAAACATACAGGAAGACGGCCTCTCTGATAGCCAACACATTGAAAGCGGTAAGTGCATGCATGCATATGCCACTTAGTCTACAACTACAAAATTAGCATTAGATGTAATCAAGCATAAAATTGCTTACATTGTATTCAAAACTATTCAATTAAATACATCCATTAGAAAAAAAAAACAAATATAAACCTTAACCTACTGATAGTTTATTTGAAAGGTCTTATTTATTTTGTTAAAAAAAAAATTATTTTTGTAATAATAATTAATAAAATTAATTTAGTTTCATTTATCAATTTTTTTTTTAATTACACATTTTTTCCATAGACGGCTGTTATTGCTGAAGCCGATGAAAATCTAACCGAACTTGCTTTCCAATATGGGCGCAATATTGGTTTGGCCTTCCAACTAGTTGACGATATGTTGGATTTTGTTTCTTCTGCCGAGACAATGGGGAAGCCAACAGCCGCCGATTTGAAATTGGGTCTTGCAACGGCGCCCGTTTTATTTGCCTGCGAAAAGGTGAGTCTTAATTTTTCTTTTTTTAATTAAAACTTGATTACAATTCACTGCAAAGTCACTTAGTTTTAGTTATTTTTAGTCTCTACTTTTTATTTATCTCGATTTGTTTTGCATGGAAAAGTGAATTGTTAATCATAAAAATTTTAATTTCACTGTTGAGACTGCTGGCGCTGACAGTCCACTTCCTTGCTTGTATTTATTGCATCCCTGTTCAGAATATAGAAAATGCACGCATTCTTTATTTAATGCTGTAAAACTGAAATAAATTACAGAATAATGGATATTCCGATAAGGCCGAATAGATTTTGAAATATCAATTTTGTATATATAATTTGTCATAGTGTTTGGTAAACCATAAGAAATATGCCATGACTCAAAGTAGCTTTTGACGGTATTATGTATTCGAAGAGTCTGATTTTCAATTTTTTTGCCACATAGATGCGGTTGAACTAAAGGAACTTTGAAGCCCTCGTTCGGCTTAAGCTGTTTGGTAGGAAGCCACATAAGAAATATACCAAAGAAGTCCAACTACACTATCTTGTTTGCCAGTTCATTTCATCTCAGCAAGACATGACCACATTTGTACTGTGGCTCATAGAGCTAGACTGCTGGAACTACATATCAGCTGCCATGTTATTCAATACGTATCTAAAGACTTTGCTTAGGTGCACTAGCAATCTGGATATGATCCCCTCCGTCTGCTCTTGCGATGCAGGTTATAAAACTGTCAGGGAATAACTCTGCCAGGGAATTTTTCCAAATACGAATAGTTCTGCTAAAAAATAAATTTTCTCTGTAATGTGAGGTTCGATTTGCTGACGCATTCTTCCTCCACAAATAGATGTGCTCTTGAGGAAGAAAAAAAGAACAACCGGTATCGGTAAAAAGTTTTCTGATTTCGTTAGAAAACACTCGATTGTAGTAACGATTAAACAGCGAGATGCACTACCCACTGCGTCGATGCTACAGTGGGATAATACAGTGGGCTACTACTTTCACAGATTAACTTTTTCGTCCTCTCCTGTATGCGGCCCAGTCACCCCAGGGGGCGCGGTCAATTCATCTTGTCTTGGTGGCTTGGTGTTGAACCTCCTGGGGTATAGGGTTATCAGGTTTCCGGACCTAGGCCTTTTTGCTGATAACCCCTAAAAACTTGTATGTTGCTACCCAATCCCTGAAACAACAGGGCAACGGGCGCGCATGCAAGTAAACTAAAGGTAAAAGCGGGTTCGCTCGCTCGTCCGGAGGGGTAGTTGGTCTTTCCAGACCTTGACCTTTGGCCAATTGCCCTAAAACTTAATATGTTACTACCCAATCCCTGAATACCAGGGTAACGGGCGTGCATATAAGTAATTAAGGAAGTAGCTTGCTACGCTAGTCTGGGTAGAGGTGTTACCGATGCCTCAGGTGTGCAAGGAACCTAAAATCGGAGGTGTTTTTAATACGCGGCTGACCAGAGTCCTATCTGGTGCCACGGGAACCAGTAGCCCCTAGGACGTGTCCTAGACTGGTTATTGGTGAGGCCCCTTCGCGGATCACGTGGTGGCTGTGGTTAAAACCCAAAGATACGCGGGGAGAGGTATGGGCTGGATGAGTGTGTCTTCAATCATGGGCTAGTGGCATGATGTGGATGTTCTCTTCAGGCCATATATCTCTAGGTGCTGTTGCTATTCGACAGAGCTGCTCTAATGGTTACGGTAGGTGAAGCCTCAGGTCAGATGGGGGTAAAAGTTCCACTGCTGTGCCATTTGGGTAGTAGGAGGTTAGATAGCTCCAAGCATCTTAGCAAGGTGTCTGTACATGGTCCAGCAGCCTGTACGGAACTTGCTACCATGTTGTCCCTGTCAGGGGCACATGTTAGTTGGCGCTCCAGTCATGTGCCCTTGGCGGGGGCTACTGGGGCGGTGGTGAACGTGCTTTATTCACCCTTGTGCAATAGTGCACCGTCAGGTTAGGCCTTCGGGCAGGTACTGACGTGAATCTTTTGCAACTCTGTATGCGGCCCAGTAACATTAAAATAGACTTTGATGCGCCAGCCCATACATGTTACTTGTGTTCTATTTTAAGGCATAAATAGTAAAGAGTTCTTTGAAAAACCGATGCACGTGAATGGTTTTTTTTAACGACCTTCACTCTATCGTTCATCACACTGGATATGCCTGCCAAAAACAACGAGAGCTGGTAATTCCTCAAGATTTATATTATCCATAACTACAGTTGCAGCAGCACGGTCGGTTACGTGTTTATGCTTCTGATACGAGTATAGCAGTTGGCCGATCTTGGGGATGGGTAATCAGGTTCATTTTTAAAGAAGATACCAACTATGAGACTTTATCGTCAAGTTTCACCTTCATCACAAGCACAACCTCTAAAAATTTCTTTATTATTATTGCTTATTGCTTCATCCAGAGTGGCACATGGTGCACTTGCTGTTTTGCATTTATTAGGCCAACAATTAATGTTCGTAATTTCATAGATAATTTGACATTGTGAATGTAATGGCCTTGATGGAACTTTGCCAAAGCGAAGTTTTCTTCGCCCTTGATTAGTGATAGAGCTGACATCGTTCCCGTGCTCTTATGGAACAGATTTATTTGCAGTTGTTCAAAGAATTTTTTTTAGCAAACTAGAAGTAAAGCTGGAACATGGGCTGGAAAGTCGATCGTGATTGCTGCTTGAATGAAGATATTATCTTGTCCATTTTGTTAATATTTTTTATATCATTCGTGTTTTGGAGATTACCTTCAGTTCGAAGTGTTTAAAAGTCCTAGGGTTGTTTTTTTTTCAAGTGGGAAGTCTTTTCAACTTTTAATGTATGTTAAATGTTGCAAATGTAAACGTAAACATCTGCCATTCGTTCCACTAAGATGTACTCAAGTGTTAAGACACTATTGCTGATTTTATATACGACAATTTCACTTCTTTTATACAAGATCCAATCATCATAAAATGCTTCTCGCATAATAATTTTTTTAAACGAATACTCCTGCCGACAATAGAGTTTTATGATTTAGATTTATGGTGATTTTTCATCGGTGTATGAATTATAAATATTTGATTCAACTGTGCATTGGAAGAACCTTTAAAAGAGTTTTGAATATCATGTTTATTCTTTGTACAAAAAAATGTTAAAACTAAAATCCCCTTTAAAAACAGGCGATATTAATAGTTTTAATTTAAATTATATTCTTGTAATTTACATCGTCTCATATTGCCATTAATTTGATGTTGTTGTTTTATCAATTAAAGTTGTAAGGATTTTATGAAATTTGCATGTTTCTTGAGAAGTGCTGGATTTTTTAATGCCGCATCGAAGAATTAAACGGTTCACTTTCTAAAGCGTGTTTCTATAAAATAATATTAAAACAGTACAAACCCTGTAGTTGAAAGTCCACTTGTCTGGTTAGTATTTATGCATTAGATTTGCTTAGTTTTGAAAAGGATGAATAAGCCAAAATGTCCCTAGTAGAGTAATGTTTCCTTTATTAGTAGACCTCCATCCAATTTTTGAAAAGTTAAAAAAGTTGCCTGTAGAACATTCAAAAAATCAAACATTCATTCGCTGCTTCCATATAAAATGTTAAAAAAATTTTAAATTTTGTTGAAGGTCCACTGAATAATTGATATAAGCAGCGGCGAAGCGTTAGAATTGTTTAAAATGCATAGCAAATTGAGTTATTGTATAGTAAATTGAGTACAATTAATGATTTAATTGCGAAAATTTACTAATTGCATAATTAATGTGCAAGTTCTGAACATATGGTATAAGTGAAATACCAATTGCTTATTGGAACAACCCAACCTACTAACACTAACATTATCAACCACAATCACAGCCAACAAACATAAGATCCGAACACTGGGTCCAATTTTTGCATACTCTCTCCAACATATCGGCCGGAATCTTACGAATAAATTTTTTAATAGTGGCTTCCAGTGCGCCAACGGTTGCGGGATTGTCCCTATAGGCATGAGCGTTTAATCGCACGATCTAGACGGTCAAATGAGGGGCCCCAAACGTGAAATAAACTGCTCACTGAACTCGCCTCTCAATTGTTTCCCGTGCTGTGTGGCATGTGCGCCGTCTTATTGAAACCACATGCCACCCAAGTCCAGGAAAAAATAAAAATCATCGCCATTCACAGTAACGTTGCTGCCTTCGTCGGCTTTGAAAAAGTGCGGTCCAATAATGCCACCGGTCCATAATCCACACCAAACAGTGCAGTTCTTGCAATGCTTCTGGCTGCTCTTCACACCAAATACGGTAATTTTGCTTGTTCACGCATCCATTCAACCGGAAATGAGCTTCGTCGCACAATTCGCACAGAATTTTCCGATAAAAAGTGGACGATGCACTTTCTTAACCGAACATGAATTTTGATTATAAAATTCAATAATCTGCAACCTTTGCTCGTTTGTAAGTCAATTCATGATTAAATTATAGACATAAACATGTTTAACAGTAACATGTTACACCAAAACAGCTGAGCTGCCAAAAACAGTTTGGCCAAAATGAAAGTGCTAAAAAAATCACCCTTTGTATATATATTTTTTAATGTATTTTGTAAATTTGTTTAAATATTGGTTCCTAAAGGCTAGAAATAAAAAAATGGAAATGGAATTTTTTATTGTGTTTTTCCAACCCCAAAACACAGTGTTTCTTAATTTTTCGTATGTATGCACGAGTATAAGAAATTGAATGTTTGAAATATATTTTCAGCAACTTTTAAATTGCTTCTGCTAATGCCTTATTTTGCTTAACCTTTATATCAATAAATTATATAAATTCTTCTTTGTGGTGAATAAGTGTGTTTTTATAACAACTACAAAAGGCTAAAGCTTAGAAATCAATTTGCATTTTCATTACGTTATTATTTTTCTTAATTTTTAAGTCGATTATTTGTTTTTTTTTTGTAGTCTTAATGCATTTGTTTTTTAAGTCTTTTAGCTTTCGAGTTCATCAATAATAAATCTTATTGTTCTTATATTTTAATAAATATTTGTTTACTTACCTGAGGATTTTCCCTTATATTGTTAATAGATTTTTAACACGTTTGCAATATGAAATATATCAGTTGTCTTGGAATGTGCTTTAGTAAGAAATAATAACAAAAATAATAAAGTGCAAAATTCAGATTTGATTGATGGCTGGATGTCAACACGTTTAAACATTAAAGTTTTTGCTGTAGAAGACTTTGTTATAAATAAAATGGGAAAATATCAATTTAAAATTTCAAAATCCCCGATTATTTATGTCTAAAGAATGAAAAAAATATTCTTGTTCTCTTGGAAAAAGTAAAGGTGGGAAATTATTCTACAAAATGAAGAAAAAAACTTATGTAAATACACATAAAGACAATCTAATCATATTTTCATGAAATTTGTTGCATGAAAATCTATTTGCCAATATTAGGTAGACCGAAATAGTTGTGATAAAAAATATTGTAAGAAATCGTATGAAATTTAATGTCCTGCCAGTTTTCTTATTCTACTTGCTTCAATATCCCTCCCATTAGCGAATAAAAAAATCCATAGTACAAATTCGGTCGTAGACTATAAAGTTTATTTTGTTGTTGTCAGCGAATCTGTAATGCCCCATTTGGATAAAAGGATACATAGACAGCATATGTGTATGTATTTAGAGCGTTTTGAATAATACCGTAGTTTTTCGAAAAAGGATTTATCCTATAACCATATCCTTGCTGCTTCAAATTCTAACAATTCCCGTTTACAAAATAGAAACTAAACTTTTGATAATTTTTTGTAGTTTCTGGTACTCTTTTTGATTTTAAATCGTTATTTTTTTTTAAATTGAATACATGGAAGATATTCATATCCTTCTTTCGACTTTCCGTTTCCAAATATGAACTATTTTTTGCAACTATTGGTAAAAATTTTGTTGTTCTTGTTTGAGTTTAAGCCATAATTTTTCGATCTAATTGAATTCTTGTGCATAAGCTAAAAAGTATTTGTAAATTTTTGTTGTTCTTGGTAGCTTAGCTGAGGTTAAGTTATAATTCTTCCAAAATAGTATATATGGAAGATACTCATATCCTTGCTGTGATTTCCAAGAGTTATTTCGCACAAACGAAAAACTATTTTTGGCGACTTTCGTCAATATTTGTTGTTCTTAATAAAATTAAAATTGCAATTTTCCTAAAAAGGAAGATACTCATATCCTTCCTGCGACTTTAAGGAATTCTTGTGCACAATATCTGTTTCTGGCGACCTTTCGTAATATCTAAAAATTCTTGTGCGACGACTTTATTGTTCTTCGCAGTTTAGTTTCGCTTAAAGGATTATTTTTGGGTAAAGGACAAATGGTGGTATACATATCCTTGTGAGGATTTCGCAAAAACTAGATATTCTTGGGAACTTGATGATACCTAGTGGCATAAGTCTTCTCCTCGTATTTTTTTTTTCAAATTATATTCGATATTAAAGCACAGTGGGTGGGTGAGTCGGCTACTTTAGACTACCACTTTCAATGAACAGCGAGAGCCAGCGTCAGAGCTCATATTCGACTGAGTCATTGAAAATTGGCCCAACTGTTTGAAGCACTAGAGCGAAGCTGAAGCAGTCATTTGAATGATATGGGTTCGCGCCAAAAACAATGATAACAAATTATTATTGTTTTTTTTAATAAAGGAGTTTAGAAACTGGACCGATCGATCCTTTTTAATAATAAAATATGTTTCTATTATATATTATTTTTTCAGGGCGCGACTAACGAGGTATTTGTTTATTTCCTCCACATGACATCTGTTTAATCTGTCTTTGAAAGTATAATGCGACCTTTACAAGTGTAAAGCAGTGATTGCCAAAGGGATTTAAGAAACACAGTAAATAATAATATAAGATAAAAATTTGGCTCTGGCCGTATATTGGAGCTATATTTATATCCTTCGCATAATATGAAGAAGCATATCATTCAAATAATTGCTTTGGTTTTGTTCCAGTGCTGTAAACTTTAAAAATAGAACGTATGTATTAAACACTCTTTGCTAAATACCCTTTCACAAAAGTGTCTTCACCCCATCTCTTATTTGGTTGGCAAATTATTAATTTAACTGCTATTTATGTCTTTGCCACTGTAATATCTCACCTCTTTTGCAAATATCAAGTAGTCGTGCATAAAATACTAAAATTAATCTTTAAACATTATTTAACGATTAAGTCATACCACATACCACAACAGAATGCACTGAAATAAATAATAGCAAAATAATAAATGCAATCATACACCAGTCCGTAGCCGTGAGCATTCGTACAATGTATTGATGTAAGTTTTCGATAAATTATCAATCAATAGAGTAAACATTTCCAAAAAAAAATGGAAACAATAAATTGGCAATAATTCAAAAATTGCATTTGTAAACGTTGTGTTCGTTAAGTGCGTTTATCGCATAGATTTCCCTTAAGTTCGAAAGCAGGGCAGAAAAAATGAAAGCGTTATGGCTAAAATTAAAACTTGAGGAGGAGGCAAACAAAACCGTAAGTATTTTTCCTTTTTTTTTTGGCAAATAAATCCCCGTAATTAATCTTCTGCTGAATGTCGGAAGCCATTTTAGAAATGTTGTGCATGGTGCGTGCGTTGTTGAGCAATTAGCAACGATGGAATTTGTGTCTGGCATTTTGTCAGTTTGTAGTCAGTCGTAGCGGTCAGACAGTAGTGGTACAAAATGCATTAAGCAACAATGTGCCCATCATATTAAAGTGAAATGTGCACGTGTCATGCATAAATGTTCAACAACGATTCAATTCAATTCATAATGCAACGCCATGCAACTCAATTGAATTGCATTTGGGCTCAGATCAGTTGAAATGCAAAAACGTACACACTTACTTTTTCCAATTGTTTTTGACTTTTGTTGTTGTTGTTGTTGAAATGCGTCAATCGTATATCAACTGTTTTACAGACTTAGACGACTTTTGTCTTACAAAACTATCTGACTTGTCTCCTGTCCAACTGTCCCCATGCCTGGCTGTCCACTGGCTTTAATATGCCACAGATAAATAGAATAAATGACTAGAGATTATTTTGCTGTTAACACCATTTCGCCTTCATTCATTTGTTCTTGGCCAATTAGTAGTTTCTGCTCATTCGTGTCGGATTTAGGAGGGGCATTTGGAAGATGATATTCATTTTTGTGATTGATGTTTTGCCGTTCGTCAATTCAATTGTACGGAACCTGTTCAACGATCTGTTAGCAAAACAATTTTGAAATTTCAAGCAGTTGACTGGCTTAATTTAATTTTGGTAATTTCTAAAGCAATTATTTAAATCATTATTTCAAAGTCAATACTATTTACTGGTGATTATATCTTGTTGAATTAATTCGTTTAGAATTTTGTCTCTCGTACTTTGATGCCAGATTTGAACAGATTTTCTAAGATGAAGATAATTTAGCATTATGGGTATTCGCTTACTTTGACAAGTAGTGGGTGTGGTTTGAATTAGATTTATGGCATATACATATGTATATTGGAAAACAATTACAAAGTACTGGTAGCATATTAAGGGTTCCCAAATAAAACATATGTTAATATTTTAAATGGAGTTAAATGTTTTTACCTACGAGATATTTAACTTCAAAATTTAGTTTGTAGAAAAAAAATATTGTAAGAAAATTGTTGATTTTATTTAAACTTTCAGCAATAAAATGTGTGATCTCTCATCAGCAACTGCAAGTGAATACCCTTTATATGTATGTCTGTTCCTGATTCAATTATAATTCATTACAGCGCCTAAAAGCTGAAACACTTTGTATGCAAAACTTAAAGTCTAAGAGGATTTAGTTTTTTTTTCTAAATAACGATACAATTGTTAATTTTAATTTTAATTTTAATTTTCAATTTATTATAATATTTCTATTGATAAATTTGTATGATATTGTTAGATTTTTGCAAAGCACCTTCTAAAAAGAAAAAAGAACTTAAACTTGTTGAATACAGTACATATTTTTGACTTGTATGAGTACATTTATCATATAAATTTAATTAACCTTTCATTTGTTTCTTTAAAATACCTTTCTAGTATCCCGAACTTAACCCCATGATTATGCGTAGATTTGCTGAGCCTGGTGATGTAGAACGTGCCTTTGAATTAGTCCATAAGTCTCATGGGCTGGAACAAACTAGCTTTTTAGCCAAGAAACATTGTATTGAAGCGATACGATTGTCCCAGGAAATGACGGAGTCACCGTATCAAAAGTGTCTTCAGGTTGTAGCTGATTTAGTCATAAATCGCATGAAATAATAACAACAAAAATTTGCAAGCCGTTTAGTTTAATGGATTAATAATGGTTATTATTTTTTTAATTTAATAGAATTCCGCAAAGAAATTTTTGGCCAAACAAAAATAATGAACACAAGTTAATAAAAAATAAATTATAGTATCCTTTTTAAACACACGCAGACACACACACACACACATACACACACATACACACACTTGATTGTAAAAAAGATAGAAAACAAATTTATTAAAAGAATTATTAAATTTTTAAAAAGAAGGTACCAAGCGGCACGACTAGTGTGACCAAAGGGATTCTTTGATTTCAAAAATTTTTGCTACAAATTTGGCAATTTTTGAAAAAAAATATATTCGATTACCATTAACAACCTCAAGAACTTAGTTATAGTATATACACTTCGTACAGCGAGCTGCTGTCTAAATTTTTCCCTTTGCCTTGGCAGTTTGCTTAAACAAGGTCCTGGACATAAAGGAACGTTTATCTGTCTGCCAACTTTTAAAAAATTAGATCTGCAATTCAATATTGTCTCCGCCTTTTGCGATTCATTCTAAATTTTTTATATATTTGAAAATTTTCGTAAGTATTTAGACGAAGCATTTTTTTTGAATAAAATTTGTTGCATGAAACTTTTTTTGTTGCCAATATATTTTACAGTGGAACAGTTGAGATAAAAAAAAATTCAAAACGAAATTTGGTTGCAATCAGTTTTAATATCTCGTATACTTTACCATCTCTTCTACCAGTGAATGAAAGAAGTTGCATTCAACAAATTTTATGAAAAAAATGCATGGTGTAAATGAAGTTTGATACCATACAAGAATATTGACCCAAATTCCACTTGCAACCCTTGCAAAGTATGTTCAGTGAGAAGAGAAATTTTTGCACAATAGCGATAATAATTATTGTGTTTTGTGAAAATTATATTTCATACAAAAAAATTTTCAAAATATAATTGCTGTAATCAATATAATCAGATTATAAAAAAAGTTTTTAAATAAAACATTTTCAGCTGTCAAGTGCTAATTAAGTAAACTGATATGTGTGAACACCAAAGTCGTTAACACAATTTAAAATTTAATTGCCTCAATTAAGGTGTATATTTGAATATAGTATATGTTTTTGCGCTCAAATAAAAACTTTTAAGCGTTTGAATTATACAAAGTTTGGTTTGTGTTTTATATTTTTTTAATTAAATTTGGATATTTTGATGCACTTTAAACTTGAATAATTCATTAATTAAAATTAATTAAGAGGGTAAAAAATCTGAACAAAATTTAAATATATGTTTGAAAAAAATTCTTTATATAAAAACTGATAATAATAAATATATATTAAAAAAATTGACCGCTGTTAGCAGTTTGTTGGCAAAAACATAGCAGCTCCCTGGCCAGAGTTTGGCAAATAAATTTTCATGTGGCTATAAATGTCTAGGGGTTCTAAAAGAGTGCCTTATAGAAAAACGATTTGATGTTTTGATTCTATATTATTTTTAAAAAAATTTCCAAAAAAATACTCTAGAGCGTTTTTGCTTCCTGACGGTCCTGACGGTCCTGACCTGTAGGTTAGAATTATTTCGAGCCGTTCGTAAAATTCCAGTGTTTCATTGTTAATGTATGAAATAAAGGAATCTACTTCCTGGTGACGTTTACACTAGTCGTGCCTTAAAAGAACAAGAAAATAAAAATAATAGTAAAAATAATGATAAGAAAATGCAAATCGATTCTAGTTAATAAGTCTTGCGCTAACATTGTAAATAATTTTTATAAATTAAACATATAAAATGATGTAAAAAATTTTAAAGAAATTTCTTTGATAAAATTTTATTATATACAATTTTATATTGTACATACAGTGAAACACAAAACAAATTTTATATGTACATACTTACATAATAATAATAAAAAAATACTATTTAAAAAATGTATACACTTAATAAAAATTTACAACAACACATTTTTTTTTTTGTAAAATATCTATAAAAGCAAAAAAGAAAAACAAAAGTAGTCAATTTTCAAAACAGATGTTATTTTACAAAATAAATATAGTGGCATCAATTGACATACACGTCACCCTTGTTTTACGCCACTTCCTTCTTTTGTGTTCTTTTTTATTTGTTAAGAAATTATGTGAATTTAATTTAAATAATAAAAAAGGAACATTATCAATTGTTGTTATTTAAGAAAATGATATAATTAATAATAATAATATTAATAATAAATTTTAAAAAAGAAAAATGTATACGTACATTTTGTTAATGTTATCGATATGAATGAATGAATGTTCGTACGTAACTTCTTAGTCAATATTTCTAATTTTGCTCTTAAATGATATTTTGTACAATTTTTGCAATTATTTTTGTTAATATTTTTGTTTGTTTGGGAGACATATGATGTGAATTTTTATTTGAAAATTTATCTTTATATTTTAAATAAGCAATTTAAGACAAATATATATGGAAATTCCGTTTTGTTTTCTTTAAATGATAAAAATGTTAAAATGTTATATTATTGGATAAATTAATTCGATATTTTAATAAAGTAAAATAAAAGAAAAACTAAAACAAGTTTTATAAAAAAGTACCAAAACAATTGAATAGTTTGGATTTATTTTGAGTGCCACAAAACATCTTTAATTCTAATAAAATATCAAAGCAAAAATATATCAATCAGTCCATGACTTTTTGGAGGAAACACAGGTTTTTTGATAATAAATCATTTTATTTTTCAGCATAATTTTTTTGAAATTTATACACTTGGTTTAACGTTTCTCCAATTTTGATTACCCCTTCCAAAACATAAGATTTTTCCAGGTATTCAAAACAGGTATTTGCTTGTGAGATGACTTCATCGTTAGAGACAAACCTCCTTCGGCCGAGCCATCTCTTCAGGTTTGGAAACAAGAAATAGTAACTCGGTGCTAAACTCGGAGAATATGATATGACTCGTTGCCTGATTCGTGGAATTTAGCCATGGAAACAGCATATGCATACACCTTTGCAATGTCCTGGTAGAAAAGAACTTTTTTCTTGGGCAAATTCTGTCGTGTTTCTTTTGAAATCCTTATTAGATCGAGCCAATAATTTTGAATACACCATTTATTGTTTTATCCTTTTGAAGGTAGTCAATGTGGATTGTACCGCGTGCATTCCAAGAAACATTCCCCCATCTTGGCCTTCTTTTTTGCACAGATTCAGATGTTTCGTTCACCAAATAATGATGCGAGTAATGCGGAAGGTCTTAATGTTAACTTTCTTGACTGAAGTTAAGTTATCTTATAACAATTTTTATATGATTTTTGTTTTTATAATTTTTGTTTTTATATTAAGATTTTATATATTATGCCTTAAATTGTACGATGATGCCATTTTTACCGCTAGATTTATAATTCTTATCGGTCATAAACATAAAATAATCGATATTTTTGCTAGCATTTTATTTTGTTATCTAACCAGTTTTTTTGTTAAAATTATTGTTTGTTGCGTTGCTATTAATAACTTTTATTATATATTTAAATATGAACACGAGTAATGATCGCACTGTGGG
The DNA here is from genome assembly GCA_963681545.1 of Germaria angustata. Classification (NCBI taxonomy): domain Eukaryota; kingdom Metazoa; phylum Arthropoda; class Insecta; order Diptera; family Tachinidae; genus Germaria; species Germaria angustata. Next base: position 5,269,499 of record OY812998.1, read on the forward strand.
AGAAAATACTAGTGACACTACAATGAGCATGGTTAAGATTTTAGCCAATTACAAGAAAGGTCTAACGTTAAGCCATATTAACGCCCAAAGCTTAAACAATAAAATTGATGAATTCAGATATGTTTTTGAAAGCTCTAACATTGATATTGTATGTGTTTCTGAGTCCTGGCTTTCATCTAGGACTCCTGATAGTTTTATTTGCCTTAGTGGCTATAAAGTGTTTAGAGAAGATCGTGAGGGTATTGCTGGCGGGGTAGCTATTTTTGTAAAGAATAATATATCCTGCAAAGTTTGCTTAAAATCTTCAAATAATATGTCATTGAATGAAAAATATGTTGAATTTATTTTTGTTGAGATAATATCTGACGGTAAGAAGATGTTAGTAGGGTGCGTCTACAGGCCGAACAAAAGGATATCTTTCACTAATCTATTCAGTGCGTTGGATACGCTTGCTGCCGCTTATGATGATATTATTATTTCAGGTGATTTTAATTCAAATCTACTTTTGGAATCAGATTTAGTTGACAGTATGTTATCTTTTGGCCTAACTCCTACAAATGTGGCTAATCCAACTCACCATACAGCGACAAACAGAACTTTGCTTGACGTTATTTTTGTTGCGAACCCAGCAAACGTAATGTTGTATGACCAAGTGTCAGCTCCGTGTTTTTCGAAGCATGATTTAATTTTCTTAACGTATAATTTTAGAATCCCTATTTCAGAACATACTGTCTACTATCGTGACTTCAGAAGCTTAAACTATAACATGCTCCGTGAAAACGTATCTCGTATTGATTGGTCCGAAATGTACTATATGCCATCAGTTGATGAGCAAGTGGAATTTTTGGAAAACAATATTCAACGTTTATTTGATGAAACAGTTCCTCTAAAGTCTAAAAGAAGATCTGGCAGGGAAAAGCCTTGGTTTTCTCCCAATATTAAACTTCTAATTGCTAAAAGGGACTGTGCTTATTCAAGGTGGAAGCGATTTAGAACCTCAGGGTTGCAAGCTGAATTTAAAATGGCAAGAAGAAATGTTACTATTAGCATTAGAAATGCGAAAACTGAATATTATTCTAGACGCTTTGGCTCCGCAATAGGCTCTAGACAAACATGGAAATACATTCGTGAGATTGGCGTGGGTAGTTCTGAGAGTTTAAGCAGTTGTCAAGTCGATGTTGAAGAGCTTGGTAGGACCTTCACAAATATACCAGTAGTTCCAATAGTTAACACTCTTTACAACTTTTCGAGTCTAAACCCTAATCATTACGAAATCACTAGCAACCTGTTTCAATTCGCATGTGTAAGCCAATCTGAAGTCTATTTAAGCCTTAATTTAATTAAGTCAAATGCAGTGGGTTCAGATAATATGCACCCCAAATTTGTTATGATATTGCTGCCTGTACTCTTGCCATATATAACGCATCTATTTAACACTATCATAATGACTAGCACCTTTCCGTCTAAATGGAAATATGCAAAAATAGTACCAATACCGAAAAATAACTCAGAGTTTAGGCCAATTGCAATCCTTTGCTTTTTATCCAAGGCTCTTGAAAAAATACTTCATAATCAAATTTCACTATATATCAAAAATAATAATTTATTGTCTGACAAGCAATCAGGGTTTCGCCAAAATCATAGCTGCGTTTCTGCATTACTAGACGTATCTGAAAACCTACGACGAGAACTCGATAGTGGAAAAATAAATTTTTTAGTTCTTCTTGATCATTCCAAGGCCTTTGACATGGTTGACCACAGCACCCTTTGCATGAAACTTCGCCACTTCTTTAACTTCTCCCCAACTGCTACTCGTCTGCTATCTTCATACCTCTCTAGTCGTCGGCAATTTGTGTTTACGAACAATATTAATTCTTCGCTATTTAACTTATCTAGGGGTGTACCCCAGGGGTCAATACTTGGACCACTCCTTTTTTCTATTTATGTAAATGATTTGCCTCAACAACTTTCCCATTGCAAAATTCACATGTACGCAGACGACGTGCAGTTGTATCTCAGTAGTTCAATCATTTCTGTCGCTGAAAATATTTCAAGACTTAATGACGATCTGAATAAAATATATTGCTGGGCAACCGCGAATGGGCTTTGCTTAAACCCTCAAAAATCAAAATGTATCATAATTTGTAAGAAAACTATTAATCGTATTGAAAGTATTGATGTTTTAATAAATGGGGAAAAAATCCCCATTGTAAATGCTGCCAAAAACCTTGGACTAATCTTTAATAATAGTCTTACCTGGGCCAACCATGTTAACACAATCGTTGGACAGACTTACACAAAGTTGAGGTGTCTTTGGGCGTCGCAGCACTATACACCTTTCTATATAAGACAACTTCTTGCAAAATCTTACCTTATCCCTGGTTTAATCTATGGATGTGAACTTTTCGCAAGTTGTGACTCTATTAGTAAAAGAAAGCTAAACGTTTTATATAACAATATTATTAGATATGTTTACGGTTTGAAAAGATATGATCATATTTCCTCATTTTCCTCTAAACTATATGGAGTTTCATTCAAAAACCTTCTTAATATACGTGTGCTTTTATTTTTACATAAAGTTATTTATTCTGAAATGCCGCAATATCTTACTGACAAAATCAGGTTTGCCAGATCAGCTAGGGGGAAAAAGATTATAATTCCTTTTCACCGTTGTCTTGTTTCCGAACGTCAGTTCTTCATACATGCGGCACGCCTCTGGAATATTCTCCCTCAAACACAACAACTTAATAGCAACGCAACTAGCTTTAAGCACTTTTTATTTAATTATTTTTCACAATAGGAAATTATCAATATTATTATACTTAATTTGTTTTATTTTTATTTGTTTTATACTCAATTATACTTAATTCTGTTTAAATATGTACGTATGTCTCAGCTTTACTTTTTGATACCACTTTCCTGTACTTTAAATATAATAATAATTGTTGTTGTACAGGAATTGAACATGCAGATAAATAAATAAATAAATAAATAAATAAATAAAGATTCACCGCGACTACTGTTTGGTCTCTGGCGTGTTGTTGTAGATCCACGTTTCGTTCACGGTTACGAGACAGAGTAAAAACTCTCCCATATTGCGATTGAAAAACGCAAAACATTCCTGCGAAGTGGTCACACGATATTCGATTGTAGTCGATTGTAAGCAAACGCGGCACCCAACTTTTTTCCATTTTCTTCTAAAATCAAGTTTTCAAAGACTGCCATATACAAACTAAAAGACGCATCTTGCTCAAATTTTGACAGGAGTCAATTGACAGATGCCTTTTGATAAAATTAAGGTGAATTCACCCATTCGATTTGAACGTTCCGTTCGCTTTTTTAATATGTAGTTTGAAGTCTCTATTTTTGAGAGAGAGATAGATAGATGAAAATTTGTTGCCAATGTCAATGTGAAAGTAATAAAGAATATGCGTTTGAGCATTTTACCCCACTGTACGGAAATGAAACTCCTTTCCTGAAAAAAGCACCGTAAAAAGGATAACATCAGAAAACCAACAACATTTCGTGTATTTTTTAAAGAGTAGAATATAAAATGAAACCAAAAAACAAATTGTTGTTTCATTCTACTATTTTTTATGGAAATTCATTCGGTATATTTTCCCAACTAATCGTTTATATAATTAGGATGACAAAAATGTATTATTTATTATAGTTTTAGTTCGACATATTATTCGTGGAAACGAAGTCATCAGTGAAATTCAAGCGGTTTGAAAGCATTCATCTTTGTATCTTAATACAAAAACCTTCAAATACAATACGAGAATTCTATAGTATATTTTAAATTATAAAATATATAAAATCATAGTTGACTTGTATTATGATTTATAAAAAATATTGGCGATTTCTGACATTAAATTTGAAGAAAGAGATTAAAATAAACTTTACAACCCTGGCTCTAGCGGATTAGTATGGCATAAATATAGTAGCATACTTTTATGGGCATTTACTTAACGCAATAAGCAACAAGAAGCAAGTCTATTCTCAACTTGTACGACAACTTGTAAACAACAACAAAAACATATTTGTCTCGTATACGTTGTTAGGTTTTCATTTAAGTTCAAACTACATGCAACGATTTTTGTTTTTTTTTTCGAATATAGAAGTGGGTCAAATAAATATTCAACATTGAGGAAGGAAAAATGTTATATATATAAGGACTCGCCCACCCGCTTATGCTGCATACAACATTTTGTAAATTGTCATAGTCATGTTTAAGTTTATCATACTCCCGTTTCTTTTGCATTTTTGTTGTTGTTGTTTCTTGTTTGTGCCGATTGACTGACAGAACCGGAAGTATAACAAATACGTTATGCTTTTTATTTGTGTCATGTTTGCTAAACATCAAAATGCAATTAATGTTTAGTTTTTGTTGACGTTTAAATTTTTTATTCTATTGGTAAGATAAAGGATTCGGTGAATGTTTGTTTACATGGCAACACTGTATTAAAGTGATTTGTTTAGGCCAGACGTGAAACTTCATAAGAACTTTTAAACATTTTTTTAAATTGCTATGTGAAGTACTTCAAGTCTTATATCTAATTACATTTTTAAACGCTTTCTATATTAAGGCAAGAGTAATGAGAAAATTTCCAAGCAAACCTGCTTTAAAAAAAATCCAGAATGAATTAATACCTTATTATTTTCAAGTCATATATTAGTTTCGTGTTATGTGTTGGCATAGCCCAGCCTTCTTACTATAACAATGCAAAGTAGCGGCTTTGAAAAATATTTTCGACACTTTTTGGTACTTATTAAAAATGACTTATCCAAACAACCAACAGCCTTTTAAGATTCCAACTCCTTAGAAGTGTTCGTTGGTTTACATATAAAGTTTTTCGTGTCCTCTCATTAATGTAGTCATTTAGATTGGAGCCTGCTCTGGAGCTTCCTGAACTCAGAAAGGTATTATCTAAAACCACTTTAAGCCCAATTTTTGGTCCATGAAACCCCAAAGCATATCCCGCTTTTGCAAATTGATCTCTGCTTTTTATGTCCGTAACGTTTAGATGATTTCAACTGTCTGCTTCACAGCGAGTTGTGCTTGTTTAAAGCTTCTTTTTATCTACGGTGAAATGCACCCGTTCCGGCAGTTTTTTTGTTATGCCATTTATATTTACTACATACGCACCATCTCTCAGGTGCCATTCATTGCTGGAGTAAATTGTTTAATTAACTGACCTTCGTAGACTAGTAGGTAGTGTACTAGACTCGTAGTGCGAAGGTCCCCGGTTCGAATCCTGCCGCAGAACTCTGGCAGTTGTGTTTGATAGTAAAGGGAGCGCACAACAAGCCTTCACTGGCTTAAGTGTATGTCGTATGACATGGGCTATCACACCCCTCCAATCAACCTAACCTAACCTAACCTAACTTTTTTTCCTTACTAGAAGTCATTGTCCAGTTTTTTACTCGTTCGTCCCATCGCATAGCGTGTTGTTTATCTCTTTCTGTTATATCCAATTAAGAACAATCCTCAATCTGTTAAAATTTTCGTCGTATAACCTAATGCTCAGTTGGGATCTTCACCAACTCTAGTTTGAGAGCTTTCAGCGCCTTCATCCTTGCAACTGTGTTGTGGTTTTTCCAGTCTCTCTTGTTGATCTGTCAAGCTGATTTACTTTGCCTCCATCTGCCATATTACGGGTCCAAATCGTCATCGTAGAAGTTGACTTTGAGATTATGAGCAACATATTTCCTTGTATTTCCGCAGGACTCCTCATACAACAAATTGTCACAGCAGGATCTATTATTTTTGGAGGTACGCTCGTCACATTTTCTCGTGGTATGCAGCAGCTATGGTCCATGTATGCAGGAGACTCTTCACTGAAAATAGCTCAGCGAATATATTTTCTAATCGTTGCACGATTTTCATTGTTCCATCTCTATTTCTTCCATTCAGTCGAGTAAAATGGCATGGTGGTTTTTTCACATTAGCTACCGAAAAAGAAAACTTTGGACTCGTGAGAGAAAAGAGGGAAATCCCAGGATCGCCATTAATTAGGAATCACTTCATATGCAAAACTGTTGTTTGATATTAAGATTTCATTCTTCTAGCGAATTATTTTTCTGTCAGTTAGAAACCTGCCGTGACTCTGGGAACGTTCGTAAATACAGTAACTGTGCTGTAAGACACTGTAAAATGTTCTTAACTGTTCTTAACAATGAAACAGTTTATATCAAATATGCGTCATATACAATAGTCACATAATAAAAGAGCATCATTTGATTTGTATCGGTACAACAGAGAAAGTTTACTGTTGCAGCGGAGTACTGCATTAACGAACGTACTATGTAAAGGTATCACTTACAGCTCTAACACTACTCTCATAGAATTTTACTCCCTTTGCACGTCTGCCGGCTGCCAACAAAATCGAGTAACTTCTTTAAATCCTTTTCATAATTACACACTCGCAAGAACTTTGTCAAATATTTGTTAGAAAACTAAGTATTAAATTTGTGCTGTCAATCAAACGTTCAACTTGATACTGATATTTTACATTTAGTTTATTGAAAGTTCTCCCAAATAAGGTCAGTATTATGCATAGAAAGTTGTGTCAGTAAAATATGGAACTGGGCAAATGTATTAAACTTTACTCGTTCTGTTTTAGTGCCCCAAAACTTGCAAATTTCCTGCTTGTAATAATAATCCTTCCTTATAACAAATACATGTGTGTATGTGTCTGTGTGTGTATGGCTTTATGTTAAATAAACTCAGTTTTTTTTTAGATTGTTGTATAAAAATTTCGTATATATGAATAATAATTTTATTTACAAGGACAGTGCAACTGTATGCATTTGCTTGTAAAGGATTTTTTTGTCGAGGGAAAAAATAGAAAACAGCAAAAAATAAAAAATCTCTTGTCTATGATATTTTTTTCTTGAGCTTACAACTGCCAATATTCTGTGTGTATTTGAAGTTTTTCATATATAAATAAATAAAAAAAACATATTTTATGTAAAAGGATTCATAACGAGGAGCTATTTTGTGGTGTTTTGCCACTTTGTTCCCTTCATACATGCAACAAAACTTTTTTCGAAGTCTAAAGCGCGCGCATTACAAAAAATTGTTTTTTATTATTTACCAGTTACCAACTGGTACCTAAACGGTGCCTCTAAGGAAACACATAATCCTGTGGAATTTATTTGTTTTTTGTTGGTAGGAGAAAAATGCACGAGACTTTAGTTTCAAACTATTACTTGAGCGCACCACTTCCATTTCCGGTTAGATTATCCTTGACAAAGACCATTACCGCTGCAACAATAGACAAGAATTAAAGAAAATATTTCATTGCTACTACTATTGTTGTTGTTGTTGTTGTTGTTTTTTAAATATTGTTGCTGTTGTTGAACCTAGAAACGAATATTTCTGCATTAATTTCTCTTACGGGCGTCTTTATTTCAATAGGCGGGAAAGTGTTGAAACAAACGAAAGATAAAAGTGTGATGTGAAATTTTGTTATTAGACACAATGACGACGAGCGATGAAGCCGCGACATTTTGCCACGACTACATCCAACATCCATTGATGTGGTGTGAAGAGAAACGGCGTCTGGTGGAGCGTAAAAATGCTGAAGAAAGTTTAAGGATGTGGAGGCGCAGAAAGGCCGAAGAATTGGCACGCAAAGAAAAAGAGAAACAGGAAGTGAGTGATTATGTGTTATTATTCAAGGCAAAGAACTCTGTTAAATTTAGGGCCTGTCGCATTATTTTATGGGAAAGAAAATCTCATTCAAACATTTAATTTGAAAACAAAAACACATTTTTTTCTGTTTATTTTCAATATAAATTTTTTCCCATTCATTGAACTAGAAATACGTTTTCAAATCTTTAATCTAAAATTATTATTGTTATTTAGACCAGCCGGTGTCAAAAAAAAAAAGTTTCTTTAAATACAAATTAAATTTTGTGTAAATGTTGATTCAAATATTCTTCCTCATTTAGTGAGAAGGTCCTTAATATGGGGCAGTTAAATATTGATTAATTTTTTTTGTTATTTTGAATGGTAAAAGTACAATAAGAAATTGTATCTGAAATTAATTTAGTAGTAATCAACTTCAAGACTGACTAGTCGTCAGCTCATTGGAAGGGTTATAGAAAGTTTCATTAAAATGATTCTTAATACAATCGTCGTAGTCCTAAAACAAGGCCCATTATTAAGGTTTCTGTAGCAGCCATTTGCTCTATTCAAAAAATGTGACTAGAAATTGTTTCATTATTTTATTTGTTTTAATTTTTTATTAATTTTTTTCAATTAGACCAGTATTCCGGGGATGGTCCCTACTCATGCAATACACTGACTTGGTACTAGGAAAACAGGTTGTGCGAGGAGAATAGAGGGAGTAGTTTTTATGGACATCAGACTTGAACCTCTCCATGCTTGGAGTGACAGAAAAGATTTTCCACAAACGAGCAGTTCGATTAAAGACTAAAATATCTCTATAATGCGTAGCGCACGCAAAAGTGGATATGCTCTGATTGAAGAACTTGTTGTTCACAAATAAAAGTGGGTCTTGGGAAGAATTTCTCCATTATAGTAAGGATAAGACAGTGAAACATACATCATTTTTACAGAGCGATTTTCATAGTTGCTCCCGTTTTTTAATCTCTACGGCAGCATTATGTTATTAAAGTCATTTTTTTTTATCAGAACTATGAACACTGTAACCATCTGTGGTGATTTGGTGAAACAGATTGAATAAATGACAGTTTGACAGTTGTAGGGAATTTGACATTATGGCCGCTGTCAACTGTCAAACTTTTACAGTTCATATTGGAAGACCCGATAAATTTAACAACTATTGTTTGTTTGCCAACATTTTGAAATTATAAACTGTTTGCAAACAAAACAAGAAATAAATTCAAATTTGAAAAAAAAACATTTTCAATTCCCCACATTTCTTTTAGTTTTTGAGTTTAATAACCTTTTCAAATGAATTTATGGCTAAAATCTTTTAAAATCTATGCACTAGTATTTATGTATGTTTTCATAAACATTTAGAATTTGTCAAACGATATGGGAATACCATTAGTTTTTTAAAGATTTTTGATGACAATTTCACAAGCACATGCGATGAAGACAGACAGGTCTGTATGACAGGGTGCTACGCAAAGTTATGTTAAATTAAATAATTGCTTAAATTAATTTTCAGCTATTTCAAGAAAATCCATTTACACAAAAATATTAATAGTCCCCTTAAGTCACGTGGGATCTACATTTTCTTGCAAAATCATGGAAAAGTTTTAATATTTCTTCAATTCTTCGAACCATATTTATTGGTTACATTGAAATTCATTAGACTGGTTCGAGTGAATTCAGATTAATATTTTACTTGTAAATTAATAATTTTGCTAAGGAAATAGTAGCAGAAGCCAATTATTACACTGACAGAAAGAAAATGTTTTGTAGCCATTATTATATCAGCAGCGTACATGTCTCTTTTGGACCACTCTATGGCAATCTATATGTGTAAAGGTTTTCTAAAACTATTATACGTATATTTTTTTAGTCCACAATATGAGTTTGTGTGCTTTCTAAACATATTCCTTCTAAGGTCTATTGATGATTTGTGGCTCAATTAGGGATTTCAAATGCCAATTGCCAAACATGTGTGTCTATGTTAATATCGTTGCTAAAATTATAGTCCAAAGCGCAAAATGGTAACGCAGACTACCAAAAATCTATAGTCTTAGTAATAGTAATAGTCTTTTAATACTGAGAGCTTTTGGCAACAAGGACTGCAAATTACGAATTCCTTGCTGCCAAATAGCAACCCAAATGAAGTTCAATTGCCACCCATAATCGGGCCATTGGTTATTGCCAATGGAATCTTGGCATTACACAGCTAAACCAACAACAAACAGAAACAACAAAGAGAAAATTATTCAATAAATGAACTGGGGCAATAATCTTGAATAAATTTTTGCAAATATGACATGATTTTTATTTATGGGCTCGAGTTTAAATCTCATCAGACTCCTTTTGAGACTGATGAGGTAGAATACGAGAAGTTTTTGTTTTGCATCAGCCATATGGATAAAATTTCCTCGTACTCTTCATGAAGTCAAATCTTAGTTAAATACAAATGATATATGAGCAAAGTTTGCCTTAGCGATAGACTCGGCTGCTGATGACAAGTGTGGCGTCACCAAAAACGTGCGCATGTTCCTGCAGTAGTTAGTGGGCCAATATACTTCTCTTGTCATTTCTAGTCATTAAACACATAAAAATAAATTAACTTTATTCTATGATGAAGTCTGATGAGCAATTATAATTATTAAAAATATAATTATAATAATATAATATAATTATTAAAAATTAAATTATTTTATGATAATAAACTGAGATTTTAAGAAACTTTAAAAAAATTTCCAAGAATTCAGTAGAAATTTTTTTTCAAAAGACCCTTCTGTTCTAAGTCCCGCCTTAAAAGTGAAATTTATGTGGAAAACCAAAGAAAATTCAACAAATTTTAAAATGTGTTTTTGATTCTAATCCACTGACTGACTGTTTGTCTGCACGTTAGTTCGGAAAAAAATTTATGACCGACAAAGACAAAATTAAAAAAATACGGTTTGTTATTGTTCTCCATATAAATTTTACTTGTTGAAGTGATTTTCAAAGTTAAACTCAAATTAAAGCAAAAAAGAGCAAATTTTTACTAAAAAATGGCGTTATCGCCATACGACAATCAATTTGACTTCAAATTAAAAAAAAAAATCCCAAATTTTAGTTCAGCTTCATCTAGTGTCGGTATATGTCACCATTTCAAGTTTACGATTATATTTCAAACTTGTCATTTCTTTTTTATCGTATATTATTTAAGTGAAATAACACTTTCTGGTAGAGCACCCTGTACCTGTAAAGCGTTATATTAAATTTTTCTTATATTCTTGTTTTTTCTTTCTTTTTTGTCGTAATTTGCGTGACTACGATTAGTATGAGTTTTCAGGAGTTTAAAGAATGTCAGACGAAATTTTGCATTTGTTATGCGCTACGTTGCATATACATATTTACACACGTGTATGTTAGTGTTGCAACTATAACAACAACCTATAAACTCCAATCAATATTTGGCTAAATTTAGAAAACTTTTGCAACAATTCAGAACGTGAGGGAATGATAACTACTAAATTTCATCAAAATTGGTAAGAAGAGCAAAAATATATACAATTATGCCGTCTAGAAAATCAATGTTTATGTTGGTAACTGGTGTCTACAAGTGTTTGGCAAATTGTAGGCAACAAAAATGTACAACGACTTATTTATATATGCAAGTATTTTATGAAAATATTAAATAATTAATTTTTTTGTTAATAAATTGTCAATGTTGTGTAAAGTTCAATACAATATCGGACAAAGTGTTAAGCGCTGTGAATAGTTCTCATATATAATTTTGTTAAGCTCCTGTTTTTACTACATGTTTTTTCTAATACAATACTGGAAAATTCCCATTTGCGCAAACAATTATTTTTTTTTTATTTTGATGGTAGTTTCATTTTTAATACATAATCGACAAGTGAATTAGAAGGCAGTGAAAATACACACAGAAATAAGTGTGGAAATGAAGAAAAACTTTCCTCCTAAAATCCTGTTTCTTGTACCTTTAAGCTCTAATTCTGAATAAGAAAAAAATAAATCATATTCTGCAAAAGTTTACGTTTTTAATTATTTTTACATTCAAGATGATTTTTAATCTTGCTATAATCAGACACATTTATTTTCCATTAATTTAGAATTATTTAATGCATCCAGAATTGCCAGGACCAAAGAATTTGTAACCAAATTTTTATTATGTTTTTTTAAAAATTGTAACCAAATACGAAAAAAAGTTAACAATATGCAAAAAAGAATTTAAATTTAAATTTTCTTAAGATACTGCCTTCATCGTTAACTGAAAACTATTTTGTGAAGTAGTGAAAATTGAGTGAATGGGGAGTCCTCCGCTATGCCTTCTCTTATTTACCCTACTACATATGTACACATATGTACATATAATCAGTTCATTAAGTACATAATGAAGCATGTAATTAATATTATATTTTTAATAAAGCATTTTTCTGGAAACTTAAAATTTTTATCAACATTGCAGTTTTTAAGACAGATGACTTTTTCTTCGCAGTTTTTTGCTCCTTTTTTAAAAAAAATTATTTAATTTGTAATATAAATTTTTTTTACTTACGTGTCAATTTAAAAATCTATTATGGACGTAAAAATTTTAATCAATTCTAACAAACTAATTTTTAATTATTTAAATTTTTAATTAATTAATTTTCTTTATTTAGAAATTTCGCTCCTTGTTAAGTTTTAGACTTTTCTCGGATTTTACATCCTATTGAATAGAGTTTCTAATTTTTCCCCTAATCTAAGATATTTTCTGTATTACGTTTTTCTAATTTTTTGACTAATTATATTTTTTACGTCTTGTAAATCGTTTTAAAAACATTTTCCATCTTAATGAGTTTGTGTCCATCGTAAGTAATTTTTCTTGACTTTGACTTATTAATAGTTCTAGAAACATATTTTAAAAATAAAATTAATAAGTCTATTTTTATTTTTTAAAATATAACTAAAATGATAAAAGTATATAAATATACACCTTGAAAATAAAATTAACAAGTTTTGGTTAAATATAGTCAACCCGACAGCATTGAGCGAATCTCCAAAAATGATTTGAGGTAATGATAAGGTTGACAATATTATTTTTAAAAGTATTTGTTATTTAAGCTCCGCCAATTTAGGGTAAAAATCTTCCTCTGTGATTGTCTTCAACTCTTTCGTGTTCGAATAAGAGGGAGCGTGTTCCTTCTTCTGTTCCAGCATTTTCTACACTTTTTTAAAAATGGACAAAAGCATCTGCAGGTTGTTATATAAAATTCCCACATACAAACGTTACCCCCCTATTGGCCTTTCTAAAGTTATACTGAGACGGAAACTTTTAAAACATCGATACATTATTGTATGTATGTACGAACATATGTTTTTGGTCCCGTCCGCTCTGCATTTTCTTAGCAACTTTTGGCATTTGTTAGTCAAAACCTTCACAGGCAGCATCCTTCAGCTCATATGTGTTGGTATATCTTAAGTTGGTTAAATGAAATATCCGAATAATTTTTATCCTTTATAATAAAGCTGCCGCACAAGAAAATTTTTTGTCGTCCAGTGTAATCTAGTCACAAAAATTAACAACTGGGCTGCGTACCGCGATAAAATTTCAATGACAACAGTCGGTCTTTGTTAAAGTAACAATAAACTTACTGAAGATGTTCTCCATATATATTATACTTATATAAAAAATAACCCAATTGTTTGCAGCATTACGTGCTCTTTCCTAATAAACTTTCGCTTATTGGAGAACAATAAATTGGCATTAGGAATATGAAAATACTAGAGAGAAAAACTGCAATATATTTAAATTAAAATAACTTTCTTATTTCACGTGTTTCCCCTTTTTAGTATTACGAATTATTTATTAAACATTGTCCTTGGGGAAAGCCGGGTGGTGGTGCCCCTAACATAGATGTCAGACGCAAGGACATAACAGCCGTTGGTCTGCATTCAACTGCACCAATTGTAAGTACATACATAAGCAAATCCATACATAGACATGCATACACATACACACACACACATTCACTTCCTCACTATGCAACAATTTTAAGCAAATGAATGTCTAAATGTTATTTATTGTAATTTTGTGTTTAGACCACAACTCATCGTTTGACATCATTGCAACCATGTCGTTTTAGTGATTATTTTGCTAAACACAAACGTTGCTTAGATCCAGTAGCAGCTTATCATCCTCATTATCATCATCGCCACCATAAGCAGCAGTACCATTCGGTGCCTCGTGTCACCGCACACACACACCACACAGTGCCACATATAAATGGCGAAAATTCACGTCCCATAGAACCCAGTAGCACTTTAACGCTGTGTGAACGTGATGTGGGTGCTGCAGTTACCAGCAGCAGTCATGACGATGGTGGTGGTGGTGGTGGTGCTGCTGCAAACACTACAGTTGGTCTTGGTGGCAGTAAAGTCGATGGCAGTAAACATGCTGAAAGCTTGCAAATTACTTTAAAGGATCATCCATCCATGTCATTCCGCAACAAGGGACATGTTGACATAGAAGTGCGGTATAAGCCCAATGCTGCCACAAAGAGTAAGCCAATGTTGGAGAAAATCGTTGTCACCGAAAGTGACAAGTGTCCTTTGGTAATGGAGAATAAGAATACAAAAATGGAAGCTAAAGCTTTGCAACCAAGATCAAAGAAAATGCTGGACAAAATGGAAAAGCTGGTAAGATGATGGCATGAGTTTGGGCTAAATTACCAAAAATTATTGTGTGATTTATTGTTGCTGGTTTTTTTTCATGTTATGGAATAGCCTGACAAGGATCCCTGGGAGAAGGCGGGGCCAGGTGGCAAACCTTGGCGTAGTCCCAAGGCTGTTGGAGGTTCATTTATGAAATCGTTGGTAAGTAATTTTTGTAAAGTAACCTTTTCTTTATCATAAATACTCCTTATAATAATTCCTATCTTCTTTTGTTCCATAAAGGGTTGGACCAACAAACAAATGCTTAAGGACTTAGATCAAGATAATCCTGTCACACCAGCTGAGAAACCAACATTTCGCAAATCACGTGCTTCCCGCAAACCTACAAGATGCTGTGACATGTGCACCTGCACTTGCCCAGCCATGATCTTAAATTCCAGTTCCCTCAAGCCATTACAAAAGCGAAGTTCCAATACAAACAAAGAGCAAAAACCAAAAATGTGTCCACGTTTGTTGCGCCACGGCAAAACAATTGATACCACAACAGACAATAGTGCCAACATAAGGGAAGTTGGCACAAAAGGATCCAATAATATTAATAATGGTGTGGAATTGGTGCCATTGTTGGCACGTAGACGTGCCTTAGAACGTCCCATTAGTTTATCGACAACGGATGTCACCAAACCTACAGCATCAAACGATAGGTACGCCACTAAATTGAACATGAACATGAACATGCATAGCAATAATAACAACAACAATAATAACAGCAACAATAAATACAATAAAAACTTAAACAACAGTAGCAACAACATTAACAACACAAACAGCACATCAACAACATGTTGCTTGAAAAAGTTCACTTTGCATATCCGTTAAATGCAAACGTATCGCATTTCATGAGCTCGACTAAATTGCACACATTGTCAGTTATACATACGCATACATATATGTACATACACGCACATAAACACATAAATACTGCTACTTTCTCTCTTCATCTGCCTCTCTCAGCACAAGCAACCAATAAGAATTTGGATTAAAGGACGAAAAATACGATGTTTAAATATTTTTGGCAGCCAAATTAGCACTTCATTTCTTTCATTGGAGGCATAATTTGATCATCTAGAAAGAAAAACTTAATTAAATTTATTATTATCGCCGAGATTTGCGTTTTTTAAATTTTAAAAATATTATTTAACAGCATAAATTTTGTACAGTGGGACTTACTCCTCAAAATTTTTAATGATTATAGGCAGGGCGGCTTTGTTAATCAAAGGAAACTATTTTTAGTTTTGCTAGACCATAAATACGTCAGCCACTAGTCCTTAGAGCAAAACAACATTGAGTGTGATATCACTTGCATTCTCTTTTGGAGTCCGTTCTTAAATCTGTTGCAACACTCAGGAAATTATTGGCGTTTAATTCGTCTATGCTTTTTATTTGTTCCTTCGTAACAACTTTCAACTACCAATACATTGTAATATGGAATATTTGGTGAAGTGGCAACAATAGCCACAATTTGAGGGTATTGTTGGCTAAAGTAGTTACCGAGTTAAATACCAAGCAATTTATGACTGTGAACGTGAGTTCATGTGCATTAGTGTGGCATTCATATTAAGTTTAGTTGGACTGTTTAAAGTGACGAAGGCTGGTCACTGAACAGTACCGGCTTCCCAGCATCGATTGATACTGATCTATGCTGATGTATATTACAGCGCCATCCGTCGCCGCCGCCAATTCGAAATGAGAGTAAAACAATTAAAAATGGCTACACGTGCAGCTTAAGAAACTTACAACATCTACTTAACATCAGACGAGCTGCATTATTGCTATAAAAATGAATAAAACGAGCATTAGTTGAGTTTCAAAAAAATTAAGCATTCCGATCTTGCCACGTATTCTCTCAACACTATCCCTTTCCCAAGGAAGTAACACTTTAATTGCCTAAAAAATTACAAAAGCAAGAGTTAAAACATTTAAAGAGAAAATGTCTGATTTATCAAAAGGAAAGATTATTGACCAATTTTATAAAAAGTAAACAGAACATACAACATCGCTCATACGTAACATGAGACATTTTTGCCTCAATTATCACTTCATGCCTGCGAAACCACCCCGTAAGTTTCCCTATGTCTCTCACCAACAAATACGATGGCGCAGGAACATCATCCTTAATATAAACGGACTTTTAACAATTAAATTTGGTATTGGAAACACTGTAGAGGCACAGACCTTCATTCTCGCCCATAATTAAAATTCGCCCTAAAACTAGGGACATAATTTTAATATATTTTGTGCCAATTTGAGATTGTAGATGCTTATTTTTCACCCAGATCATTTCTTTTCAAACCAAAATTGCAAAAAATATGCTAATTTGCGAATTTCTTCTAAAATCTCATTTCTCATGGACATTTTTCAATTCTTTATTCCCTTTATCCTTAACCACTATCTATAATTAGTTTACAGACTGCACTTTTTGTCTTCCAATTAAATCGTAATTAAATTAATTCCTCTAACTTATTCATGTGTGTGTCTTTGTACTTTCTTCTTTTTCCTCTTTTCTTTACGTGTTTCTTAAATATATACATAAATATGTGTATGTGTGTGTGTGTATGTGTGTGTTAATGTGCTGCAACTATCGAATTGCTTGTATGTGTGTTTGATGTCAATGTGCATTTAAACAGCAGAACATTTACAATTGTTATTAAACTACAATTGCGAAAGAATTAGTTGCAATTAGAGTAGTAAGTTTCGACAACAACAACAATAAATGTAACTACTGGAAATAGAAAAAAAGACAAATAAAACTGCCCCAAAGTGCATTATAATGAATGTAAAGAATTTCTTGCTTCAAGTTTCCCTTCAACTAATCGATAAGAAAATGAACTCCCAATGATAATCCAAACTAAACAACTTTTTTGTATAATTTTTGTTTCAACAAATTTACTAATTTCCAACAGCAAAATTACCACCCACTATATAAAATACTCCTACACTTACAACAATAAAAACTACTACAACAATTACTGTATTGAATTGCATCCGTACAGACTCCACACAGCTGCTGATATTGCTACAACTAATATGCGTTACTTGCACGACCTCAATTGTCAAGTTGCACAAAAGAGACGTTCAACCAGCGTGGCCCAACAGCTCGACGGGGATGAGTGCAATCAACATTTCTTGGTGTTCAATACATTTTGGGGCCGCCCCGGACACGGGGCACCATCATTAACAACCAATCGAAAATCAAATTTGGACAATTTGCTCTATGGCTCGTCGCCGAGTTGCATTTCAGCATAAAGCAAAATTTTGTACGATCCCAGAAAGAACAGAAAGAACACTGCTCGCAAAGAAAATGGAAGAAGAATCCTGCCATAAAACTAATAAACTATTATTTAATTTCTTTGTTTTGTTAGCAATTGCATATTTTCTTCTTCAGAACTTTGTGTGCAGCGTGTTGAAAGTTTCATCGAATGGAAACGAAAAGCAATGCAAAGACAGCAAACCGGAAACAAGAACTATTTTAATTGAATTTATTTGTTGTTACCATTTGCCAGACTAAAGGAAATAAATCCTTAAACTTTCACCAACTTCCCAGGTAGTAAGATGGTAAAAAGTTTATGCCACGTTTAGAATTCAGATCAAAATAGTTGAAAACTATCGCCATTGTGTTATTTATTCTCAATTTAATGGAAAACTATTATTTACTTCTAATAAATTCTGTATTTGTTGTTTTTATTTTTTTAAGTAAAAATAAGTAAGAAACTAAATTTATATTGTATGTAGTTTTAGATGAAATGGAAATAAAGGATTTTATACAACAATGTCGAATGTGTTTGCTGCAAGAGAAAGGACATTAAAAGATTTAAAAATTATTTAAAGTCATTTAGATAAATTTTGTCGTAAGATTTATTTATAAGAATCATAATGTATTTCAGGGATGGAAAAATAAATATATTCCGATACACAGCAAAAAAAAAAAATATATATATATATATATATATATATATATATATATATATATATATATATATATAAAGCCTATTATATGCGTTTAATACATATATACGTATATATACACGATTCGAATCGGATTTTCATTAAAGCCATTTATAGACTGATTTTTTAAGATTTATTTCAGTCGTTCCTGGGAGTAAAATATAAACTATAAATGGATTATATCGGGTAATCATTTCGATTAGTTTTTTGTATTGAAGTTGGGTTTTCTGCCAGAATTATTACTCTTTGATCGCCACATTAGTGTAATTAATTTTGTTTTTATTAATCCCGGTATTCCATTCCACATTTAAAGTAAAAAATCATCAAAATCAAAGCGACAAATATCCTTTAAACTATTTACTAAAACTTGTTGCGAAACTTGTACTCTCTTCATGTTGACAGCAACATTTTCAATCTAAAATTTTAATTTTTTGAAATGGTGAACCAGGCTTAATAATAATAGAAACCAAAAACATATCATATGCGAAATGGATAATACCAGCTGCATATGAATTTTCTCAAATAAATTAATTATAATTGGTTTTAACATTTTTCACAAATTCCAAACCGATCTGCAGCAGGTTTTAGGTGAAATATGTGTGTACAAGGTGGCGCCAAAGTAATGTCATAATTTAGACTGGCTACCATTTTGCTATAAATGAAACAAGGAGCTTTCTTTTCATACAAAATTTAAAAAATTATATCGTTTAAAAGAACACCTCCGGAGTTCATGCACGATTACGATAGTTTAGTGCGATTTTAAATTAGTGCTCGCAAAACATCTGGCTCCGAATTAGCGTTTTCTTCTTCAATATTGGCTTTTAAGACTTGCATTACTGGTGAGTTCTTATGGAAAACGCGAAATTTTAAAAAGCTCCAAAGGAAGAGGTTTGGTTTTGTTAGACTTGAATCTGGAAATTGGCGCCCATCATTGTCCAAGCTGTGTGATAAGTTGCACCACACTGTTGAAACTAAAACTGATCTAGACCTAATGCAGTAACTTGCAGCAAAAAAATTCGTTTACCATCTGTATTTAAAAAAACAAGGTCCAATCGAACGAACACTTCTTACGATATTTGTAGTGAATCCGATTTGCACGAGACGCTGAGCTAAACGGTTAATTATTCGACCATATGGAACATGGCGATGAGAAACAATGACAAAATTCACGCTGCTTTAAAACAATAGATTAAAAATTTCGCAAATAAGCAGTAATAATAATTCCGGTTTCATCAGGTGTGTATTGCCCGATGGCTTGTCAAAACTAATCCTTTATACATCCGCATCATAAATGCTAAAGTTCAGTGATATCTGCAAAAATGGCAGCCAATTCGAATTGTGACATTGTTTTTGTGCCATGTTGCGCATGAAAATTTTTTTATTTAAGCAGCTGTAAAAATTTTTAATCCCAAGAAGTCCCATCGACAGTATTTAGAATGTCGGAGTACTTAAGCTGCCAAATAATTCTTTTCGATAAATGAGAACAATTTATATTAAATATTACACAATTAAATGGTCGTATATATGAAAGCTAATCTCGCCATAGATAAACCAAAAGCCAGATGTATGCGTTAAACTTATAAAAGCCCACTTTGAGGAAAAAATTGCAGTATTTTTTATTGTCAATTTATTAAAAAATATTAATCGTTCTAGTTTAGATTTGTTTACCCTTTTGCAGGAATGCGCGATCTTTTTTTAATAATTGTGGGCTTATCAAACTCCAAGAAGTTCTCTTTTTTCACTTTAGAAGATAAAATTTGTTTGACAATGACACGAGTAACGTGGCTTTAAAACGGAAAAATATAAAAAAATTACCAGCAATGAAATTGTGCTCAGAGCAACAAAAATTATTTTTATCCAGCAAAAGCACGTTGCTTATATTTTCATCCTTCACATGTATTAGTGGAAAAGTGGCGCATGAGTTATTTCGATATCGTGGAGTAAGTATACGCTCAAGTGTCAGAGTTTGAGTGGCTCATACACTTGCATTGTAATTGTGCAATTTATCATATTGTGCAATAATATCGCCTGTCTATATATTAAATCAGAAAATGGTACATTAAATTATGTTATCGAATATTGTTCGGCTTTACAAGAACTGCAACATACTGCATAGTGTGCTGTTGACATTGTATGCATATTGTCTTTACGAATGATATTAATATATGCAATAAAAATACATTAGGGTTCCTTAAAAAGTGAGATAGAACAAAATAAATGTACATATAAAAAAATATACTCAGCAAAATATCAGTGTTAACAGGTACTGGTTGTCAAAATATGCTTGATATAATGAAAAATACATTTAGTTGACTTAAAAACACAATATCAGTAACTTATTGTCTCTTTAAATTTATTTTTTTCCATTTCTAATTAAGTTTTTAAACGTAAATGAATTAAAAAATAAATAAAAAATATTTAAATAGAAATATATTATTAATCATTTGAAATATCTCATAGTTTGGCGGCATTAAAATATCGATACATGGACAACTAAGCCCATAGGGATCTCATCAAAACGATTTCGTTAGTTTCCAATGATAGAAAATTATTTAATTTAAATTTCAATAAGCCAATAAAAAACGCATAAGTCGTCTATACCTCTTGATTTCGTAATACTATATCGAAAGTCTAATATATCTACGCTTATTCTATAATTCCTTGCAGAGTTTCAGACAACCGATAGTTGAGTTCATTATTTTTATTTCTTTTTTTTTATAAACGGAAAAACACTCAGGCGATGAATGAATACTGCATACCAAGGTTTTACATCTTTTGAGCAGAGAAATATGAAAGTTAGAGAGTCTTAATCCTTCTTCCAATTCTACTATTTCGCTTTTTTTTATAGCAGATTTGCAGCCCTCTTGAGTTAAGGAAACGCATTAAGTTTTCTAAAGCTGTATGTAAAGCTGTTAATAGTTTTACTTCGCCGACGATTCTGCTACAATACCGACGAAGGAGGGCGCCGTGATATAGTGTACATTAGCGTACAAGAGTATCAATAGCTGCCTTCATCACTTAAACAGTCCAACAACAATTAAAACAACGCCACACTAACGTAAATCAGAAAACCTTAAGATGTTGATGACTTGTTTCATTACATACTTTTACTGGATAGAAATAAGTCTTATGGTGCGAGAAAGCGGATTAATCTGACAGTAAATGTTCCAGTTCGTCAATAGATTTTATTATAAAAGTTAAAAACTCGCAATATAACAAATATTTAATACTTTCCTTGTTAAACTTAATAAATATTTGAATTTATACAAAACATTATTGTGAAAAGTATTTCAAATAATACAATTCAATTGTCGGAAAAATACTTTTACACCAAATATTTCCGAAACTCTTCAACATTTCAAAATAATAGCAATCCTTAAATATGGCATCCCTATAGACGCCTAAGAGTCTGCTATAGTTAAAATTGTTTAAAATGCTCTGCTACCATATAAAAAAGCTTTCTGTTAAATATTTAACAGGAAATATTTACAACAGTCAGTGGAACATAAATTCTTCACATAACAGCGATTTGAAGCCAACAACAATGATGTTGTTTTCATGTCCTTCGCCAGCCGATGACGATAAAAATTGGGTTAATAATATACAACAAGGAAACAGAAAACACAACAGCAACTACAACTACAACAATGTTGTGTACAAAGTGATGAACATTTCGCTCGTTTGTTTGTTTGTTTGTTTGTAGAAATGTTGCTTTACAGCGTGGCCACCACTGTTACCACTACATACATGCAACCACAAACATGTGAAACACATTAATTTGGACTGTTAAAGCAAAATAATGAAAAATAATCAAAAGAAGCAGCAGTAGCAGCTCAATGTTTTTGTTGTTGCAGTTGTTGGTTTTAAACACGATGGTTGCTGTTAAGGTTTATTGCATTGCAGATGGATGGATGGATGGTCGGCTGGATAAATATATAGAGTAATAAAAAAAAAATAATAAAGAATATAATACTACATCAAACTGAAATTTTAAGAAGAGCGATACATAATATCGTTACAGATGGCACAAAACAAATTATATTTAAATGTAATTCCGAATAAGAAAATTAATACGAAGAAAACTCCAAGAAAATTGTAAAGTTTGTTACCAACTAGTACCAGTAAATTGAATCGAGTTGGTTACTAAACACAAATAAACATGTTTCGATGTGTGTGTGTGTGCCGAATATCCTTTTATTAAAATGGAGATTTATATGTTTTACGTGTGTTTTTAAATAAGACTTTTGGTAACCAGGAAATTTATTCACTACGAAACAAATTGCACATGCCAATTGCATGGAAATACATCTGTGACTGTTTGTTTACGTGTATATAGATGTGTGTGTGTGTGTGTGTGTGTGTGAATAAATAAACTTACAAAATAAAACAAAAATAGTGGAATGTAAATGCCGCTTGCTTTCTTTTATTTAATAGCAGAGCAATAAAATGTACAGCTCATAGAAATTTATTTTATTTTATTAACATTTTCATTTTTTATTTGGCCATCTACTATTTGTTTTTTATTACATTTGAATATGCTAAATATTTGAATATTGTCGAATTGCTCTCAGAATTTCCGCAACATTATCATTTGTTCAATAGCCATTATTATTTGTTATTGTTGTTTTATACCCCCTTAAACTTCAGTGTAACGTTCCTAATCTAATATTGCTTCTCTTAGAAGATCTTTTCGCTTGTTTCGTTTGATTATTTGTAAAAACTTTTTGTTTTGATTTTATGCAGGGAGCCATAATTCTTTTAAATTGAAATTTAAAAGCACTTAGGTAGGACTCAGAACTAGATGTCATCTCTATCTTCTATTACCGTACAAACTACTGGCTGTAACTAAATATAATGGAACACATTGAATTGTTTTATATCTATACAAAAACGTACGGGAAGTTCGTTTGATATTGAGATTGATGGTATGGAGGATATAATCGAATGTCCAATTTGAACCTCTCCACATTCGGTATGGCAGGAAAGCTCGTTCCACATACAAGTCATTCAACCACAGAACGAGTTGCTTCTGTAATACGTAGTGCGATTCGCTGATATATCGACCACAAATGGATGCGTTCTTAATGAGAAACGTGTTGTTGGCAAATAAGAGTGAAGTAAGGGAATATTCTCTTACTTCATTAGAGCACATTCCATTTTTAGCGATATGAAATGAATGTGCTCAGTCCATCGAACATCACACTAAATTTTCATGCCAACAACATCAAGAGCTTTTGTTTATATCACCAATAATTACACATGGAGCAGCATCTACGGACATACGTTTATGAGTAAGCGTACATCACTGTTACTTACGAGCATTAAAATCGACTCGATTCTTTTGAGCCTCTTCAGAGATTATTACAAGATCTTTATTAACGGACTTGGCCTACGGTCAAATAAGTAGGAATAGCTCATGCTGCTGGCATCTGTAAAGGAGTAAGTAGGATTGGAAGTTTACCTAAAAGGTATTTAAGAAGAATAAGAAATATGGTAGGAGAGAGAACGGAGCTTTGTGATTTTTTAAGAATTTCGAACGTTTGGTAAAATTTTGTTCTATAAAATGAGGTCCTTAGACTTCGCATGCAAACCATAATTGCTGGTTCAATGTATTATGGAAGAAACAAAAAATATTAAATGGGAAAAAATTATATCTGTTATATACTCGTATTGTTACTTTGTAAATAAATAACATTTTGCAAACATTTGAAAATTTCATGAAAAATACTGGCAGTGCATTTAATATTGAAAATTATTAAAAATAAGAATGCAATTTTAAATAGAAATAAATAAATTTTATAATAGAAATAATTTTTTTTTTAGAATTACCAGATTTTTTTTATAGATTAGACTACAAAATGTCACACAAGACTCTTTCTAAAGAAATAATTGGGATATTATTCCCAATACATTGTTCAAAAACATGTATATACATTAAGCCAAAAGCAAATAAAAAAACCTTTATAAACAAAACGAATAGTTTTTAATAAATAATTTTATATGAATTTTCCTATGATGGCCAGTAGAGGAGCCGCTTCGACACAGAGGAGAAATGATCAGTTCAATACTTTCTATGCGACTGTCCGACTCTGAAGGAGTGCAGAATCATATGCCTGGGAATTTTGCAATTATATACAACATGAGTCTATTTTATTTTTCCTTGCAGCATGTATGCAGTTATATTTCTTATACATGGGAGTCTCATTTTTGAAGCATCTTGGGATAAGTTTGAAGCTGCAACCACAAAAATTGCTTTCGTAAGGCTTCTGTTGATTCAAGTTTTTCATCAGTTTTTCTGTAGAAAATGCATTCCTTTAACCAGGACCCTAGAGATAAAATGAGTTTAAAATGAATTTAAAATATAAATAAAATATTGATGTATGAAAGCATCTCTTAACAACCTTTTATTAATTAATACCAGTTAAGAATAATATCATAATGTTGTTATTCACGACATTTTGTAAAGGACTCTTTAAAGTTATAATATGTATACAATACAGATTAATTTCAATTGAGCATTTTTGATTGTCACTGTACAACGGAAGCGTTGCGTGATGTAGGAGACCTGTGTTGCCACCTACTTTGCGCAAATGTTATTAAAATATGAAGTTAATTACGATTGCGTGTTTCAAAATTCTATTAAAATACATTATTTCTGAAAGATTAAAAAACTTTAATAGTTCCTGCGATTTCCTGCAAGCTTTTTATTAAAGTGATATCAGAGTAACAAAAGTGAAACAATAACGAAAGGCCATATCGTGGGACAAAGTGTACGAAGCACAAATGATTTTTTATGCAAAAACCTTTGTTTTGTTCAAAAAGTCACGGACTTGTTGACTTGTTCACGTAGACAAGGAACTTGTTTACTGAAAATATAATTTATTTTTCTCTGTTTGTGCAATTAACACCATCTTGTGCTTAACTTAATTAAGCTTTAAATATGATTCATTGGACATGTAATCTGGTCTTGTCTCTCAACGTGAAAATTTGTGCAATGCGTTTTACACAGTTCTTGAAAATAAATAAAGTTTTTTGAAACTGAATTTTCTATTTTCTCTGGCCTTTTCATCATAATTTGATTGCAAAAGCGACTGTGTCAAAAATTTTAATTACATAATTCTTAAGAAGAGTCATGCAAAGTTGTTCTTTTTCATTTTCTCCAAGTGTTATTGTTATTCTTATAAGTGTTATTGTACCTTTTCCAATGGACTCCAGTTTGCCAAACTCTAACCAGTACTGGCATAAGCATTCCCTCATATTTATTTCAAACATTTATGTAAATGTGAACATGATAATAATAATTTTACCGCAGTTTTTCTTTTCTTCTATTTTAAAAAGTAAAAAAAAATTGTATTTCCCTTTCGCTCAAAGACATCGTCAGATAAGAAACTCTCATGGGAATGTTGTAAATAAAATGTATATGAGATGCCAAGAGTTTTGAAAAATTTTATTTCTGTAAAATTGCAAAAGGACGTTTTTGCTTTCATGTCTCAGTCAGGTTTTTCAAATCGTAAAAATTTTTTTCTTTAAAGTTTATGTTACGCTTGTTAAAAGTATCTTAAGCTGAAAGTTACCGGCTGGGAGGGTTCCTTCAGTCAAACAGCGATAAGGATAACAGGAGTAATCCTTAAGGAAAGTTAAAAAGCCAGATGTTTGATATCATTTATTGGGTTAAATTGCTTTTTTTGGTGTTATTGCTTCCTGTCTTTTTTGTTATTTTTATTGTTGCAAATATGACACAGAGCACGATTTGAATACAATTTCTAAAAGACAAATTCATTCGCACATCACGCTAAATTGATTTTTGAAAGCCTTGCACTGATTTAGAGCCAATAAATACAAAAATAATACAAAAAAGAAAAAAAACTAGAGGTGCGTTCAAGACACCTGGTTAATAGTACACATGTTGCCCATGGAAATTTTACTTATTCTAATATTTCCCTTTTTATTTCCTTTTATTTACATATTGAATATTGAATCCAGATTAATAGAGTGTAAAACTATTGATCATGCCAGAGTGTGAACTTTTCCTTCTCGATCGCAATAAGTCGTCAAATAGTTTCACCTCAAGTCTGTGTCGCAATATCCCATTAATATTGTTATTAATTTGGCTTATTTTAAAAATATATTTTCCACGTTTTTAATCGATTTGAAGACGATATTCGAAAAGTAACGAAATAACGTTAAATGAAATAATATGAAGGGGACCTTAAACTTAAAAAATAAATAGAATATTCTTATTTGAAGAGTGTATCAAAATTATATTTCATATTCTCCCAATCCATAAATCAGAAAATTATTATTTGTTGCCGCATAAGCTGTCTTTATACTTGCATTTTGTTCATAGTAATGCCAACTCTGCAGTAGACTTTCGACCATCATATATTTTAGCATAAATTGACTGATTTTTTTTCGATGCAAAACCAATTAAAAAATGTAATTATTTTTTCAAATATTTTGTCCTGGGGAATTCATTATTATTAATTTCTATTTTTTCTCCTTAATCTCTGCTCCTTGTACCTTCATGAATATAAAAAAATATTTAACTTACATCTACAAATGCATTTAAATAAACTCTTTGTTACATACTCGTAAAAATTGCTTGAGTAGCAGAAGAAAGAATTTGCTTTAAGGTCTGTGTCTCCTTTTGCATTCGAGTATACAAGTTGAAAGTCACGTTCTTGTCATTTGTTTCTTTAGATCACCTGATAAATTTCATATTTTATGGCAACTTTAAGCACGAACAAAAAATATGGAGACACTTCATTCGTACAGTAGCAACAAGAGGACACCTGCTCTTGCTACAAATAACGACTATTTATTTTTTAATGTTTTATAAACTTTAATAAACATTTTAATACGGATATGAAAATCTAAGTTATTTAATGTTGTATTTTATCAGGAGGCAATTTAAAAGCACCACCGAAGAAAAAGAAAGAAAAAAACTTATGGAAGACAGATAAATTTAATATTCTCTCAATTATTTATTCGATAAGGGCGTGGCTCTGCCAAATTTAAAAAAAAATTAAAAAAAAACAATGCAATGCCATTTGCAGTAAAAGATTTAGTTGCGTTTGTAAAAACAATCTTTTCCATTTATAGGCATGGTACTGACCATTTTTCATTATACTGGATGGGAATAAAAAATTCCTTTTCTGCCCTACACCGTATGGAGGTTCCGAGTTATCTAAAAATGTTTTTCTCTGTTCTTCTCTGGTGCATGACTGAATTCCCATTCACAATCTTAAGAATTTCATTATCAATGTCCTTTGAGCTCCAAGAAGTTTAACTCTAGCCTGCGTCTCCCGGGCAGTCTAGGAAGGCAACCTTGCCTTTAGTGAAAATCACACAATAATCAAGGTATTTGCCTTTATTCACCTTTGTGGAACTTGGAAACTTCTTGTTTTTGTTCACTCAACTTCATAGTGAATCGTCCAATAACTTAGATGTGGTTCGATGTTAAATATTGATTTACAGCGATTTTAACTCAGTCGATTGAATTTTTAGTTTTCGAAGAAGGATTTAAATTAAAACAAAAACCTTTGAACTTTTGCTATAGATTATTTTGCCCGCAATGGAAAAATTTCACACGCAATAAACAAAAATTTCAAAGAACAAAATCATAGTATTTAACCTGAATCCATTAATTACCACACGCACACAGAACTTGCAGCACATAACAAACAAAATGTTGAACGTTTAAAAAATAATTTAATGTTACTTGTACTGGTTATACCTTCGGTTTCATTAAAAATTCGCTTCAAGATTTAGAATAAATATAAAAACAAAATAATTACTCCTTGATTTAAATTTATCAGTTCCTTTATTTTTTTAATTTTATATCAAATCAATTTATTAAGTTTTTAATTACAAAATATTAGCATTATTTCATTAAACAAAAATCATAGGGAAATAAGGATTTCTCATTTAAAAATCTCGCAATATATTCATTAATTTATAGGATACGAGGTCTGTTCAATAGAAAAGGTGGATTTTGAAATTTTTCGAGGTACGCACATCCGATTAGCGATTATTTTTTTAAGTTGGCATACTTGTCTCGACCATATGTTCTTAGTTAAGTTTGTTTGTGTTTAGTTTAGTTTGTAGTCAGAGTCAGAAAAATGTTTACAAGTGGTACAAGCTTTTCAAAGAAGGTGTAAAAGATGTGCATGACGACGCTCGTCCTGGAAGCTCCATCACATCAAAAACCGATGAAAATGTTGAGAAAGTGAGGACAGTTGTTATGGAAAATCGACGAATCATTATTAGAGAAGTTGAAGAGAATGCCATACAGTTTATTCGCAAATTTTGGGCATGAAGCTTATGGTAGCGAAGATGCTTCCAAATTACTGAATTTTGAACAAAAAAACCATGGCATGATAAGCGCTCTGGAAGTGTTGAATGACGTTAACAACGATCCAGATTTGGTTAAATGGGTCATAACTGGTGACGAATAATTATTGCTTTTTACATATTCTCTACTTGAAAAAGAGTTTTATTTCAAATTACTCTCAATTTGAGAAGAGTTTGATTGTTTGAATGAGAATACATTTTGTTATAGGGTATAATTAAAAAATATTAAAAAAATGTTTTGTTTCTTGTGGCTTTAGCTGTTCATATGGCGACATTGAAGCTTGAAGTTCACTGACGATTTGGCTTTGCAACCAATGAAATGCCGACATATGAACAGCTAAAGCCGCAACAACCAAACAAAACAATTATTCCTAATTTCAGATGGATTTTTCTTCGAAATTATTTACAATTTGAGAAACAGTTTAAACTGAAATCATTTTAAAATTTCAACTGAATTTTGCTTACAAATTATTTGTTGATTTAATATACTGTGCGTCTCAAAATTATTCTCAGTTTTCACTCACATTTATTGTGATATTGATCCATTAGACACACACATATGCATACGTACTAGTACATGTAAATGTGTGTGCGTGTTTTGTATAATTTTTATAATAAATTAAATTATTTATACTTCTTAACTTTGACCTTTTGTGGACAATTATTATTAATGTATGAGTTAATTTGTGTAAGAAAAGAGAATGTTTTTGTTTTTAATTACTAATTGCATGTAATTATGTGCATATATTACAGCCATTAGGGCTTTTCACAAATACTTACATACGTCGTATTATACATGTGTAAATAATAAAACATTTACATGCGCACTTACACACACAGATTTCAGCATGAGAGAATTTTTGTTCATTTGCTTAACAAAACAACAACAAAACATTAACATCTCAAAGGAATGAGGAAGAAACATATGTATGTTTTATACACATGTATATATAGAGATATACTTGCGATGCACAGTGGGATGAAATGAAAAAATTATATACTCGTGGAGTAACAGCACAGTCGTATATCTAGATTATAAGATGGTTGGCAGCTAAACAAAACATTTGTTATGATGATGTAGTGTTAATGTGTCTTGAGGTGGATCAAATATAAAAATAAAATTAATAAATTCCCATTGAAAAGAAATTAAGTTGACAAAAGAAAAATCAAGTTTTTCTAGCGGCAAATAGATTGTGTCATATTTTATATGAAGTTTTTTCTTTAAAAAAAAGACTAGCAGAAAAATTTACTATTCTTAGCATATTGAAGGCAGTTTATAATGATAATTTAATTTATAATTTTATCTGTGTCTCTCATAAAAGCTTTCACTCTCACTTTGCACCGTTAATATTTCGTATGCTCATTAGGCGTTGACTGTTCAACATGTCATTCTAAAATCATATTGCGAAGATCGAGTACAAAATTACTCAACTAAAATATCAATAATATATTGATTATGTGAATAAAAACCATTTGTGTAATAAGGAAGATTTTTTGCACATAAAATATGTTGAGGGAGACAACAGCATTAGAAGTACTTCTGAAAAATCGTTGTTTCTTCATAGCATCATGAACATGGCTTCAAATCCTATGAACAGCAACAGAAAAAAGAGAACATCATGCAATGATAAGCTAATATTTAAGATCAAAAGTTTCACTGCTTTCGGATCACAAATTGTAGATCTTAGACTTGTATTTCTGTAACAAAAAGTGCAAAGCTTTTAAGGGATTTAATTACAACTTGTTTTGTTTGACCCTTCGTTGCTTTAACTTTTTTCTTACATTTCTACTACACACATGCACCTTATTAAATAAATCATTGTCCCCCACTGTGTCATGTTTTAAATGTAACAAGTTTTAAATGTAACGTAGAGGGTCACATGGAGGGTTTTTTTTTAAAAAGCACATGCATTCTAAATAGTTATTAAAAGGAAACTTGAAAAGTTAAATAGTGATATTTCTTAGACAAAAGAAACACTTTTCTGTTTATGCTGTTCACAAAAACGAAAAAAAGTGTCTCATGAGCATAAAAAAATTAACCATAGGAAAACCATAATTACAATAAGAACGAGCAAGAACGAATCTGATGAAACTGAGGAAGAAGATATTAGAAATTAAATAATAAAAGAAGGAAATGAAAATATATAGGAAAGGAGTACTTGATTTAATTCCTGAGAATATCTATACATGTAGCACATTCATAATATTTGTTTATTTTTTGTGCTTTTTAATCTAGTCATGCTTGACATTTTATTGGGGCTTGTGCTTTTTTGATTTGTGCTTGTGTTTTTTGATTTTAAGATTATATCATGTGAACTTATACATAAAATCAACAGAAAAGCAGTTGAGAAATTTTAAAAGAAACTAGAATCCATCATTAGGAAATATGGCAAAACATAGGGAAAAATAACTTCCAAGGAGGTCAATAAAATCCACAACTTGTGATCCAGAAGTAGTAAAACTTTCAGTCTTTTCCCATTACTTCAACATAGATTTGCCATTGCAACATGTTGGATCTTGTTCGATAGATTTGAAGTCATCTTCTCGATGTTATGAAAAAACTATGTCTTGAATATAGTTCATGTGCAATTCATCTCACAGCACACATTGCACTGTGTAAGAATGGCTTAAAAACTTGTCAATAGTCACAATTTGCATTCATTTTGCATAAGTAATATTTTCAGTTAAAAATTATAGAATAATACTTTTTAAAATAAGTCTAAGAATATAAGAACTTCTTTCAATTTACGAGGATTTTACAAGGATTTCGAAAAAGATACCGCATTCGGCCAGGACAATGCAAGGGTGCACACATGCGCAGTTTCCATGGCGAAGATCCATGAATTAGGCTACAAATTACACCCTCATCCGTTCTATTCACCAAAACTGAAGAAATATCTAGGCGGAGAGTTTCAACTCCAAGGATGAGATCATCACATAAAAAATATATTTTGATGATCTCGAAAAAGTGATAAATAAAGTGCTGAGATTTTGGACAAGGTGTATCGTAGTTCTAAAATGATTTTGTATCCAAAAACATTTATTTAATGCAAAAAGTCATGGACTTTTTGACTCGTCCTCGTAATAAAAATTTGACCAACTTTTTAACTTCGAGGAAAGTTACTAACGAATGCTTTGAATGCAATGAAGAGCAACTTGTTTTCCAAATAGGATGTTACAGCTTCGCGTTTTTTTTTTTGTTGCAAATTTTAAAACTTTTTTTTTGTAGACTTTTGTGTTCTAATGAAGGATATTCTATTAAACACGTGCTTAATGAAAACAATCATTTATTTAAGAAGGATATTTCAAAATTCTTTACCTTCGTTGCTTAATTTAAACAGTATATTTTTTCTTATTGTTGGTTCTGCTATTTTCTTCAAAGCAAGTGTCACTCTATTACTTTTTTCTAATGATGACAATGTTGCTAATAATAATGATGTTAATTACAAAACTTTTTATTTGATTAATGATTACTTTAGCTCGTTTATTATTTCTATCAGATTTCTGTTGTTTTCTTTTTAAATTTATTGCGTTCTGCAAACAATTGCTGCAGACTAAACATCATAAAATAATTAAGTCATACAACATCCTTTACGAGGACTTGTTATTATTAATGCTGTTTCATTTTCCTCCTATTTTTTCTTCGTGAGAAAATTAGTTAAATTTGTTGCAAAAGTAAGTTATTTTGTCTAAAAAAAATCTTGTGAAAATATTTACATTGAAATGTTGCCAAAAAAGGATTTGATTGTGGGGAAGAAATCGTTAGAAAAAATTTACAAGTATGTAAAATATTATTAGACTCAGGCTTGAGAATGATTTTTTTAACAAGTTGGGATCTTAATACTCAAGTGTAAATTTTTTTCAAACTACAATTTCAAGATATATTTATTTTGGTAAAATAAAAAAAATTAAAAAAAAACCTTTTGCTTCTATATCCTTAGACGCGTTTAAGATTCTTTGCTTAGTTTATTGCTTGTTATTTCTAACATTCTTTGTTTCTATGGGATAAAGCCGGAGAACTCGACCCTTTTTTTTTGCCACAACTGCAGTAATTTTAAAAAGATTCCATTATTTAATCTCAGACATTTGCACAGGGGAAAATATGGTTACACTTGCTGAAGCAAATAATAAAGTGGTTTTATAATTATACTGGTATAGGATGTTGCATGTAAAAACTTAATCTGCAGGAACTCTTATAAACTACTCAACAAACTGAGTCCCTTAGCGAACCAGATTTTGGTGTGTAGAAGTTGGCGTAAAATTAGTGTCATAAATGAATTGGCTGCCATTTTGTTGGAAATTGAAAAAAGTTTCTTCGATGAAAACTGTTGACAATGTAAGATTGAGGGCATTGATAGCTTATCGAGTTAATGTCCCTTTTTTCCTCGTTTCATGATATTTTAAGCTGATGCTCGTAAGACTTGTGGCGATTTCTTCTTAAATTTTAGTTTTTAAAAATTGCACGATTTATGGTTCATTACGGTGACTGTGAGATTTCAAAAGCTTCAAAAGAAACAAATCTCATACCAATACATCTGTTGACCAGGATTTCGAGATAAATTTGCAAGAAGGGAATTCACTCAGATCGGAAATCGGTGTCTTCAGATCTTCTTCGTAGGCCAAGCAGTGTGAGTGCTTACTTCCTTTTTGTGGAACTAATAATATCAGAGGTCCTATAAAGTTCTCCATAACGATCCTTAAGAAAATAAAGGAAAATACCTTTTTCCACTACAAATGACATATGAAACAATCACATTGAGAAGATCGCTCTTGTAGCATTTAATGTGGGTTTTTCTGCCATAGAAAAAAAATTTTCAACATGGACTTCATCGTTCATTATGGTTTTGGAACGAAAATGATACCCTCCTTGTACTCAGTTTGAAAAAGGACTGAAACACACTAACCTCGTTTGACAGTGAGAAAGCAACAATACGTAAATGGTTTGCATTTTGTATGGTAAGAACCTCAAATTTTTCACGAAAGTTCGTTGCAAGGAACACCTCTGATGCCCGATTATAATTCATCATCATAATGTCGATATTTGGCCATTTTTGCTGATATTCTCGGCCGCGTTAGCAACCTCCCTGTTCGAGTAAGCAATATAAAGGCGGCCGGCAGCTTCTTGCAACATCAGCTTGCTAGAGGCATCTATATAATTATTTGTGTGTATAGCACACGACGGCGAAGAAAATTATAAATTTATACTGTGTTAAGACAAATAGATTAGAAATCAGTCAAATAAGCGAAAGCAGTACTTCTAAGTTCTTCAGGTCGGTATTGCCTCATCACATGATATCATTATGACATGCAATTTCCGCCTTTTCTTACAAAAGCATAAGGATCTTCCTATACAACGAATTGAAAGAAATGATATTCTAAAGGTCTTCATTTTATTAAACAAAACGTTTTAATTGTTTGAAATTTTATGGAAAAATTCCAATCGAACCTGCAATTTTAAGGCTTGAGATCCATCTTGCGGCGTGTTTTTATGTCAAGAAATATTGTTTTTCCCAAAAAAATGTTTGAGGAAATATTTGTCAAGAGATTTCGCTAAGAAGTTTCAAGCTGAAACAAGCACCCTTTTTTATGAAATGTATATAAAAAAAAATACAAAATTATTCTATTCGCATGTGCTCAAGTATTTATTTTAATATTCAATCTTTTTTCACTCTTTCATCCTTTTAACCAAGTGCTCCTGTGTCTGTCACTCAGTCTCAGCCACTTAGAAAGTATATTCAACTGTATGGCCAATAAAATACAGTTTGCTTTTTCAACTTCAAGTACAAACAATTAACAATTTTAAAATGTTTTCTTAGTTTCAAACTAAAAAAAAGATTTCAAAAAAATATCCAAAAGAAACTTCTTTTTAATTGCAGCATTTTGCTGCTGATGAAAAGTTTTTCTTCATCTTTAACGAAAAAAGGTTTTGTACTCGGGCTTTTGATGGATTTAAGTTGTGCAAGTGTAATTTGAAACTATAAAAATATAGTTACGAGTGCTGCTTAGTAGTTGTTGCGAAAGAAAAGCAAATAGAACTTTTTCAAGTTTCATTTCGCAACGAAGATGTCACCATTCTGTCTGTCCTTAAGACACGAAAAGATTTTAAGCCTCAAGTTTCAAGTAACGTAAAACAAAGAGAACGTGGCTCAATACATGCATTTTTGTAAGTATGGGATGTGCTGAACATGACAGATGGTTACATTTCTTAATAGTTTTCTTTTATTCATGCATTTGAAATTTATTTTAAATTTTATAAAAAAATTATTAAAATTAAAATTTGGAAAGTATTAGTGCGCCAAAAGAAAACCTTGTAAACTAATTCTCGGAATTTTCTAGATATTCATTTTAAATTTAAGATTTAAAACTTTATTGTATTTGAAAGTTGCACGAGCTTTTGTGCAGACAGAATGATGACAATTTCGGAAATCATACCCCATTGCTGCCTTCAAAGGTATGAAGATGGTTCTGATCTCTTTACTTTTTATACCACCTGTATTCGTCCGTAGGGGGAATATAACTCTCAAGTATGGGCCGGTACATGAGAGGGCGATGAAGCTATTTTGTGGCAGTAGCATAGCCAACTCTATTGATACATTGGAGCATTGTTCCAAAGTGCGTTTTGTCCTTACCTCAACTGAACGTATCTTAATGAGATTAGGGTACTGGCTCCTGAAAATCGCTCCTTTTTACAAACTACACATTCTTCATTACAGAGAGAAATTGATCTTTAGGCCGAATAATTCTTATGTGGAATAATTTGTCTGTAGAGATCTTTTCTGTCATTGCACTGGTCTGGACTTACACTAATGTTTTGCAAGCCACTTTTTTATTCGTTGAAAGGAGGTAAGTTGGCAGGATAACAAAACAGCCAGCACATGAAATTTCATAAGATTTTTATCCCAACTGTTTTATTCCATCTTATTACTGGCAACTAGATAAAGTTTTATGCACCAACTTTGATGAATTAATATTTTTAAATATATTTTTAGTAAAATATCATTCAATGGGCTCCAAAAACCGTATCCCTCTAATAATTCTTTCTCCTTAAGTTTCGTAATTATAAATTCCTTCAGTTAGCAGCACCATATTTTGGAATAGATGGTATTGGCTATCCCTCGGCCCGGATGATTTGTAAGGGACTTTCATACTTTAAAAGAGTTTCTTCCGAAAGCATCGCTATGACTTCTAAAAACTGTGTAGTCCTCATGTCACTAAGTTTCACACGCTCACTACTTCTGTTGCAGTTTAAGATATCAAAGATAATTCTTAATTTTTTTTCAAGTTCAAAAAGGTGTCGGCTTAAAAGAGCTAAAATTTATTTAGATCAAAATTTATCTAATCAAAAGATTCCTCATCGATGGTTATTTCTTTCTCTGATCATGCGCTTAATTTTTATATTTATCAAATACATGCAACATCTGTTCGTAAGATTAGTAAAACATTGTGTCACCATGTGCATATATATAAATACATTTAAATTAAAGATTTGTTTCATGAACATAATTTGAATGAATAATGTATTTCAAAATGGAGAACACGTCTTGTCACAAATCAATTGCGGTGCGTGATGTTATTGATGTCAAATGCCCTTAAAATGCGATATTCATTACTCTCATAACCACTGAGCATCACATGATGCAATACCAAAAATGCTGGTAAAATTTAGTTACATGCACATGTATGTGTGTGCGTTTATTCATCTATATTATGTTGCACACCTTGTTTGTGAGCCACACTTTTTTCCTGCTATTTATTACCGATAAACTATCGGTCGGCATCAGCGTTTGTTCGCAAAACGTATTGGAAATTAAAAAAGAAATCACTTCAAAACAAATACATAATAAGGTCGATTGCACATAATACTTTCATATACACACCACGTACAAACTTGAAATCATGTACTTGCGACACAAACGCAGAGTCTAAACAATCCCATGAATGAATGAAAGTCACAAATACATTCATTCGTTCATACAAACACTCGTAAAAATAGTTCCACTTAGGGGCTCGTATATCGAATTAAAAGGATTCAGTATAAATCCCAACATGTAAAAGTAACAACTTTACTAGGTAATACATATATGTATGTGTATGTGTGTGTGAGTGTACTAGAAACATTAAGCTCAATAACAACAACACACATTTGATACTTAATGTCAAATACAAAAGCCAATAACGTGGATGCTTTTTCTATGAACGCAAGCATGAACAAACATACAATGAAACACACGTAAACACATACATAAATATGTATGTACACACATACATACGACCACAGAGTCTAAACCGCTTCTAAATGACTTTGATTCGAATGAAATAGTCGCACAAAGGCACTTGGTACTCTTTAAGCCCGAGACATTGTTATTTGAAAAAAGAAGTATTGGAAGTCAATGGTTTTCCAACTAAAGATCAGAAAGAAGTTAAAATTACACATGTATGTATGTACTATCAACAAATGCCGACCTTAAAATACATAAACAAACGTATGTATGTATGTATGTGCATGTGTCAAACATACTTGGCTACTGCAGCCAACGAAATAGAAATTTCAATTGAAACACATGGCAACTTCCAAAATTGCTTGTGTGATTATTTCTTTTTGCGTACTTTTGGGCACTGCACAGTGGGTATGATCACAAAATTAGATGATGATAATAGAAAAGTTATTTTAAACTTATGAAATCTATACAGCTGGAGTTGAGCTTTCCGAATAGCGTGTGCTGGAAAATGCAGCTCTATCAACGACCTTGCTGCACAGTGGGTAGTTTCTTACTTACTTATGTATATATTAATTAATTTTTAGTTCACAGTAAATACACAAAAAATATGAATATATTTTATATGGATATGCATGTATGTATATCTTGACACAAAAAAAGTTGTTGTAACCAAACCATCAGTACACTTCAGCCAATACTTTTCTTAATTTTGTTTAAAAGTATCATGAAATTCATGAAATAATATTTTTTTATTTGTGAACGACCAAAACTTTTTATTATAAAAATTTTATATATACAAATATAAATAACATTTTTATATAATCAAATTACAGGATCAGATACGATGGCTGAAGTGTACTGATGGTTTGCTAAACGTTAATGAAATGCGGAAAAAAATTCCTAATAAAACATCTCGTAAATAATTTCCTGCTTAGAGAAGAATACAATTTGATATTTCCACTTACTTGTGCCTTAATTGTACACTTTCAACTTTGTATTCTGTAAAATTAAGGTTTTTTACTGAATTAAATGGGACTTATCTAGAATTAGTCTTAGAAATCTAGGGCATCGTATGTTGTCGGAAATTGATAAATAAAATAAATATGAACAATTATTAATTGACAGAGAGAAAGAAATCGCTACCAGTATAGACTAAATGCTTAGAATAGGGCAGGTTGCAATAATTGATAGATCAACGTAAATTTTGGGTTAATCAGCAATTAGTGTGGCACTCGGAATGCAATGAAAATATATGAATATTAACCAATTCTTGATCAACACTCGGACTATGACTCCTACTTGTGCCATAACATATAATGACTCTTTTACTTAATTTTAAAAGCACGGATCTCAAGCTGGTCGGTAATTGGGGATAAAAATATTAGGGGGTAAGAAAGAAGTCAGAAAATATCAATTTCAAGATATTTCTGATATTTTTCTTTGTCATTTTATTACTTTCAGTAGTACTTTTTTTAACAGGGATGGTAATATTGGTACAGCTGTACTGTTTGTGGTGCTATTGCAAATGTAAAATGATACAACAATCAATTAAAAGATATTGCTAGTTTCAATAGGATTGTACATTAAAGACGCAAATTACTTGTATAAAATCTTGTAGACAAGAAAACAAGTGTGTAGTAATAGTGTTGGAACCAGAAGCATCAAACATGCCTCTGTTGCATAAACATTACGTTTTGACTGAAAACTGAAATATTGCAATATCTTCGCCCCTAATGTTTAACAACATCAAGCATCAGGATTCGCCATGTCCCAAAAGAAATTCATAACGTCTGGAATTTTTTTATTGGTAAGTATGGAAATCTTGCAAAATCTATTTAAAGTAATACATCAGTTGAAGGACCTAAAGTGATTATTAAGAAATGAATTAAGCAATTTTAAATACTTCGAGCTCAAAAAAGTTCTTCTAATATATTTCAGAAAACATTTTAAAACAGATCATGTGAGTGACGTGACACCTTCTTGAGAGGTGGATGCTACTTATCTGCTACAGGATAAATACACTTGCATTGAAACATATATAATAGGGGAAAAATTTTTGGACCAGGACTTCGTGGCTTATAAAGCTGGATTGCCAAAATTTCAAAAAGCAGTCCTATAGTTGAAGGACACACTGTTATGGATAAGAAAAGGAAATGGTGTTGGTAGACACTTGTATTTACATTGATTTCAAACATACGCTTCCTGGTACCAATACTTTAACAGGTACATATGTATACTGTGGCAAAATGTTTGAAATGTATGTGTTTGATATGGTTTTGCTAGTCTGTTTCTCTTTGTATTTTATGTTTTTTTTTTTGGCAATAATACCGACCTCTTTTGTTTTACAAGAGTGACTGCAAACATTAAAAGTATGGATTTCAGTGTTTTTATGTGTATAAGTGTTGGTTACCTGATCTGTTTCCCTTGCTTTGGAATCTTTAAATTTACTATGAAAAGTTAAAGATTTAAAACATAAAGACTGAATTTAGTTTATATTTTATTTATATTTTAAAAATCATGGAAATATCAACAAACGTAATTGTTAAATATGGCCTTGTATATAGTTCTTGCTTTTATTCAAACCATACTAATGACAATCGAATTCAAATACTTTAAAAACCCTAATAAAACTCAGTTGTTGCATATAGATTAAATTTAGGATTCGATTTTCGTCACATTTTATGTACTGCCGATATCCCGCCGTCTACGAAAAATAGTTGGTAAAAATTAAAGAGAGAGGGAAGCAACGTTTCTTCTGGGTCCTACTACAAGTGCTCATATCTTACCTGCATCGTAGTACCAACTAGAAACATATACCACTAGCTAAGAGCTTCGGTCGGATGGCGAAAGGACACGGCTCCCTCGTGGTCATTGTATTATATTTTGTCTGCAGCGTCGAAGTCATTCAGATTTCACGACCTTGGCCTTTTGCTGATGACCCCGAAAATAACCGGACAACGCACGCAGTCAGTATATGCTTGCTTGTCCAAGAATAAGATGCTGCCAATATCTTAGGCTGCACTGACATAAAATTGGGGGTTTTGAAAACACGGCTGAACAGAAATCTATCTGATGCCTCAAGAACCTGTAGCCTCTCTGTAGGCTTGTTCTAAACTAGTTAATAACGAGCCCCCTTCAGGGATCACATAAAGTTTTTTGGTGAAATTTGGGAGTTTAGCTTCTGAACTCTTCCCAAGATAAATTGATTATATAGGACCAGTTGTCGTGCACTTGGCTAATTTGAATAGTGAGAGTATGTATGCAGTTGCAAGAAAAACTAACTGAATAGAACATTTAAAATCCCTTTTTTGAGAGAGAAATGCTGGGTCACATACTTTTATTTTCGAGGACCGGAAGAGAAATCTGTCCGCCCAAAATATTGATAATAACATAGCTCTTCCACTTATCGACCAGCTCAGAAAATGCTTTTTTTTATTTCGAAGTGTATGCTTGCAGTTTGGTTTCATACAAATTTCAAACAGAATCGGACGTACAAAAAGGCCAAGTGATACATTGATCATTGCATAAGTCCATCATATACTTGAAGAGATGTTTCATATGGGAATGGTGTGCAACATATAAATGCAAAAATATGCTGTATTCAGTTGAGATAGACGTACATTTTTCTAATTTTCGAATGGCCACTGAATTATCACTTATATCGCAATTAAAGACTAATTTTATTTTACTACATCCTAAAAATTTTAATATTATCTGTACATAAAGGATCTCAAAAGAATATATTTCTTTTAAGATGTAAGAAATATACAATAGTAGTAACAACCAATCCATTAAGTTTTTTATGCCTTGTAAAATTAAAGGATATAAATTTGTAATATAAATTCATGGCCGTTTAGGGAAGGGTACTCTACAGTGTACAAGAGTAGCAAATGGATGAAAATTAAATAAAAAAATTGGTGTCCTTGCTGTACTAAGAGACTATTATACTCTATTCACTTTTCGGTATTTGCTTTCTTTTTCTATTAGAGTTTCGCTGAAACCTGGAAAAGGATCTTCACTGGGTCCTGCATTGGGCGTTTGGGTCATGTTAAACTCTGATTCAGATTTGGTTATAGTGTTTTGATGGCCAAAAAATAAAGCCCAATTCTGATTTTCTCATACAGTTTTTTAATTGATAATAGCAATTGTTATGGCCCAGGACACCCTTATATATCTGCATTAATAATTATTTTTTAAATTTTTCCTGAAAGTCAATAAGAGGAACTAAATTTTTAAAACACTTTCTGCTTATTATTTATTTAAATGTTACTAATGAACGTATTTATCGACTTTAATTTCACACATTTGCACATTTTCATTATATTGTGGTTAATTAAAATGGTTTTTCAATGTTTTTCCTATTGCATTTGTGTTAAATAAATCATTATATTTCATTGAGTGCAAAATGCATAATTTAGTTGCTTCCATGCAAATTTGGTTTTTAATATTTTATGTACAAAATTAAACTGAAGTGCATCAATTCGCAGAAGAAGAAAAATAATAAAATAATAAAATGAAATTAATGTTTACATAAATGACAAAATATTTTTCATTTAAAGTTTGCCTGATGATGCTTTTCAATATCTGTATACAAACTTATATAGATGCAGGAAAGTAGCTTCTAAAAATCCCTTTTCTTAAGGCGTTTATGTTCCTAAAAATAGTGCAACATTTTGTTGATCAATTTATAAACACAAAATTTTTATCTATCGGTCTAATATACATAAATAATTTATCAATTTTACGGAATTGAGTGCTTTGTCTTGATAACGTTGCGCTTATTAAAGAATATTAAATTCCTTTTAACTTTTATAGTTAGAAAACGTGATTATTTGATAGTTCTTCTCTTAATATAAATAAAAGAATCCTTTGATTTTACAACTCGAATTGATTCTAAAGCAAGGCCACAAACGTTACAACCTCGCGTACAACTTGAGCATGTTGACAGCTGGTTTTATATTGTTTGGAGGCTGATTGTGACCGTAGAGTAAAAAATATTGTGCTAGAAAATTGTTAATGGCTGATAAGTAAATTTCCACTAGAATGTCAATGGGAAAATAAAGTCCTATCCATTGGAATCAGAAAGAGTATCCAGTTCTTGATAGGTACAATAAGTAGTTCTTAATAGATCCTGTCTATTTTTAAGGAATCTCATTACTATCGTGAGTGGAACAGACTTGGTCTTAAATAATACAATTAATTGTTTTCTTACTTAGGTTAGGTTAGGATAGGTTGATTGGAGGGGTGTGATAGCCCATGTCATACGACAAACACTTAAGCCAGTGAAGGTTTGTTTGTTGTGCGCTCCCTTTAATTATCAAACACAAACTGCCAAAGTTCTGCGGCAGGATTCGAACCTGCGACCTTCGCACTACGAGTCTAGTACACTACCTACTAGTCTACGAAGGCTTAATATTAGCAAAGTTTTGACTTGATACTAGTTAGGAAATATCTAGAACCAATCATACATCCTAACGAGCTAAATTATATATTGTAATCATCAGGATGTCAGCTCATTTCAAGACAACCTGGTAACTTGGTAAAATTTTGTTCACATAATTCTTTCCCATATCCATAATCCAATGTTCGACTTTTTAAAAATTTTTGTAAATACTGTTAAATTAATTTATAATTTATCCTTTATAAATATTATAAAAAATTCTTAATATTGAAATTTATTATTCGGGATATTCTCCCCAACTAATCGTTAAAACAATTGAAGCTTTTGCAAAATGCATTGTTTGTTGTGGCTTTAGCTTTTCATATGCCGACATTTTATTGGTCGCTAAACCAAATCGCCAGTGAAGTTTAATCAGTTTGAAAGCATTCAATCTGGAGCATTTAATTGTATGGGTGTTGAAAGAAAAATAAAATAGACTCACGTTGAGAATAATTGTTTGTTGTGTTGTTTTTATAGAAGCATTCCAAGCCTAATATGATTATGTATTTTGATTGAATTCTCATATTGTATTTGATTCGTATGACATAAACATACGAGGTTGAATGCTCTTGACTGCTTAAACTTTACTGACGATTTGGTTTAGCGACGAATTAAATGTCGGTATATGAACAGCTAAAGCCACCACAAACAATGCATATTAAAAATTTTCCTTTACTTTTTTTTTATAAAAAAAGCATTGGGTTCATTTAATTATTTTTCGCCAAAAAATCATATCATTGGTGGATCTTTTTTTTAAATGCTCTTTTCGCACCAGATTTTATATTTTTACTATGGTGACATTTTTCATATGTTTCACCACAAACAAGGATGGAAAGTTCAAATTTTTTAAATATTTAGTTTTTATTGCAATTAAGTTTGGCTTATTTCGCTTACAAAAATCAAAGTTATTAATAATACATATAAACATATGAATATCTTTATTATTAAAAAACTTATGGAATATCACTTAAAATATTTTAACCAATATGCATTTATATTGACATTCCCATCCGTGTCTTCATACGACACTTGAAAAACATAGGAAAAACAAATTGTAGCTGTTGTGGCATATACATATTTACATAGAAAGTAGCAACAATATTTGTACAACTATTATTGAATCCTAGGGGAATAAAGGTGGAAAATTCTTGATTGCTATTCACTTAGGAGTGGCCGGGAATGATTCATTTGATTCAATATCTATGCAGCTCAGGACAACCGACTTTAGGCAAGGTATTCCCTTGGAAATGGCTATTGAACAAAACCTTTCAAAGCTAGCGAGAAGGCGGCTAGTAACCTGATGAATAAAATAACATATCAGGTCAGTAGGAGATAATTATCTCTGAAACTTATTTTTTTCTACCAACAGAGTGCGCTGAATGGCTTGATCAGCGCCTCAGGAAGTAGTAGGAAGAAAATCAGTATACCCTTCGAAAAACTCATAATTAAACCTTGCCTGGAAGGCAGCTGGCAGTCCCAGCACCAGCATCCGATGCGGAAGCCTACTACTTCGTCTTAAATGGAAACAAACGAGAGGCTCTATGCACCTTATAGGACCGGAGGGAATATGTATATATTATAGAACCCGTTGACTTACTTGTGAATTGAATGTTTATTTTCCTTTTATTTTCACTAAAATTTTTTAGTATGTCAAGGTCTTAAGAACTCCTTCTATTGCTTATAACAAGAGATCTGAAAAACTATTTTAAAAAGTTCTTAATCTAGAAATATCAAAAGTTTGTTATGGCTTTAGCTCTTCATATGCCGATATTTCATTTGTTGCTAAAACCAAATCGTCAGTGAAGTTTAAGCAGTTTGAAAACATTCAACCTCGGATGTTTATGCCATGATGATGATGATGATTGTATTCAGTTGGGCAAAAAATTAAAAATAAAATCTTTATTTCAAATACTTAATATCATTAACGACCAGCGGGCGTTTAATTGTATGGGTGTTGAGAGAAAAATAAAAGACTCACGTTGAGTAAATTGTTTGTTGTGTATATTTGTATAGAAACATTCTAAACCTACTATGATTATGTATTTGTTATAATTCATATGCAATATTGAAATTCTCAGATTGTATTTGTTTTATGTGGCATAAACATACGAGGTTGAATGTTATCAAACTGCTTAAACTTCACTGACGATTTGGTTTTAGCAACAAATGAAATGTCGGCATATGAAGAGCTAAAGCCACAACAAACTTTTGATTTTTGTATGCATTTTGCAAAAAGCTCTAATTGTTTCTAACGATTAGTTGGGGAGAATATCCCAAATAATGAATTTTCGATATTAAGTTCTTAATCTAGTTTTTAAAATTGTGTTACAGCCAGAAAGCTGGAAAAAAGTGAATATTTCTCCTCTTTTAACTTTTATGCCCTTCAGGCATTATTGTTTGCTTGCTTTTTGTGAACAATTTTTACCAACATGTAGTGCACGTTTATATTTTTTTTTTGCTTTCGACTGATCGCACT
This sequence comes from Germaria angustata, assembly GCA_963681545.1. Classification (NCBI taxonomy): domain Eukaryota; kingdom Metazoa; phylum Arthropoda; class Insecta; order Diptera; family Tachinidae; genus Germaria; species Germaria angustata. Next base: position 5,314,285 of record OY812998.1, read on the forward strand.
CCAAACATATTTTTCCACTGCAATTCGTTCTTTAAATCTAAGAATAAGCCATCCAATTGGCAACACTGAAATATGCAGACACATTTGCCCTATTTCATACACATTCCCAGATGCTCCTCCCAATGCGACTCTTTCTTTTTTCTATGATTCTGCATTGTTCTTTTAACCTTCGTTGTTGGTACAACAATCGCACATTGTTTCTTTTGTATTGTTCTTTTTATTATTATTTGTGCTGGCAATAACATTGTAATTGTTTTTGTTGTTGTTTTACTCATATGCATGCTGCGGCAAGATGCTACTTGCCTTTGTTTCATGGTCGTCAAAGCAGTGCGAGAAGGTAGTCAGTGGCAAAAGAAAGAAAATATGTTTCATACACGGTTTCCCGTTCTTTTTCTTTTGTCATGTTTGTTCTCAAATCCATATGCAGCATCCATTCTTCTTGCCTCTGCCCTGTTTAAAGTTATGAAAATCGTTGGATTTTTTTTATAAATTTGTATTATTTGTTCTTTATTTTCACCGTGTTAATAATGAAGAAATGAGTGACTGAGCGAACGAACGAACGAGTAACGACTGAATAAACAAATGACATTAGTTTCTCAAATTTTCTCATCTTTTTTTTCTAATTTTTTGTTGTTGTTTCAAATAGTTAGAGGTTGTAGTAAATCTCGAGGACATGCAATATTGTATAGACAAATAATAAAAAAGCAAACAGTGTGGGAGGAGAAGACAAGAGAAGAGATGAAGAAGATTAAGCCAAAACAAGGTAAAGATGTCAAAATGTCAAGGTCATGACAAAACCAAACTACCGTCATCACTGTTAATAGACTATAATTTTTAATTTTCATTTAAGGTTAAATGCACAATAGCAACAATAATGCAAGCAGCAGAAACATTAGAATCGAGAAATTTATTATTGTTTGCCTTCTTTCTTATTGTCATGTTAGAAATGACATGTTGTCATGTTAGAACCAGATTCATTTCACTCAACGTGTGTATTAATTGATTTTGTCTTAATTTATTAACATCTTTATAAAAATTTATATTTAAATTTAAATTGAACTCATTTATATAACAATCCAGTAAAAAATTGCTTGCGAGAATTAAATGGTGCATTTGTAAGACTTCCTTCATGTATGGGAATTAATTCAAAAAACATATAAGACATGAAATTTAAATTTCCTTCGAAAGTTTTTATTTTTTGAAAATACTCGTATGTTTATTCTAGCGCAGGTCTTTGTATTCAAAAGAAATATTTTTTTAATTTAACTTTGTCTTGCCAGAACTTCAACTGGCATCGTCAGCAGTATTAAAAAGAAATATTGGGAAAAAATTAAAAAATATTTCTTTTAGTTAAAAAGATATGCTGCTAGAATTAACATAGGTTAGGTTAGGTTAGGTTAGGTTGATTGGAGGGGTATTGTCAGCCCATGTCATACGACATACACCTAAGCCAGTGAAGGCTTGTTGTGCGCTCCTTTGATTTTAACCATAATACATTGACCCAAAGGTCTAGAGAAACTCCGTGTCACTCACAAAGTTCCTTAATTTCCTCCAGCATATTCCCCGTAATCGGCTTATGTCCGGTAAGATGTCACCCCCAAGATATCGGGATCTTATTTGTGAGAAGGCGGGGCATTGGCACAAATAGTGTTCCAACGTTTCGCTCTCCTCCCCACATGCTCTACATTCATCTCCTCCCGCTATTCCGACGCGTTTAAGATGTGCCAGTAGCTGAGAGTGCCCTGTGACAACTCCCATTCTTCTACTTAGTTCGAGCTTACTAAGTTTTAGCAGCTCCCTCGTTCTTCTCTCGTCTGGATCTCCCCATAGAATTTTTGTATTGATTCCCATGGTTCCGTTATTCCAGAGAGTTGAATGGGCCCTATGTGTCCAAGTCTTTAGCTCGGATTTAACTGCATCGAAAGGTTTCGCGCATTCCAAGCTTATATTACCTAACTCTATTGCCCTAGAAGCAAGTGAGTTTGCCCTCTCATTTCCAGTTATCCCCGCGTGCCCTGGCACCCATATGATGTGCACTTCACCATGTGTCGAGTAACTGTTAATAGCGTTTTTGCAATCCCAAACTGTACGTGATTTAGTGCGTTCCTTTGAGATTGCTCTAATGGCCATCTGACTATCTGTGAATATATTCACAAGTCCTGACCTCCCCATTACGTTGAGTTCCCTGATACACTCCGTTATCGCCCGAACTTCCGCCTGCAAAACTGTGCAATAATCCGGCAGGCGGAAAAACAGTTCTGTGGTGTTTTCTATATAAACACCAAGTCCCGTTTTCCCTCTCGACCTTGATCCATCCGTGTAACAATGAAGCCCCATGGGGATCTGGTTCCAAGGGTCGGTCAACCAGGAATGGATGTCGGGGATCAATGTTCCGCAGTTGGCCTCTAGTCTAGTCTCCGGTATTCGGTCATTTGCGACATTTTCCGGTATGGACTCTCCTATGGCCGCAAAGATTCGTTGATGATGCGCTTCGTGTTCCTGATCGATCCACTCACCCATCACCTTTAGTCGTTTTGCTGCAAGAGCCGCTTCGTATTTTATACGAATTTCGATTGGCTGGATAGATAATATTGTTTCCATCGCCCCTGTTGATGTCGTTCGGAAGGCCCCACTTATACCAAGACAGCAGGTTCTCTGAACTTTCTGTATTGTTTTGATGTTGCATTTATATTCCATCGACGTCCACCACACTATAGAAGCATAGGTCATAATCGGCCTGATAACGCTACTATAAAGCCAGTGTGTCATCTCTGGATTCAGCCCCCATCTTGTGCCTATGGCCCGTTTACAGATTGACCAACATATATGAGCCTTTTTGACTCTTTCGTTTATGTGGTCTTTCCATTTTAATTTCCGATCGAGAATGACTCCTAGATACTTCACCCTGTCGGAAATATTTATTGTCCTTTCAAGAAAGCGCGGCTCATCATATGGAGCTATCTTCGTCTTTCTTGTAAATAGGCCAATTTCAGTTTTTCCTGGGTTAACGTTCAACCCTCTTGGTTGAGCCCAGTTGTGTGCCAGGGTTAATGCCTCCTCGGCCTTCCTGCACAAATGATTTGGATCCCTTCCCTTCAGAAGTATCATGACGTCATCTGCATAGCAGACTGTCTCGAATCCCTCATCGGTCAGAGTCCTAATAAGGGTATATATTGTTGTGGTCCATAGAAGGGGTGATAAAATCCCCCCTTGTGGAGTTCCACATTGCACCCTTTTTCTTATACTTATATTGTGCGCCTCACAATTAATCCATCTGTTCCTTAGCATACTGCCAATCCAGTCGCGTATCGCCCGGTTGACATTAAACTGGTCCAGAGAATGGATAAGTGTGTCGGTATGCACGTTGTTGAAAGCCCCCTCAATGTCAATGCAAACCGCGAGAGTGTACATTTTTTCATTAAGAGACCTTTCTATAAAGTACACCACATTATGCAATGCAGTGTCCACTGATCTACCTTTGACGTATGCGTGTTGCTTGAACCTCAGCATATGGCCTGCGATCCTGCCTTTAACCATGTCGTCGATTATCCTCTCCATGGTTTTCAGCAAGAAGGAAGTTAGGCTTATTGGTCTATAAGCCTTTGGTGAAGAATAATTTGGCTTGCCAGGTTTGGGGATAAACACTACCCTCGCTTCCTGCCAGCCTACTGGAATATATGCGTGTGTTAGGCATGCATTATAAATTCCTGCAAGATGTGTCGAAACTAAATTCATCCCTTTCTGCAGGAGCGCCGGAAAGATACCATCCGGACCCGCAGCCTTAAATGGAGAAAAGCTTTTTATCGCTTCCATAACCATCCTATCGCTGATAATAGGCACCTCATGTACACCACTTCTCTCATCGTCCAGCATAGCCGAAGGTTCGGCCGGGCTGCATGGAAAATGTGTATCCATGAGGAGTTTAATGGTTTCCTCCACATTTTCAATTTTCTTGCCCGTTTCATCCACTAATGATTCAGCCTGGATGTGGGCTTTTGACAAAAATTTTTTTATTTTAGAAACATCGCTTACACTGTCCACCTGTTCGCAGAAAAGCCTCCAGGATGTACGTTTAGCTGTTCTTATTCTCTTGTTGTAATTTCGGAGTTTATCACGATAATCCTCCCAATATACTGGTAATCTTTTACGTTTCGCTCTATTATAGAGTCGGCGGACTTCCCTCCCCATTGCCCGAATCTCCCCTGTCATCCAGGGTTTTTCGTATGGGGATTTTCTTTCCCGAAGTGGACAACTCTCTTCAAACGACTCAACTAAAGCGTCCGTAATGATTTTGACTTTACTGTCTATGTCCTCTCTTTCTAGGCGGTTGAAAGAAACCTGCCCTAAATGAGAATCAAGTGACCTTTCGAATTTTGCCCAATCAGTTTTAGCCCTGTTTCGAAAGGTTATAGGTTCTGGCGGTTGCCTTGCAATTCTAAACATAATATAACGATGATCTGAGAATGAGTGCTCGTTCAGAACCCTCCATTCAGCAATTTCATCGATTACGTTTTCAGAACATATGGTTACATCTAATACCTCCGCTCTAATCCTATTAATAAAGGTAGGCGTATTACCAGTATTAACAGTTAATAGATCGTTAGTATTTAGAAATTCTAAAAGAGCCTGTCCCCTTTTATTAATGTTAGTACTACCCCATGCAATATGATGCGAATTAGTATCGCATCCGATTAGTACTTTCCTACCTTTTATTCTGCAATCTTCTACCAAGTGTTGTAATTCCGACGTTGGTGGTAGTGTCGGTGCATCATACGGCAAGTATACTGATGCTAGGCATATGTTTCCATTTCCCTGCTTCAGTACTGTTGCGTCTGCTGTTGACAACTCTGTGGATAAAAGAAAGCATAAATTTTTGTGACTAAGAATACAGGTCCTCGGACGATTCCCTGTTTTAGCATAAAACAATTGGTAGTTTACATGGTTTAATCCATTAACCCTGTTTTTGTCGTCCAGGGTTCTTGTATTAATGCCACATGTATCTTACCTTTGTTAATTTTCTCCATCAAAGCGTGAGTTGCCGTCTCGCTCCGGTGGAGGTTAATTTGGATGACCTCCCACATCATCCTTCTAATAGGCGGTCCTCTTGGGAGTTGGTGATTTTGTGCTCCAACTCCTCCTTGGCCGTCTGGACCTCCGAGACACCCGCCTGATTTTGGCTAGATGCAGCCTGTGCCGTGCTTGTCCTATCGTTGGTGGGGGTGGTTTTCCCCTGACTGCCGATACAGGACTTGCCTATTTTCAAATAGACGGCTTTTGAAACAAAGAACACCTTCCCTTCAGATTTGGAAAGGCTGGAAATAGATCCTTGGTCGATGCCCACCACAAAAAGAGTTCCATTTTGGTCCTCCTCTCTGTGGAACACCTCCCATTTCTCTACCGCCAGTTCTTTGTTTTGTTTACCAATAACCTCCAAAACACGGTCGGATGTGAATTTGCATCCCCATCCTTTGATGTAGAAGGTTGCCTTGGTTAGAGTTGGTATATTTCTCCCTTCCACCAGTTCCAGCTTACAGCCTTCCCATGGCGGAGGGATTCCTTCTACCAACTCCTTTAGGGTAGCTGCGCAGGTCTGCGATGCTAATCTTAGCAACAGCACGCCCCTTTGAAACTCGCAGCTGTTTATTTTTATTGGAGATCCGTTATCGGTTGCCATAACGTATTCCAATATCGCGTTATTTACCAGATCCTCAACCACTTGCTGTTGATTTTCTGGTATTTTGCCAGTCGGACGTGAGGTGTCAATTACCGCGTAGCGGAGATTGTCCCTATATAACCTCCTGGCTACTTTAGCGTAAGATGGCGGCTCTTTTTCCTTAGTTACGTCTAGCTTCCTCTTACGCGTGAAGAGATTCCGCTTTTTGGCGTTCTCTGCTTCCGCGGAAGATTTCGCCGACGTGCCCGCCTTCTCAGTAAGTGCTGTACCTTTGACCCCCTTACTAGAAGGATTCTTCATAGAGACTCCTTTAAGAAGGGAGACACCCGGTTTTGGCGACTTACTGGTCGACGAGGAGCACCTTTTTTTATGCTTCTGCTCCGCAATGTTCTGCTCTTCTGGAGATCGGATCCTCTTACCAGTCTCTACCGAGGTGGAGGGAGTCTCCGATGCTCCATTTAGGGCATCTTGCGCATTTTTAGCTGCTGCCTGGTTCTTCTTGGCAAGTTTTCGCCTTTGAGCCCCAGAGAGCCGCTTTTTTCCAGTATTTAGGCTCGCGATTTTGTCGCTCACCTCATCCACCAGTCTGTCTAGATTCTGCGAAGCATCTCTACCTGACTGGTTTACGTTATGAGAGTCAGAGTTGGTGTTCCCACCTGTCACTGAAGGCTGGGTTGACTTTAAGTCCCCCCCGGGTATTACCACCTCTTCCTCTCTTTTTGATGTCGCTGTCCTTGTCCGATTTTCTGTTCCGTTGTCCGTTTGTATGTCCATTGTCGTCAGCGTTATTTTTTCGTTTTTTTGTTCATAATTATTATTATCAATTTTGGTCCCACGAGTGTGGGGGAAAGGGATCTCCTCCACGTCATAGCCCCCAGTAACGTGGAGGGGGCGTAGTCTATTTGCTGAGGTGCCCAGGTATCAGCAAAGCTCCGTTTAAATACAGTCTCATGCCCCCGACTGCAAAGAGAACAGATAGGCACGGGTCGCGTAACACCTCTGTTTGGGGGTGGATAACTTTTAGTATGCAGGCTTTTATGCCCACCGCCTTCTTCAGTTAAACTATGGATCCTATAGAGGACCCTCGTTCGCCTTCAGAAGAAGTGTGCAATTCAGCCCACACTTAAGCCCTCACACCACGACAAGGTAGTTATCCCAGCAAGGGAGAATTAACATACGTTCCAAGGAAGTTTAAGTATTAAAAAAAATATTAATTTTTTTTAATTTACAGCAAAATTATAAAATTTCTGAGAATAATTTTTTTATTTCAAAATAAGCAGTTCCGCACAGTCAGTGGTTGTTTGCCTTGTTAAAAACATCGATTAGATGAGTGAGTACCACCTTTCAATTTGTGCTTCTCGAACCGGAGATCCCTCAAACATCGCAGTGTCTGTTCACCTAATTGGTGTGGCTGCAAGCGAACGTCTGTGCTTATTTTAAGCGATGCGCTTATTATAAAATTATTTTCTTTGAAATTATTTTCTTTGAAAAAAAAAATTATAAACAATTTACTTTTCTCAATATGAAGAAAACAGCCCAAAATGGTTACCGAAATGATCTGGTGAATGCAAAAGCCGTTTTTTACTTGGATTCAGCAAACATTTTTCAACTATTGGTGGAAAATTAAGGAAAAAAAATATAATTTGTTACAATAAAACTCTAATTCACAATTCACATTTAACTTGTCGCGGCCTTTTTTCTCAAACTAATTACTTACTCATTCTGTAAATAAATTTGAATTTATTAAGAAGAGGTCGAACTAGTCTTTTTTTATATTCCACTGTCGGCTTAGACCAGATCATCAGGTAATAATAAGTTGGAAGCCCAATACAAGATATAAAAACTATAAAACTCTCTTTGAAAATTCTTTATTCGTTATAAAATAAAATAAAAGGAATAAAAAAACTAAAAACGACACATGAAAAATTTTCAGTGTAATGTTTTTGTATGTACGTACAAAAATGGGTATTTATTTACTCAATTGGATATTGTTATTTTGTAAAAATTTTAAATTTTAAATAAAAAAGTCAATTTAATTACCAAAAAAATGTCCGAAAACGACCGTCTAGCGATATTTCCCTCTAGAGCAAATCTAGTCATGATGAAACAGCGTATTGCCAGTGCCGAAACAGGTTTAAGTCTCCTTAAACGCAAGCGGGATGCTCTAGAAATTTATTTGAGAGAACTTTCAACCGAATTGAGAAAACAGCGTGACATCCAAGATACGGCAATGAGAGATGCTATTTTCTCAATGGCCAAGGCAAATTTTTTACGCACCGACTTTAAGCCGACCACAGTCATGAATCCAGATGAAGCCGATGTTTACTTGCGGGTCAAGTACAACAAAATTGTGGGCACGAAAGTACCCACCTTAGAAATGGTGGTAAGGGAAGGGAATTCTTTAAACTTAACCGGCCTGGCGAGTGGCGGACAACAGGTTCAAATTGTAAGAGAGAAGTTTCAGGCAGCTCTCAAGACATTGGTGGCTGTAGCCTCCCTACAATATTCATATACGGCTATTGAGGAAGCGGTTAAACTAAACAATAGACGTGTTAATGGCTTGGAATATGTGATCATACCACGTTATCAAAACACCCTGGTTTATATAAGGGATGAGCTGGACGAATTTGAAAGAGAGGACTTTTATCGCTTAAAACGTTCCCAGGCCAAGCAATTGAAGAAGAGATCGGAATTTATAAAAACTTTGACACAGCGTGAACTAAGAACAGCTCAAGCCACAGTTACCACTTTTGATTTTAGCGATACACATTTGAAAACACCAGTTCATGAAATCCTAGGCGCTAGACCCGACGATGTTATGACAGAGCCCAGAAGAACAATATCTAAAATTCAAGACAAAACCATATTCATTGAAATGGGAACTCCAAAGCCACTTCTTCTTGGCGCAGAGACTCCCGAATTGCCCAAAAAGAAAACGGAGACAACACGCAGGCCAATCCTTACATCATCCTCATCATCTTCATCATCAACATCATCTTCTGACAGCTCATCCGATTAATTTAGATTTACGAGTATTGGCAAACGAAATGCCTTCTTCGGAAAATCGTTCTGATATTTAAATTTACTGAAGTGTTCATTTTTTCGTGACTTATCCAGTGCTTTTTTTTTGTATTTTGTAATAATTATTTGATATAAATTTCAACGGACATCCGTGTATTCTCGTCTTTGTGTGGGCACAATACAGACAATAAAGCAAATGATAACAAAATGGACGACCATAGGAACCTAAAAACAACAAATCTAATTCTTGTTTCAATATCAAGGTACATTTATAGGTATATACCGCTGCTGCCTCGTGTATAAATGCGTCTTGTTCAATGTTGTTTTTTCTCCTATAATAACAATTAGAAGGTATATTAGAAATTTCATTACGTTTGTATACTTTAAGTTAAAAATTTAGATGATGGGGTATAAGTCATTCACGAAAATTTTATGGGAACTCCTCCTCGCTTTTAAGCCCGTTTAAGCCGATGGCCTACAAATAATGAAACTTTTTGATACTCCTGAATATAAATATTATAGTTTAGCCCATAAATTCAGGTGAAAACGCGCACTACCAGTGAAAAAAGAAGATATTCTCAAAAAAGAGAAGTTTTATTATTTCCGAAAACTTATACCGAGTCTATCTGCAACTTTCTAGAAAGTCAAGTTGACAAATTGGAACTAAAAATTTGTTCTTAATTTTTTTTTTTTATAAATTTTGTTTTTTATAAAAAGAATATTTTTTTTTATTCTACATGAAAACATTATTTATCTTTTAATAGTAACACGTCCCAGCGATTGTAAGAATTTTAACCAATTCCTGTCTTGTGGTGTCTTATTTCATAATATAATGATAAAAAATTGTATCACCAACCAATTCCTCAGACATTGATATTAGATAAAAATTCCTAACATTTGGTTATACGATTCGAGTGGATCTGTGAGTAAATCTGCAATTCATTGCAGCCAAAACCGGCCCATCAGTAGACTTCAATCATCATTTTTGAAAAGTGTGCAACCTCATATTATTATCAAATGACAAATGAATGAACATGATAGAGATGGAGCAACGATACCAGGGAATTGCTATCGGAATATCATATGATCTAAACTGATAATTGATAACAAAAAAAAAACCTAATAATGTTTCGAAAACATTAACGTGAGCCAAAAAGCTTGCAATATGAAAATATGAAGAAAACGTACAAGTATATCCGTCTATTTCCGCTTCCTTTTATTGATCAAATATCTATAAATCTGTTTAACCTTGCCCGTATCCGTGTTATTATTAATTCATTTATCCTGATAGTACCTTCATAATCTGAAGCATTTCTAGGTTATATAAGTATACTTATATGTTTATTATTTTCTATATTAAAAATTTTCATGTTTTCAAAATGAGAATAATGCTGCATATATCTTAGCAATGATTTGGCAATAATGTCTTCTGAAAAAATCTATATCCTGTCATTCTCTATATGGCATACTTTTTCGCTTGAGAGTTGTGTTTTTCTTACGGAGGTGTGACCGATTTTCCGTCATTCCATTTCAAATTTGGTTTGTAAATAGACCGGTTTATGATATATGCCTTTTTCATACTAGTGACAAAAAGAGGACACTGAACAGTGATGGTAAATTGCAAAAAAAAAACTGAATATGAAATGAGTTGAAGAAAATCGTTCCCAACTTTACTGTTCCAAGGCATCTTGTAAACTACATAAGACATTTCCAATTTCTTAACACTGTCCTTTGTTGTACTAAATAATCTTCCCACTGTCTTAAACGTTTTATGCGCTGTTCTATGTCTCTTATAATGAGATATATCACATTTTTCTATTCATTCTGATATCACAGGTAAATAAATTAATAATTTAAAAATTTTTGACTCCGAAACCTTGCTGGAGCTCTTAATCGAATATTTCCAATATTTCCAAATTAATTTGCAAATTAGATGAATTGAAATTAAAATTACAAATGCTGTATTCCATCAGGTTTCTTTCTGAACTTTTTGATTTTTTTTCTGTACTTATAATAATTCTTTCAGGATGTTTAGATGAGACATTTATTATGTTGGATTTTGATGCCGATCTGTATCTAAACTATTTTCCTCTCTTACTATTTGACTGTCTAAACATGAAAGTGTAAGATTCTTTCCAACAGGAAATTTGATATTAGGATAATATGAATTAAGAACAATATCTGATATCAAGGAAAATAAGTCATCTACGTATATAGTAAAAAAATTATTAAATTAATGGACAATATTCAACATCATTGGGAATTGTAATAAATTTCTTTTGTGAGCATCCTAAAAGGTTTATTATAAATATCATTAACATTTTTATATGTAAAGCATACATCCTTAATAACATAGAGTTCCATAAGAAGAATGATACAAAGAGAAAAGAAATCACTAGTATTGGTAAGTTTGAACCCTTTCCGGAAAAAATTTTCTTCTCAAGACTACAAAAAACAAAATCAATAGAAACTATACGAACTCGCACTAATTGATAATTGTTGCTTTTACATATTTATTATTTTTGATGTTATTTCTAGCTAGACTTTTGTAGGGCTTTAAGTATTCGACTTTGTTTAGAGCTTTTGATTTAAGTATTTATCGTGTAAAAAAGGACTTGAATTAAACTTAGGCGTTGCAACCAACATTTCAGATTGTAACAAAAAAAAAATAATAATAAATACAATTTCCACATCACACTTATTAATTTTTTTACGTTCCTTTATCTTTTCCTTAAAACATGTTTCCGAACGATTGTGTTTTCTCTTGTAATTCCTGGTTACAAGATTTTGCTTGTTTTCCCTTCGCAGGACATTGTTAACTTTTTTGTTCAACAATAGGGATAATGAATTGTGAATTTAAGTGTTTGTATTGGTAAAGGCAATAATTCAATGAATGTCATGTTTATCTTTCTACATACACATACATACATACATGCAGACTAGAGACTTAGTAAATGTTAAGTGAATTACGGATTTTAGGTATTTCACATTAACAGGTTCCGCTAATACAAAATGTGAGTCAGGTGCCAATATTTTATAAAAAGTTTTTAGTTGGGGTTTCTTTTCTATCGTGTCCGAACGTTACTGAAAAACGTTCTGTTCAATTTCTTGCGCTGTGAAATAGATGACACCTAAAATTTAGTTTTTTTTACCGGAAACATAAAATATGGATATGAAATAATTACAAACATTTATTGCTTGTTGTTGGCTTAGCTGGATATACTCGTTTGAAGTTTTTTCTTTGTGGGCGGTTACCAAATCTTCATTTCCGTTACCCGAATCATATTTGGAAATCATTGGAACTCAAGTACTTCTATAATTATCCACAAATTAATCATATTTTTGCACTTGTGAATTACATGGGAGATATTTTCTCTCATAAATGGCTAATCTTAGTCATCTTTTAAGAATAAGGGAATTGTCTGCCAAGTCTAGGGAATTATCGCTTCGAAACCGATATATTATAATACCCCGACATCAACATATAGTGCCTGAGTGGCAATTTCGTCTCTTTGCAAAGATCTTTCATTAATTCAACATTAACGTGTCTGAAAATTATCTGACAAAATAAATAATTAACTGCGGCAATAAAATGGTTTGACTGAAAATAAAATTTACTCTAGATAAAAAGTTTGTCGGGAATTTTTAGCAATAATTCGAGTGCAGTTCAGTAAGTCTGTGACTTTTTGCATGAAACACAGATTTTTGGATAAAAATTGACGTTATTTTACAACATAATCTATTTTGATTTTTATACACTTTGTCCAACGTTAGTCAAAGATTTGTCGTGGTCATCAAAATACATATTTGCTTGTAATATCGTTGGAGTCAAATAAGTTTCCGCTAAACCATTGAGTGAGTGAAGCGATTCGCAGCTTAATTCATGGAATTTTTCAATGGAAAGTGCAAACATGTGCACCCTTTTTTTAGATTAGACCAGCACTCAGGGGATGATCCCTATTTATGCAAGGCATTATGCTGGAGCTAAGAAAGCAGTTTATGGGAGGGAGGACAACTGTTTGCGGACATTCGATTTGAACTTCTCCACGTTGGGGATGATAGGAGAGACATCTGTAGGCAGCTTGTGCCACGTACGAGCCGTTCGACTGAAGAACGAATGTCACGCGGGGTTTAAACCAGAAAATAGGACGGATGAATGAGTGATTCTTGGCCTATGTGCACTCTTGTATTTTCTCTTTGGAATACAACTTTTTTCTAGGCCAAATGGGGTCGGCTTTTTAAATCTTTAAATTTAACCATAAATTTGGCATAATATTCGCCATTGTTTTACTTTTTCGAAAATAGTCAATGTGGTTTATACCGCGTGCATTGCCACGCAGAAAACCCCATCTAGATCTTCTGCGGTTGCAAAACGGTGCAAGAACTCATCCATATTGTGATTGAACGGCGCCAACATTCTTGCGAAGTTGTAACACGATTGGGTTGGTGGTCGTTTAAGTGCAAACGCGGCACCCATCTTCCGGAAAGCTTTCACATATCCAAGTGATTATTCAAAATTTAAGCCACTGAGCCATATAATATGCCTGTGGCTTTGAAAATCTCTCGAATTTTCAATATCCAATCGGCCAACACTATTTCGTGAATTTTTTTATTTCAGGTATAGAGACCTTGACTGGGCGTCCAACACATTCCACAACATTTGGTGCTTGTACGGCCATAACAAAATTGAGTAAAACACCTCTTTATCATGGCAATTGATGGCGCGAAATTCCCGTCAAGCCTAGCCGCAAAAAAATACAGTTTAATGAGCACGCGAATTTCAGACAACTGACAGATTGTTGTTAACAAGAGCATTGTAGCCATTTCAGTTAAGAGGCAAGAAAATTAAAAAGGACTCACTTATAAATCTGCTCTCGTTAATAAATAAAGACTTGCAAATGCACCCAGTAGGATTATTTGAAAGTTAATTTTATAATGTTTCTTTTATATATCCTCTTAGCAATTATTTTAAAAATTTTTATAAATTAAGCTCTAGATAAATAATGAAATTAATTTTCGTATAGTTTTGCTTTCCTCTGTAAGATCCCATGACAAAAAGAAATTTTTATAAAATATATAAAATTTCGAATTATGGACGTATTGCGAAAATCTGTTAAGGCTTTAATTACTCTTCAACAAGAAAAAAAATTAAAAAAATACAATAATAAAATTTAAGTATTGTATGCCAAATATTTTCCACACAAATACGTCCATATACTGCAGTGCACACGCACACACACACACACAAGTTAATGTGTGTACATGTGAGTATTCGGTCATGTGAGAGGGTATTTGTTTGAATATTTTTCGAACGTTGAATGCTTCAAAAAGGTGCTAATTTTATTTAAACCATTTTCTGTGTACATTGTATATATGCTGCGTATAACGTACTTGCAACTGGCTACTTGCAACAAAAACTAGAATGAAAATGCAAATTTTATTAAAGCCTGCTAAATGAGCATGACTTCCTTGTAGCTTTAGTTTTTTTCCTTCTGATTTCCTTTCGTCCTTTTAAAACACCATTTTGTTAATTTGCATAAATATTTTGCTTTCTGAGTCTAAAGGGAGGTGAATAGTTTGCCATTTTTTTTGTATGGATGCATGTGTGTGTTTGACCTAAATTTTTGTAGTTGGTGTGTATGGGTCTGTGTGTGCGTGTGTATACTAAAAAAACTTTTGCTTTTTTTCGTCCAAATATATTCTTGTGTGTAAACATTTTCATATCCTCTTTGGGATTTGTTTGCTTTCTAAAATGGTGTCGACGTACATAAACTATTTTTAGTAAATAAAATTGATAAAAAAAAATAATTCATGTGTGTAAGTTTGTGTGTGAAAAGTTAATTTTAAAATTTAATTTGCTCTGTTTGCTTATCGAATGCAATATTGAATTTTTATTAATGCTGCCTCTTATGAAGTTCAGATTGTATTTTTACGATGATCTGCAATAAAATTTTAGGATATTAAAGTGAAACTTCCATATTAAATTTTAATTAATATTCGTAACAAAATGTTTAAACTGAAGATCGTATGCTATGGAATCTGCCTTTAAATTTGTACAATTCAAAAAGATTGCTTTATCCTCGATTAATTTTTTTACATTATTTTTCGAATCATTCATTTATTGGGCGGTCTCTCGAATTTTAAAAAAAACAATCACTTTGTCGCAAAGATGGATAGATCTCTTATTACTACATCATACGAGTATCGCACTACTATTGGCAATTTTCATACGCCTGAGCCTTATAACCGCTTAAGGTAGCGATATATGATAGCTGGGGCACCTAAACGTTCCAGTTAGTCCAAACATTATAGATACCTCTGTCAAATATATATAAGATTGCTTTATCCTCGATTAATGTTCAGATTACTGCCATCACGTGATCCCTAAAATTGTCGATCAGTACTCAGACAGAGCTTTCCTCAATCGGATGTAAAAAGTTCCTGAGATTTTCAGCTTGTTGAAATTTATAATTAAATGTTTTCAAAAAAATATATGGAGCTTTTGTCTCGAAGCACCGGCATGAGGTTAACAATTAAGCGAATACAAAAAAATTAAAGCGGAAAACTCTTTAAAGTTAATAAAGCAAATTTAGTAACGGTGGCCTTAAACAAGCGAATTATTTATCACTTCGAAGCAAAAAAAAAAAAAAAATAGTTCATAAAGTTATTTACTGTTCTCCTTTGGTTTTTTTCTGGCATTTTTACAGAAGACTTTTATTGGCTACAACTTGTTGAATATATTTTAAATCAATTTCATAAAAGCTTTGGAAAATTACTTCCCGCAAAAGAAAATAGAACGATAACCTTATTTATATAATTTTTTTTTTTTTTGCATTAATAGTTGTGTGGATTCAATTTAACTTTGAAATAAAATTCAGTGTAAGACATTTTACATATTTCCATGTTTTATGTGCAATATGTTTAGAAGTGAACACGTGCATCTTTTGCTTTATTGTTTATATTTTAGAACTGAACACAAACATGACGAAAGAATGAAATATGTGTAACATTTTTGTCAAAAACTGATACTCAAGAAGTTAAAACAATCAGTTTGATTTGAGAGTTGGGTTTTGTTTGGTTAGGTTGTTGAGAGGAGATGGAAAAACTAGACCTAAACTCTATAGGAAGTTTGTGTCTTGAGAGTAGTATCATAAGAAAAAGACTGGGATATTGCCTGCGAAAAACCTTAACAATAAAACAGGAAATACTTCAATGTCTCTATTTCTTCCTGCATTATGTAAAATTGACATCCTGCGAAGCACCGATGTGCTCGTTAATTGAAGTGCCTCGTCAAGACGTCAATTAAGCTACTTAGCTGGGGTTTTTTTATCGTCAGCAGGGTTCTAATTTTGTTCTCGCTTGTATCACTCTCTCTGATCGTACTACTACTATGGTGGTATATTTTAACGCAATATTGATTGCCAAACTGTTGTTTCCGATTGCACCGTGGTGGGCCGGAGGTCAAAGAATTGTAAAAATTTTGTATAATAAATAAATAAATAAATATAAAACAACAATAAACCATTATGAGGTAAGTTTGAATTCAAAAATAATTATTATATGAAAATCTTAAAACAAAGATATAGAACCTCTTTTAAGAATATGTATTCAATATATAATCTTTTATATAACGTATCTCCTTTGATAGAACACAAGTGTTCTTAGGTTGCAGCTTAAATTAAAACCAGAAATCTTCTTTCTTAGCAAAAGTGATTTTTTTCATATTTCGCTTTATTTACAGCCGATCGAAAGTGGTAAATTGGGTCTTAAAAAAATTAAAAACTGAAACTTTTTCAGAATCAAACCACTTTCAATTTCAATATTAAATTATTTGCCTACTTTTAGGGGCCACAAATAAATATTTGCTCATAAGGACGGACATAAATAATAAGCTTAAAGTGGCACTCTAAAGAAGCTAAAATATAACATTATCGGAATGCAATCCATTGCAATCGGAATGTGTGATGTTCCTGTTTACTTCATAAATTTATAAATCATATCATAGTAGAAACTCATAATTTTCTAAAATAAATCATTTAATTTAAATTTTACAAATAAATCCTGCATATAATTGTCTACTCGAAAAAAAATATTTTTTTGTACATCATAGACTACAAGATGTTTTATGAATCCGGTTGCATTGCAAAGCGTCGACAGTAAAATGCTCAACATCATAAAATAGTTAAAATAGTAATTTGAATTAAATTTTTCAACAAATGCTTATAGCCCTTAGGAGTTTGTTTATTAGCAACTTTCGAGTTATAGTAAAATATTTATTTAAATTTAGCCTTGTGAGTCTATTTTCTTAAGGAGTCTAAAATGCCTACTCGCTATTACGTTGCAAGAAGTGATTTCTGTAATTTGCTCTGCGTCACTTTGACTAAGCCAACAAAGAAACTTATCATTACGTTTTCTATTTATGGAATTAAGCAGACGCTGTACATTGTCTGCATCTTTGATATATAAAGTTAGATGCATGGCGCCTAATATGGTAATAATGGCTTGATAACCTGCATTTGTCTTGGTTGAATTATTATGCTGCACACATTAATCACATTTTAGTGGTATCATTTTTTATTTTCCCTTATATAAAATTCAAATTAATTGGTAAACGTTCTCTAAGTAGGCTTTATTTATACGAGTATATATACTTCGTTAGATTATCCCATTATACATTCTTTCAGCATTTTTATTTCGCTTTTCTTTTGGAAAATGACTTACGCAAGAATGTTTAATGAAAATTTTCTTAATACAGCCATTATTTAAATATTATTATTTTATTTTATTTGAAAAGGAAATTTATTTTCATTACATATGCACTTATATGTGCAAGTATGAGAGAAAATATTCTGGATTTCAATAATCGGTTGGATATAGCATCCTTATTTTTTAGTTTCCTTAAAAAACTGCCCTGAGTTTTATACTGACCATGCAGTACATACACAAACACAATTTATGGCTGATCATCAGCCGTGGCTTATGGTTCATAGACACACTAAGCTACGCTCAACTAACATTTGCTTGCGATGTCCTGACTTACGCATAGATGATCTTAGAGCTTAAATTCGTTTCACATGTACATACATAAATCATATATGAGACAATTCCCTGACTACCAAATCTACCCAGAACCGATAAAATTGCATTCATTTAAATAAAGCTACTCTAAGCGGAACTTATATCTAAATTTATTCTCCTCAAACACTATTACAAAACTTCAGTGTATGTTTTAGTCCCCCACTGAATCCGAGTTCTTCTCATATCAGTTCTGAACTATTTTGAAAAATATCAGTTCTCCACATGTGTTTGTTGTTCTTTTCGAGGATTAGTCTTGAAGTTTTTTTATAATTTTATCACACCCTTGGCGTATAAGCAATATTAAGTTTGATTTGTTGAAATAACCAACATACGTAAGCGTATAAAAAGTATTGCATACTCTTATGCGTTTGCAACAAAAGTGTTATAAGTCAGTGCGAATGAGTGATTTGAAATGCGCTGCATTGTCATACGTAGTCCTGAAGCAGAGCGCTTCTGGTAATTAAGTTGTGAATTTCCTTTTAATTCGTTTTATTAAAATCTCAAAATATTTTTGTTATTTTTATATATTCGCTTTTTAAGTGGCTTATTTATAAATTTATTTCTTTTATTATATAAAGCGAATACTAGGCATTGAAAACTGAGTAGTCATAAGGTCATATGTCATAAAATAATAGAACGAAAATATATGACTGCCGTGAACAACCCGTCATAACTTTGTATGCTATTTCAGAATTCGGTCTTCTGATATGAACATTAAACATTTATAAACATTTGACATCAAAGGAAAGAAATTAAAACATTTACATATAAAAATTTTGTTTGAAAATGCTAAAAACAAGCGAAAAAACGAAAATAATACACAGTTCGCATAAAAATTACATGTTGGACATATTAATGGGTGGACCAAGTAAGTATAAAAAAATACATCCATTTAAATTGTAATTCATCTCCTTGTAGGTGATGAAGACGAGGAAGAACAAATTAAGGAAGGGTTTGCTAGTTTGCTCACTAGCCGCAGAAGTATCCAACTTGGGGTTCAAAAATCTCTATTAGCGACTTTCTTTTAGTTGGATTTGTGTGCACACGTTTAACTTTTGGCTCAGATTTTTTCCATTATTTTATGACAAAACAATAAACATGGCTAAAAAAGTCTTAATATTTTATGACTTTTCTGTTTGCAGCACAAAAGCAATTTTTTACACTATACTAAAATATTGAGACATTATGACAATATGACTTAATAGCACACCGTTTGAATCCGCCAATTTTTTTATGTCCATATTAATAAACAAGTTGAATTTTACGCTTTGAAGGAAGTCCTAAGGAAATAATTGGGACCTTGAAAATTTCCATAAATAAATATGTCTTTTTAATACTGAAAGAAAACATACCCAAGATGAACACTCAGCTGTTGATGAGGTGTATGGTGGCATGTTCTCTCAGGTGGTAGTCAAGTTTACTTGTAATCATAAAACGATATATAATAAATAAAATAACTAACATTATTTGCAGTCTTATAATTATTAACTACAAGCTTATTTTTTAGAAAACAAGAAGCTGAAAGCTTTCATTTTAAAGCAAAACTTGAATAGTATAATCCTCTGCAAAGCTGAGTGCCAAAGGTAATTATACAAAATTTGGTCACAAATATAAGAAACTACATTACTTACTTATGACGTTCTTGTAAACAATTTTACACATTTATGTACATATATACACTATTTCTAGCTGCCATTCCTAAAACAAACATATATTTCTACCTCAAAATAAATACAGTGTAAGTATAGTTTATCATCTCATAAACTACAAATAAATTAAATGAACATAAATACGAGTAAATAATTAACTCAATGAATGCGTTAAGTACTCACCAATTGAAAACCCCACATAAACAATAAATAATTTAAACAAATAGTATAAATATAAATAATTAACAGTAGATGCCGCATTTAAAACAATTCTTATCAGGAAATTGAGACAAACAAACCGAAACACAACCACTGAATGACATTAAAAGCTGATAACGTTAAAGCAAATGTACCAATAAAAAAATTTCAAAAATGGGAAATATGTAACATCAAATGTGTTGTTTTTTAACTACAGTGTACAAAGAGTAGTTGAATTTGTAAAGTGTGTTGATGTATAAAAGCTCAACATAATTTTATGTTCTCTATTGTAAGCGTGTTATCTTCACTTGTATACACACTGGAAGATTTGTAAACCACAATCTGTGTCACAAGCAGCTCATTGTTGCAACCAGTCATATTTTTCATTTAGTCAGTTGCAATTACCCTGCCTCAAATGTTCGATAGCCTACTGACATCAACAGCGGATGATCATTCATTGGGGCTTCAAGGGTACTCATGACTTGCAACATGTCACTGACAACCTTCACTACTCCATGGAAATTCTCACTTAATGTCGTAAATCAAATTATCAAACAGTTGAAGAAGCTAAATATCATGCAGATGGTTTATCTGCATTGAGTGATTTCTATCACGTCAAAGTTCTTCAGCAATCAAACACAAACTCATATGCATACACATAGATAAGGGTATACATCTACTAGTAAATATATCGATAATTGAATTTTACATTCACTAGGATTTGGAAAATAATATTATTGATTCTGCACTTTGTATCAAGGAATTCAATCACACATCACAAATTGGAAATGTTAATCTATTTCAGCAACTGGCCGACATGTCCCCCAAACAGTTTTACACTTACTAAGGCTACTTCAAAGACTTTAATGCCACAAGTATTCAGTATTTCACTAGGACAAAGTGCTCGTAATCACTTGCAGTCTAAAAGTAAGAGGAAAGTATTTTATCATCATAAACGAAGTATAATTGAAAATATTTTTATTTCACTAAACTTTTGGAGTTCATGACATCAAACAACAATCCTTGCAAAATAGTGCAAGTTCACAGTTGGCCATATCTCAGTAAATCATAGGAAATATATTGAAGACAGCTAAAAATAAATGTTTATTCAAATGGTCACAAAATCCCACATGATTAAAATGGGACAATGGAACCAATTTTGTAGTCGAATTCGTTACAGTGACACATTCTTCAGCACCACTAGTGTAAAGCGGAACCATCAAACTTTATTTTTAAAAGGAACCATTTTAACTCTAATCAAGTATGAAAGTGTAACTACTTGCAGAATATGTAGTGACTCGGCATACGATAACTTCAAATATAAAATATTATAATTATCCAAGTTTTCCATCCCTGACTGCTATATTTATTCAAACTTCAAAATCTGAAAAAGTAAATTTTTTAAAACAAAACAAGAAAATCGTTGTTACTCCATCACACCATGATTTATCATATGTATTATCATATTTTTATCATATTTTTATTATCATATTTCATAGTGTGAAAAGGATGCTCTACAAGCAGATGAGTTCGAAGTGCCATAAATCAAACTCGCAAATGTTTCTTTCGTCCTCTTGTTAATTTGTTTATAAACAAATTTTGTTTTAATAGAACGTACAAGGAAGTGGGAAAAAACGCCTCGCAAATATTCTAAATCGTTATTTTTTTGGCACTAGAGTTCCAGAGCATTGAGGAGTTTGTGTTGCACAGTTTTGGCACAGAGCGAATTTTAGAGAAATTATTGTTGTTGTACAATTTTACATGTTTACACTGATTTAAAACGAAATGATTGATGACAAACTTTTCTTATACCAGGGGAAAAAGTATAAATTTTTTTAGGGGAAATGCAACAGCAGGAAATAGAAGAATTTACAAATAAATGATATAAATTTTTGAGTGTAACAGATGTTTGACAGCTTGTTTGCACTATGGCGTTGAGATTCAAGATTTTAAGAAAAATTTAAAACAGAATTTATATCTGTCAGATTTTTATCTTGTGCTTTAAATATTATAAACTTTGAACAATAAAGCAAAATTTATAAAAAAAAATTCATATACCCATTAAAAAAGTGGAAGTGAATTCCCAACAAATTTGACAAAATTGTGATTAAAAACACTGACTGCTTATACAAATCTATAAAACTTGATTCGAAATACTTTTTTTTATAAAAAAAATTATTTCTTTAAATCGTGAATGCTGGGAAATTTGTGCGTCTTCTAGATGTGAAATATTTTGCCAGTGGTAAATAGACAATTTTAATTTAAAATAAATTTATTTTATTGACATAAAATACATTAAAGGCTGTCAAGTTGGTGAATAGGATTAAAAAAGGGAACATCCTGCGATGACAAGCCTTTCGTAAAGTCGTTGGCAATGATCTGAATACGCACTACTTCTGAATTGAATTGTCATTCCAGTAAAAAGAAATATCAATTAATGAAAAGCTCTAGTAAATGAATAGAACATTTATGTTTAATTTAATTAATCTTATAAAGCCAAGCCCGATTGAACGATAAGAATACGAATGATTTGGTAAACCCTATGGGCTACTGTAAAGAGCTAATCACGCAGGAAATCATGAAGACCAAATGGTACCGCAGTGCTGAAAGGAACCCTTCGTGATCTATGCACATTCGTGACGTTTTTGACTAGACACTATAATATAGCAGATTAAATCTACCTTTCAACGACTTTTGTAGAAGTGGCTAAAGATTGCAGTGGGAGGAGGAGAATGTCGAACATTTCCTTTAAGGAGAGAGCGTTTCGTGTAGGCTGCCCACTGTTATGAATCTGGCACAGTTCTTGGGCTGCGGTAACAAAGGATGAGCTTTTTTGTTCGGTCATTACAATTGTTTAACATCGGATCTCTCCTTAGGCAACACCAAGGGACCAGCTAGGACCCAATTGGGCAAATTCAATGTCTAAGGACTAATTCGTTACCTGTGCCAATTATTTATTGCAATTTTCCTACAGTTAATGTCATCAATATTATACAAATTTTCATTCTCTCCATATCCTACGGCGCCTTAATAATCATGATACGAGTAACAAATTATCTACAATCAAAACTTACTACACTTTCTTGGGGAACAATGTAATGAAATTGATTGAATTTTAATATTTATTAATTTAAAAAGAAAAAAAAAAAAACAATGGGCTTTCCAGTATTTAGACTCATATGAGTTTGTCTCTGTTAAAAGGTGCCTCACAAAATGTACAGAAGATTTGAAATACTTCATTCATTGTATTTTGTGTTTATGGAGGAACATAAATCATGAGTCTTGAAATTTTTAGGAAATAAAAAACTTAAACACTTTGAAAAACATTGTAATCGAGAACAAATTGTCTTGCACTTGCAAATAAAAAGTATGCGATTTGTTAAACTGAACTTATTGAATTGTTATGTTGCAGTTTATCCTCTTTTTGTTGCATTCATTTTAAGATGAGTTTTATTGCAACAAATGCAAAAAGTCAAAATGAGTTTAAGTTGCCAAGAAAAATTACAGGGAGTTGCTTAAAAAACTTTTGATTATTAAGTGCAGTTTTATTTGAGAAAAATAGTTTCATTTATTTTAAACAGACTTCATTCATTGTTGCAACGTGACTTATTCTTTGATAAATCGACTTCATCATGTATGTTATCGTAAAGAAAGTTTTATATTGATGGAAGGATGTACTTATGAGGCTGCTTTATTGCAATGAAATCATATCCAAATCAATTTTAGCAAGATTCGATTACGGCTTCAAAAATCTTTTGCAACTAAAAATTGTTTTCTTGAAGGCTTAAAATTTTAAATGAAAATAAATAAAACAAAAATATGGCATTTATCAATGAAACTAGATGTACTTGAGAGATAATTTTACAAGGTAGCGCAAAACTAATGTCATAATTTCGCAAATACATAAATGTTATTTAAAGTTTTAATAACACCCTTAAGACCATGAGTCACTATACGATCTCTTAAAAAGCATTAAAAGTGTTGCAAAAAAGTGGGACAGGTCTGTCTGAGTTGATCATTTTATGAGAAATTTCATGAAATGATAATTCATATGCATCTGGAGTTGCATTTTGTAAAGTAGTTCATAACAAAATAAAGTTTTTTTGATGCAGTTATTTGAACACAGACGTTCATAATGTTTTTATGGGTCGCAGCATCACGTCTTCACAAGCCATCGACATGGATATGACATGAATATAACGTTGGCAGAGCAACGATATTAATATATTCATGTCTTTATAAATATCTGCTTATGATTCTTCTTTTTTGTACTCGTGTGCCATAGACAACAGATATTTTTGAAATATTTTTATAAGGAAGAGGAACTTTCAGGAATTGATTAATGGCTGGCTGTAGCATTAGGATGCTGGGGTTCTAAATCGTTCAACAATCTGATTGAATCTAAAGAAGAGCTTTAAGCATTTGTCAGCTATTTGAGACCAAAGTGTAGATCTAGGCTAAGGATGAAATAAAAGTTTACGTTTCAATGCTGGTAAAATATCGTTCCGAGTATCATTTGATTTAAAATTGTATAAATAATCTGAGGACATATTCTATTATATTTGTAGAGAAGAGTTTATGCCTACAAAAACAAGTTTCAGTCAAATGAGATACCGCGCTAACGATCGAAATATTTAAATGAGGATCAACACAGGAGGCAGCAAAATTTTGCCTTGTGTGTACTGAGCGTCATGACTTTTATGCTAAACCTTTTTTTTAAACATCATTTATAAAATCATCAGAGTTAAACATAAATCAATATTAGAGGGAGCACATCTTGGCTGCTTCGCATATTTCCTTAAAGACTTTATTAAGGCAATCAACTACAAATTACGAAAAAACTTGGAAGCTGAAATTTCATTTAAAGTCAAGAAGCAATAAAAAATGTAAGCAGAAACCCAAATGGTAAAATAAATAATTTAAAATACAATATTACACATGATAAATGGCGAATAACGAACTGTATTGAAAATGTGGTCAAATATTTAAGCCAAAATATAAATGAAAAAATTGCTACATACACACAATGTCGATACAAATTTATATAAATTTTTTATATGCATTTAAGAAAAAAAAAACGAATTCTTTAGAATCATGTGGACTAAATTCACAACTAAAACGAAAAAAAAAACAAAATGAAGGAAAAACTATTTACTGATAAGGCTTATTCGCTGAAAAGTTATTTTTCTGGCTGTGTGTTGCAGGACTCATACATGCGTATACATTTGTATTGGTGCTCAAAATGGTGGGACTGTAAAGATTGTTGTTGGTATTGGTGGGGTTGGTTGCTGCTGATAACTGGGGGTTTTTCATATTGATGTTCTTATGTCGTTGAGATGATGATAGCGATGGCGTTGGTGATGACGATGATGGTCGCGAACATTTATTTGCAAATACGTGTGTTCCATTGAATACAACATTCCTTTGGTGCGCAACATAATAGAGATTTTGGAATTATGCCAAAAAAAAGGTATGTTAATGTGTTGCCCTCCTCAGCAATTTTTTGCATATCGTTATTTCTGGTTTGCAATATAAGATAAACGAAATAGATTTTCACAACTATTAAAATGGGTCTTCCATTACGCCCCTTTTATTTTTAAATTTAAATAAAACAAAGTGTGTGTAATATTTATATCAATTAAACTTTTTTATCCATTTTAAAGGTCTGCTACTGCCATTATATATTAACTATGATATTGTCGATATGTTCGCCGCGGCTTCGTTAGGAAATTGCCCTGTCTGCTTTTGAGTTTGACCGATGGCAAAGCTTATTTTGGTTCTTAGGGCCTGCAAATTATAGAAATCCCACAGGAAGAAATCTGTCGTGGTGAAATCGTAAGATCTCGGTAGCCACTTCACTTTACCTCCATGTGAGATGACCATGCACTCAAATGTCGCCTGTAGAATGTTCAATGTGGCATGAGCTGTGTGGTAGATAGCACCATTCTGTTGAAATCACATGTTGCTGATGCCCATACATCCATTTCAGGTCAAAAAAAAGTTGGTATTCATGGACCTACAGCACTCGACTTTGGTGTCGATGACCTGGCCAATGCCATTCTTAAGGAAATATGAATCGATGACGTCACCACAACGAACAGTGACTCTTTTTGGAATGCATTAGATCACACGTGAATACCAAATCCGATAATTTTGTTGGTTGACGTACCCATTCACCCAGAAATGGAGCATGACTATGGCGAATGTAAAATGATCAAAGCGTCCACAATATTATCCGAAGACAACACCCGTTTTGATTAAAATATTTTGTCATTTTCACGTGTTCTTGAATGCTATTTGTGCCCGTGGTAATTAGAGAAAGCAGACGCAATAAATAACAGACAATTTGACGCGTCATCTATCCTCAACAGGGCCGATATCTACTGTCCCTCTTCGAAGGAGCGATAGAGCATCTATTCATTTTATGAATGTTTAGTTGGATTAGAGAACCGATTTACTTTGTATTATTTATTTGTTTTCTCCAGCTTCCTCTTAGAATTTATTTGAGGCCTGTGCTTATATTGCCAAAAAAAAAGTGCCATCAAAATATATATTGGAAATACGAAAAAACGAATTTTTTTTCTCCGGCTTCATTTGATATATGAAAAGGACTAAAGAAGCAACCAAATTATAATTTCATACTCCATATTTTTTTATAATTTAAAATATTTTTGCTCTCTTACTATTGTTAAAGATTTTATTAAAAATTTCTATTGGCTTTTTGATGAAAATTTCAATGAATTCTATAAATCATAAAACGTGCTAGAATAAATCCTACGACTAATAAAGCTATTGAATGGCACATGTTTTGAGGATGGTATAAGAAAAATAATATTTTCAACTATTTCATTCTATGGTTCATAATATCGACTTTTCGAATGCATTTTTTTTTTCAAATTCATGCAATATTGTTAGTTTTTGTGTGTGGCAGTTTTACTGCTGTGATCTGTGGTTTTCATATAAAAAAGATGATTCAAAGCAAAATAATAACTACAATAATAAAACGTGCCGCAAAGAAATATTGAAAGCTGCAAAAACTTGAAAATGAATTTAGTACAATACGAAATTGCTTCGACTTTTTTCTTGATGTGTTTAAATTACTTTTATTAAAGAAGACATATTTAGGAAATTTGTTTATAAGTTTTTAGGATAGTTTTATAATGTTGAAAAAGAATCTTAAACATGGTTTTAAATTAAGTGTTTGAAACTGTCATTCCTATTCATTATCCTCTTCAACATCATCAGGATCAATGAACCAATGAATCCCAAGCGAGCAGATAAAATGTAATCATTCCAAAAATTCCAAGCTGGCAGGAACAAGATCTGTTTTTTCAAAACTCTATTGTATTGTGATTTTGAATTGTAAAGGACATCGATTAATACTGAAGCGTCTCTTAAAAATTTTAGTAAAAATCGTGGAATTTACTACAAGCAAAATTAGACACAGATCACCCTCAACTCGGCGCCGTTAATTTATTACCTTAATACGTGAAATAAATTTGTTTTTGATTTCTATGAAAAAAATATTGGTTATACAGTGTACATGCGATAATATAAACCAAAAGTTAAATCTCATGCAAATTTTTTTATTGTTTGAACTTTCACTTTTGCGTCTTACCCTACTGAAATTTAAATTAAATAATATATTAACGGACTGCTTGATAAAATAATAAAATAAAAAAAGTTATATTTGTTGTAAATTAGTGTTAAAGTTCTCAATCACAAGGCAAAGCAAAATATTCTCTTAAGCAAATTTGCGAATTGCTACTGTTCCAAACACTGTATTTAACGTGAAAATTTTTCCCCGCAGCCCAAGTTAAATTCTGAAATTATTACTTTAGGAATTAAAATGCATTAAGCTTTTATTTCAAAAGCTGGAGCCATTGAGATTAAGATCTTATTTTCTTTTAAATTTACTTGTCTAAACCACTGGTACAATTTTAAAGTATTTCTGAGCTTGATCACAACTCCCCTCTCATGGTTGTTACTTCCTCAGTGTACTTCAGTGTGTGGTTGTTGCTCCACTTTCGAAAAGCTTCCATCTAGCTGCCACAAGTTTTAATGACTTCACCAGTAACTCTCGAGGTTAAGGTCGATTAGCAGTTTCTGTAAAAAACACTCAGATAATAAGACGCATTCTCGTACTCTGTTCGATAAATTGCTTAAAATTATTCTTCAATCATTACAAAATTTTAATTTTGAAATCTAAAAACTTTTAAAATTTCATGCCAAATAACATGCAGCGGACTGCAAGACCAGCCGAGAGAGCAATCACTTGTTTAATAAGTGAAAATATTAGCATTTTCATATGAAAATATATGAATATATACTGTTTGATTATTGTATTATCGGGCTTTACATCTCTGATGGAATATATTACTGAAAGTATTATGAAGCTGGAAAAAGTACCAAAAATTACCTTAAATTTATGATTCTCAACCCCGATCTCGAACAACCTAAAGCGATATGCATTTAAAGTCTAGCAAAAGAGGAGGCATCATATGAATTTTTATTTAGTTTAACAAAATGACAGTTTGTTGCATGTGATATATAACTTTTATATATAGTTTGAGAAAAAATATAGTTGCGGTCCCCTTTTTGTAAGGCATAACATATTTTAATTCCTAATATTTTTATGGGAAGTAATAGAAAATATTCCATACAAATTTTAACCGTTTAAGAAAACTACCTTCTCGAGATCCATGTTCTATAAGAATCAAGGATATTAATATTTCATATCTTAGTATTCTGTTCTTGCTTGAAAAAATTACTTAACAAATTCTAAACCGGAAACGCCAGTTATCAGGTGCTCAACATAAAAAAATAAAATAAAAAAACTTTTATATACACATTCGTATTTACTAAACATACATTTCTGCCAAATATCACATAAATTCGAAATGTCACATAAATTTGAAATGTCTCAGCAGACACTTGTCTGCTTAACTTAAGAAAACGTAAAGAAACGCACACAGATCGTCATTAGTTTAGTGAAAATAATACTTGCACTCATAATTTGAACGTGAAAAACAAAAGAAAAACAAAAAAATTGGTAAAGAGAAAAGGGTTTATTAAAAACTTTTTATAAAACAAAATACACACAATCTCCATATTATTAAACGTGCACTCGGATAAAAATTTATATCTTGATTATTAAGATTTATCCTCCTTTCTTTTATTTAAAAAAATTTTTTTGAAATGAAGTGAGCACGCACACACACACACACACATATATATATATATATATATATATATATATATATATATATATATATATATATATATATATATATATATATATATATATATATATATATATGTATATATATATATATATATATATATATATATATATATATATATATATATATATATATATATATATATATATATACTAGTAAATGCTTATATGTGAGTATGTAAATGACTGACTGACTTCCTTCTTATTTACTCGCTTGCTGCCTTGAAAGACACGAATAACAGTTATTTCAACCTGGAAGCTCTTAAGCACATTCAAATAGACACACACGCATACGCTCCCATACACACATCCACACATACATACATACATTCATCCAAATAAAAAAGTGCTCGTTAGTAATGCAGTCAGTGAAGCATTTTGCTACCGGAAGCTGTTGCAAAACCTGTTTGTATATTGTGTTTTGCTAAACACACACACACACACACACGCTTTCAATAAATGAGAGTACAAATGTGTGTTTAGGTTACTGTTCACGTAAATGTATTTCCTTTAAATAAATGTATGTTTATTTTACATACATGCAAGTGTATATGTATGTTAATATGTCTATTTTTACTTACATAATTTCTCTGAACCAGTCCATTCAATATGTGTGCATGTTTCGCAACTGAAGGCTGTCCTTCAGTTTATTTGAAAAAAAACTCATCATTTTTTATTATTTATAGTTTAGCTGCTGAAATACAACTTAAATTCAATATTTTTTTTAGCTTTAAGTCGTTGTTCAGTTAAACCTGCTGCTGGAAACTATAATTTATATGACAAGTTCTTAGACTGAAAAAATTATCATCGTCCTCTGATTAAAATATTCAGGAAATAGAGCATCATTGCTTGTGTGTGTTATTTTTAAAGAATGGTGTTCATTATCTTATAGGTATCCTTATGAGAGTAAAAATTAAAAAAAATATGCTGATAAATATAGTCCTTAAATACGATGTGGAAATTTCCCACAAATTGTGGAAACCAGCCACAAATATTAATAAATTTTTATAATAAACAGGTGGCCAAAGTTTTCAGAATATAAAATTTTAAATAGAAAAATAATATTTTTGCTTCAAAAATATATTTTTCCATTGCTTTTGGAGCACTATTATAAGCCAGAAAGGTATGGCACTTTTATTAAATTAGTATTACGAGAGAGAGAGAAATTTTTGTCAATTGCTGATGATTATCTTCATATGAAAAAGGAATTTTGCACAAAAATATTTAAAAAAATTCTCGTAACTAGAAAAGATCTTTAATAAAACTTCACCAAATATTGTACAGAAATGTATACATTTCAGAAACGCGGCTACTATCACGGTTTATGTGAAGCCTATTTACTTGCATTAATATAGAGCTTTTTAAGGACATTATAGCACTAGTGTAGAAATACATTTTTTTCATATGGGTTTTGTATAGAAAGATAAACTGCCAGCGAAAGTAGTTTAATTTCAGACTTTTCTAGCATGTTAATTATTTTTTACTCACCAATAAAATATTTCCTTTCAACAATTGACTTTTAATCTCATAGAATACTTTCCAAACATAATGGTTGAAGGTCTATTAATGGGTTGGCATTACCAGCAGCAAAATGCTGGCATATGGACTGGATTGACACCAAACCAAATATTTTTAGTTATGCAGTTGGTAAAACTAAAAGCTTAAATTCACTAGATGAAGCCAAATATTGTATTGATATTTCTATTTAGAGTTTTTCTAGATTTAAGAGAAATTAAAATTTTTGGGTTGATTGGAATAGATTGTTAAAACCAACTGAGATTGCCTGCTGTTTTATGATATTCACCTTAAAACCATCACTAAAAGAACTGCTAATATTAAAAGAAATTTGTTTTTAAAATATTTGAAATAATTGATTAAGAGAGTTCTTGAATGATCTGCCAATACACCGCTTTAAACTTGGCGATAAGTACTCATCACAGCTTAAATAAAGATTTGATCTTGTCTAAAATGACCTTTTTCTCAACTGATTGGAGTTACAAAAACAATGGCATTAAGTCATGATCCATCCACTCAAACAAAATAAATAAAAATGAGAAATAGCTGGAGTGCAAAACTCTAAGATCTAACAAAAATGTGTTAAAATTTCTATAAAACCTTATAAAATATTGTGACAATGCTACTTCCAGCTCAAAAACATTATATTTAATCAATTTATAGGCTTTAAGAGGCTTTAACCCATTCCTTGATTATATTGTGTAGAACTTCACATCTTGACTTGGTTCAACTTTCAAAGAAAAAAGAAGTCGAGATGATTCTTTGGAATGACCTGTTCGAGTTTTTTATTTAAATTGCTTCTTATTATCATTTAGAGGTGAATTTTTTAATGATGGCCTCAGAAGAAAAATTGTTTTTTTTATATTTTAGGTTTAAGATTTCTCTTTATTTATGAACTAAAAATTGTTTTTGAAATAAGAATTGTTTTTGTTAATTTATCGAATTTTTTATTGAGTTTGAGGTCCTTTTTTATAAAAATAATATGTTTGTTGTCAACTTTTACAAAATTTTCAATATTTATATACCCTGTTGGTGTCTTCTTTCGAAAATTCAAATAAGTATTTAAAAAAATTCAAATACACATAATAAAAGAAATTTTAGTCTCTATTTTTTTTATAAAAATGTACATATTCCTCTGCTTGTATTGTAATAATGTTTATTATTTATTTTATAGAAAACTAGCGGGCCCGTTGCCTGCTTCGCACGGCAAAACAAAATAAGAAAAGAAACACACTTGTTTTTAATAAAGTTGGTTTTGTTCCCTATTATTCAACTTTTAATTCTAGTTTCTTACAATCTTAGACTATGTATCACTTAAGCTATCTCAGAGCTCTTTCGTAGACAACATTTTTGTTTTTGCCATGAGTTGTTGTGTAGATAAAGAGAACTGAAGGCTTGCCAACACGTGAGCACGAAATTAATATTTTCAAAAATCGATTATGATAAGATCAGTCACCAATGACGTCCAAAGAGAAAAGAGAAATGATAACGAATTGCTATTTGCATCACTCCGTGCAATGCTCTCCAATACACAAACGACCAAAATGTATTCAATACTAATGAATGCTGTATGCGGTACAAAAAATGCCTGCGGCAAAAACACACTCACTTCACATACGCACCGCACACACCTGCGTTATCGGATTTTAACCAAACTTCATATAAACCATTTATGGGCCACTGCCTACGTAGTGCATAAGTTTGGTTGAAATCGCTCGACGCGTTTATGATTAGTTCGGCGACGTACATATACGGACTTATTTTTATATATAGATGTTATTTATGATAGAAAATGTTTGCTGGGTAGACATTAAATCCGGCAGTTGTAAATTCAATCCATGCCAGCCCTCTTAATACGAATATTTGAAAATTTATCTCCCAATCGAAGTTTATTTTAATTCAAATGCATGTATTTTTGTTGTTTATGTATTTGTTAGTTGCCTATAGCACAAATAAATATTTACTTTTTATTTATATCCCTTGAGAAATTTGTTTCATGTACTAAAAGAAAAAAAAACTTCTATTTTTCTTTATCAACATTTTTGGCAAAATTTTCTCTTAAATAATTCAATGTGTGCATTCGGAAGCAAATTTCAATGAAAAAGAACTTAAATTATTTTTCAGAAGCTATAAAAAATTTGTTTTTGAAGCTTTTATTTCAAAGCAGTTTTTCTATTCAAGACTTTGTGAAAAACTATTTCAAGGCAAGTTTGGAGTTTTACTTCTAAAAAAAGTGTAACATTTCTACCCTTTTTAAGAAATAGTAGGGTTAGTATTATTCAACAAGTGCAACCTTATTATTAGAGTCGTTACCTTCTTTTAATATTTTTCTATCAATTTATCAATAAAATGTTAAAATTTTTCCAAGAACAAAACGCTTTAATATTTGCAGGAAAAACACTGCCATGATTTCAGGGAATTTATTGAAATCAAACTCTATAAGCAGAGTTTGACATATAAAATCTGAGCAACCATAAGGATGTAAGCGCAAAATTAAGCTTTACTTGAGAACTCTTGTTCAAGTTTTCATAATAATCAAATTATGACATGCGGTGTTAATCGAAATTAAAAAAACACACATATTTTGTTTGAAATGTAATGAATTTTTAGTCGATATTAAATGCCAAATTTCGCTCGCAAACATGATTTTATTAATAGCAAATTTTTATAGTTTTTATGAAAGCGACCAAAATATAAAATAATGTCATTTAGGTCATTTTAATGGTAAGGGCTCCATATGTATACCTGAGCAGAATGACTGATCTGTTTTTTTTTCACTAATGTTTTCTAATTAGTTATTTTTGTATTGAAAAAAAGTTCATTAAAGTCTTTCTTTCAATACGGGTTGTACAGACATTTTAATTACTTATTTTAACAGATGAAAGATTAAGAAAAGGGATAAACATCTGAAAGGCTTTTGTTTTTATTTTTCCTTTTAAAAAGATTTCCTCTTCATTAATAAAAACTCACTGCTCCTCCTTATCTCACCATACACTGTCACTCACTTTCTTGTAAGTAACATGTACCACACCAGCAAAACCCACATAAAAACAATAATACTTACGAGAACTTATAAAGTATCCTTAAATCACATGAAAATCGGAAAAAACAAAAAAATTATGTAAAAGGAATTGCTCGTTTGCACATCGATATGCATTCTTTATTAGGGAGCCAAAGTAAAACCATCAAAGGAAGACGTATTGGCGAATGAGAGATTGCGCAGGTGATGGTCGGTTGCATTTAGTGAAATGAAAATAAATTCAAGAAAATCAAAAAGAAATCAATTTCATTCAAAATTCAAGCGAAAGTTAATCATGATTCTTAAGTGCTGCAAATGGACGGAACATTGAACATCGACATCAACTGCGGTTAGTCAGGAAACCGAAAATCCCACAAGTAAGTGTATTCGTGTGTTTGGGTGTGAATAAGGACTCTTATTTATACTCCATGTGGACCGTAACAGAGAAATAAAGCAGCAGAAAACGGAATCGATAATCCATTACTTATTGAACAGTATTTAAGAGTTAAAGAGATTTTAATATTCTTTACAGGGGAAACTTTCAAGAAGTGTTATTATATGACAAACATAAATGCTAATGAAATTTCCTTCTCCTGTCTTCTCTAATGATGATAAACATAAAACAAATAAAAAAGATGTATATGGTTGGGTCTAATCTTGCACAGAAAGAAAAAAACTCTTCGGTCGGGGCAAAGTATTAAATGTATGTAAGTATTAAGATCGATATTCAGAACAAAATTTAGATGCTTAACCATACATGACTGAGTAATAAGAATATTAGAAGCGACCCTATTCATATGATACCACTCAGAGATTCTTACAAGATCGCGACTGAGCACAGGAATCATCTTCCGCCCCATGGTGCCATTCTCCGACAGTCTTGGTCTACTACCAAAGGAAGTATGAATGGCAATTGCTGCCAAAGACTGGATGTTCGATATAGAAGGTCAATAAAAAAAAGCATAGGCAGGGGAAGGAACGGAACGTTGTGGTACCTCTGCATTTGTCTTGAACTCATTTAATTGGGTCCCATCTCTAACAATTCGTATAGTGCAATGCCTAGAAAAGCTCGATATATAACGAAAGAGGCCATCACCTTCATCTGCTCTATGCCAGACCCTGTCAAATGCTTTTGACTTTCGTAAAAAGCGTTAGTTGATCAGCCATAAAGCGGCTCGTTTGGTGGTCACTAAGTAATCTGTTCGATTGTAAATACCTCCGAATATGTTTTCCATGACTTTGTAAGCTGCTGAGCAAATTGCGAATGGACGTGCGATTTTAGGGTTGCTGGCTCTCCCTTTTTGGGGTATTGGCATTACATTAGCGTTTGACGTTACATTACCAATCTTCTGGAAACTCACCAGCATGGTACAGTGTACTAAAAAAGTTGGCCAGTAGACATGCTAATGACGAAGAGCACTGCTTCAGAATTCTATTCATTCCAGAAGACTGATTTATATTGTTTTCAGTTCAAGCCCTTTTAGCTTTACGTACTCGAAAGAGTATTTTTGGCACAGTTAAGGATTTTCTTTTAGTAACGGGCGGTTATTCCCTGCTCTCCTGCAAGTGAGAATGGCATTCAATAAATTATAAATAATAATATATATTACAATAGTTGCCATGAGAGATAAATAAATAAATAAATAAATAATTTTTTTGTATTTTTTTTTTAAATTGGACTAAATTTATCTTATTTTTTCTAATTCTAAATGGACTAAAGTTTGGATTTTATACTTATTAGACTTTAAACGAAGGATCTCTTTTGGTATACCAACTCCGGTAAACATTTCTTTTTTTTTCATGAGGAAAAGAATGACTTAAAGGCGAAACTTATATTTATTTCATGAAACTCATGGTTCAATTCCAGTTTCTTTTGAGGAGTTGCAAAAAAATGTGAATATATATTTCGATATTTTTGTCTATATGAAGCGATTTTGCTAATTTTGTATACAAGAATGGAGTTTTGAAATATTCCAATATTCTCCTTAATATACAGATCTGTAGGCAGGAAATTCAACAGATTGATAAACGGTCAGTGTCAGATGGACTCTTCTATTTATAAGAAACCAGAATGTGCTTAAAGGATCTTAAATAAATCTTGCAGAAATTCAAACGAAATAAGACTTCTGTAATGAAGGATATAGAAACAAAACTCATTGTCTAATGGAGTCTGAAGAGATTTGAGCTTGATCTTACCAAGGGAAATACGTTTTTTCGGTCAACAGCACAGTTCAACTTAAATACACACTTTGTTATTATATGACATTGCACAGTGGCGTGGAATAAAGAAAAATGTTCCAAAGAACCGAAGAAAATTTTCTATTTTTATTTTAAATTGAAGGCAAAAACTATGTTGTATATCAGTAGAAGCAGCTGTTTAAATAAAGGCCCAATGTTTCTTGCAGGATATAATATGTATGTTAAATTAAAAAATTACCGCTTCGAACTAAATGAAAGTTTCAATGGTTGTGTGTTGAATACCCACTTGGTATGTGTATATGATATATGATCCTCTTAACGAATTAGATGGTTCTCTGATCGTGTTAGAGAAAAATATTGTTGATAAAGCTGATATAGTACATGTTCCCCTTATTAAGGAGCAAAAAATTGATATAAGACCAGTTTCCTTATGACTTCAATAACTTTTAGAACCCTTTAAAATGCAATACCAAAAATTGCATTTTATTTTGTATAAAATTTCCGCTTCTTAATCGAATAAATACATTTTCAGCTTAAATCTGGAATTATTCTTGTATAATTTTTTTATCATTTTATTTATTAAATCATAAAGAGTAGCAATAGTTGTTTTCCTCTTGCCACACTCCTCTTTGCGAAACGATGAATTGAAAATAAGAAATGAAAAATTCGCTAAGAAGAAAATGTGTATTTTGCACTTCCACCAGCAATTGCTCTTTATGTCTTTTCGCTTTTATTGCTGGTCGAGAAGAATATAGTTTTATAATACAGATATGCATTATTTTTTCTTGCAATTTATGGCCGTAAGTGCACATGAATATCAATTCGTACGATGGCAGGAAGTCATAGGGCGAAAGGATACATTATGAACAGCATTGCAAATTGTTGTTTGATTGGCTTAAATTCCATCAGAAATTGACAGCTTTTATTTGCTGTTCATCCCGTTTCTTTTGTTTGTTTATTATGATTAATCTGCAAATTAATCAAACAAAGTATTTATAAGTCTTGATGTCAAACATATACTCCTTTTAAAGAAGTTATTACGGAGCAACACTTATTCGTGGATATAAGAACATTTTGGAAAAATAGTATTTCATAGCAAAACAGAAAGAAAAAATAAAAAAAACTGTTTGTATTATTTGGCAAATATACATACATACATACATACATACATTTATACATGACTTTTAATGTGATTTCCTTAAATGGTTTTCATAATTTGTCTTCAACATGTATGGGATGGCGAATAATATGAAGTATTAGATTTAGTTTAGTGCGAGTTTATGAACACGAAGCAAATGAATTGTTTATATCGATTAATTGCGGAACTGGAAGATATAAAAATGGTTAATTTTTTTATTTATGTACTAAAAATGTAATGGAATGAGGAGGATTCACCTTCACCTCTCAAAATTTTTAAATAATAAAAAGAAATGGGAAAGAAATTTCAAACTACTTTCGATTACCCTCTTTCTGATAATGAAAAATATATTTGTTATGAACTCTTTCACTTAGAAAATGACTTACTCTAGTCGAAAGCATTTTGCAGTTGTTAGAAATACCAATACATTATCAAATAAACTACTAATTTTAATATGCTTTACTTGATGTGGCATAATTATAATTTGCTCTACTAAATTTATGACGATTAAGTATTAATTTGTTTTAAGGTGCCACTCCTCTTGCTCCTATCCAGAAATTTTTTGTTACACTAAAATCATTGACTGCGACGTAACTGATAATGAATTTAGGGACTATGGCCGGCTACACATAGGATGAGAGGTACCACTACCCATGCTCCTATCAGTTAATGGTAAAAAAGGGAGCAACTTTTAAAATGTAATTTTGAATATATGTCCACAAATGATAATCAATGAACGAATCGCTAGCAAGTCGTGCTCTTACAGCTGAAAAGTAAACGTAATGGATTCAGTTTTCGATTTTCACTTTTTCTTCACAATCGATAATACAATATTATTAAAATTAGTTTTGAAAAATGTTTGGCCATTAAAAGTGAAATCAGAAGTATGCAGCAAAATAAAATTTAATGTGGCACTGCAACTTAATACAATGACGGTTGATAAAAAGCTCCCCTTTTTAAATTAAGCTTTTGTCATTGGCCACTGGCTTTGCTCTGTGTAAAGGCTGATACTACTTTCTCTTTTTCTTGAAGTTCAATTATAAAATTGAAGTTCAATTATAAAATTATAGCTCAAGGAACTTACAACTTGTTTTATAAACGTGATATATCTCCTCGTTAAATACCATCAATATGCTCCTAAGTATTGCCTTTAATTAAATTTTTTAACAAATATAACAATCAAATAAATTTGTGGTAATGGAGAATCCGGTTAATAATGAAAATTATCATGAATTAAAAGCCAAAAAATTCGTTTATTTTATTTGAAAATAAAATATTTACATCAAATCCAGTATTTTAATAATTTTTTCGAAATATTGATCTTAAGAAACAAAATATGTCCTTAAATTTATAAGCATGAACTTTTTTGAAATTTTGTAAATATTTATGTGTTTTGTCCAACCTGTGTTCTAGGTCAAACCTAAAATTAAATTCAAAACAAAAATATTTTCCAAAGTGACATAAACTTTTAGACTTTGTGTGACTTAATTGTCTCAGTTTAGGTTACAAGGCAAAATAAAGTTGCAAGACCAAAAGTCAGGAGAACAAAACCAACAACTGAAAAACAATAACAACCGTGGCAAGTATACGAGAACAGAATTTTGCCAGAATTAAAACAAGAACATTTATATATCCATCCTCCACCGCGAAAAAAACATAAGTGACAAATGCATAATTTTGCAAGAGAAGATTTTTTATCAACTGCCTTTGCACTGAGTTACAGTGAAATTCGTTTTACGGGAAGTATTTTTCTGATTCCATTTTTAATGGTTAAGAAATTTTCAATACTAATTTTGATCATGGAGAATTATCAATTACGATGAAAAAGTTGTGTCGGTTGCGTTTTTTTGATGTTTAAATTTTTCTCTTTAATATTTTGAAGAATTTCTTCTTTAAAACAATTTCATTAGAGTTTTGCTTATTTTTGTCAAGCGATATTATTTTTTACATCATAGTGATCACATCACATTGGCGTAATAGAAAAAAAAACAAAAAAAAAAATTACAAAAAGTCGGCAACTTTGAAATATATCGACTGATTTCCAGGTAACAAATTGTGATCCAGAGGAAGAGTCATAATTTTTTTAATTGTTCTATTTTGAAACACTTTGGCACAGCACAATGCTGCTTAAATACACGATAAATTTAAGATTAGGGTGTGTGGAGACCATTCGAAACTTTCCATTTCTGCAAATGTGAACTAATTTAGACAGTTTTCTGTCAAATAATCCGGTGTTCCATATCATTTTAATATTTCATTAATTAACATGCTTTTTCTTGGCTTGGCTCTAAAATTTGACAATTACTATAAATTGCTAGAGCGGTATAAAAATGACTAGCTACGCATATACACATGTATTATAGAGAGGTAACGTACCAAAAAATTTCCAATTTAGGCAAATTTTACTGATATTAATTACACCCACTTTTTTTAAATGTTACTTAATTTGTTGACACGGTGCTAATAAGTCCCTTAATATTAGTAAAATAAATTAAATTATATTTCACTATTTTAATTTTCCGCCCTTATTTTCTCCAATTTTTGTTTGTTTCATAATGTGCAAAAATGTTCTTCTATATGTGAATAGAACATGCAATCTATTGTTGCAACAGATTTAAATGATGCACGTAAATGCTACACCTCTGCTAAAAATTATGGTGCTCTGCTACCAATTGGACAACTGTAATTACTTTTGGCGAACCCTCACAAGCAACATCGTACAGTTTGATAGAAATTTGTTGTAATTATCTTCAATACTTTTGTATTCGACTGAGAAAGGAAGTCTCATTCCTTGCTGTTTTTTTAAATGTCATTCAACTTTTATGTTTCTTATGTTAACAAATTTATATAAACAGTATAAAATGCACATTCCTACTTATGCACTTATTACACTCTACAAAAATATTATGTTTTTTAATATAGGCTTTATAGCAAATAATTCTGGTAGAATACAAAATGGGATATTTGAAATATCAGCATTTTGAAAATTTACAACTGCCTAAAAATTATATGTAATTATAATGAAACTCGTAAATTCGTCTAAAATATACGAATACTCAGCTAAACCAACAACAATTAAAACAAATTTTAAAATAATTATTTTGGAGAATATCTCGAATAATTAATTTAACACATATTGTTTATATCTGTGCTTTTTTTTAGGGGAAGCTGAGCTCGCTCGGCTTGCGCCTTATTTCATTGAGTCGGCAGAGGATGCCTCGCAATTCTTACATTCGTGATACTAAAATAGATCAGTTATTTAACGTATAACAGTATGGGATATTTCCCATATATTTTTGTAAAAAAAAATTTATCTTTTAATACTTCGCTACATGTGTGGTTTTAGCAATATTTTAAAATGGGAAAAATTCCCTTACACAACGATAGAGCCCGATTAATGGAACAGCTTTGACATAGTATAGCAGCCAATAGAAGGCTTTAACAATTCTTATTTATTGTGCCAACTTCAATAACTACAGGAATAGGGCCTACAAATATTCCTTATAAAATATCATAGGAAATTGTAGCCAATAGTGCTGAATAAATTTTACACATAATTTATATTAAAACAAAACTTTTTTGAATCTATTGCCCCGATTATGGTTTACAAAAGTTGTTACTTTAATGTTGTATTTTTAAAAATGCGATTATGGATTACTATTGTCAGTATGTGATGTTCGCATACTGCTCATTAGGTGTTGTTTTATTAACATTAAAAGTTGAAAATCGCAAATATATAAAAAAAACTTAAACGTGCACATAAAATTTGTTTTGCAAAACATACGGAGCTGTAAGAAATAAATAAATATGAAATAATAAAATAAATATTTCTTATCAAAATTATAAATAAAAAACAA
The DNA here is from genome assembly GCA_963681545.1 of Germaria angustata. NCBI lineage: Eukaryota > Metazoa > Arthropoda > Insecta > Diptera > Tachinidae > Germaria > Germaria angustata. The sequence continues at coordinate 5,354,874 of OY812998.1, forward strand.
ATGGCAAAGCTGATTGACCTGATGAAAATTAATCCAGATATTGGCCGAGGCAAGCTGCCATTTGGATATAACAAAATACAGCTCAAGGAAAATTGGGATCATTTTACTGAACAATTAAATGGCTTGACACAGCCAATTAGAAATATTAAAAAATTGCAAAGAGTTAGTTTTTGGAAAAGTGCTCAATTTTTGTATAAAAAACATGAAACCATCCTTGTTTATGCGGAAAATTTTTATAAAACACTTTTTGTTTTATAAGAATTTGGTTTTATAAGAATTATACATATTTATTCTATATATGGTAGTTCCAATGGATTTGAACTGTCTCGAATTCCGGATACGTGCCACTTGTGTGTGTGTGTTTTTTTTGTTGTTCTTTTATTTATTTCTAACAAAATGTACGCTTCTTTAATCTTTTTTTTTTAGCAGTTTTTCATGCAACTCTGTGACATAAACAACACCTAGATGTTGTAAACCATAATCAAAAAATAAAATAATGTTGTGTTGTAGCCAAACCGACACAACATTTAAGTGTTGTAAACCATAATCAGGGCATATATTAAAATTTGTGAGTGTGGCCCGAGTTTGATTCCTTAATTTGTCAATTCAGATTAATAATTTTTTCTTATCACTTTTATTGACCAACAAAAAAACAGAATTTTTTTTTATTTAAGAAGTGGCAAGTTACTAAAGTAATATTTGGTAAGAAAAGCTGAATATATGTTTGCCCACCCAATAGATTATGAATTTTTCTTTGTAAGAAATAACAAATTACTTTATATTGTTTGCCTTTGGGGCAGGAATAAAATTTTGGGGTTGAAAAAATTAGAAACGTTTAAGTATTTTATTATTGTTAAATAAAAGATATTCACTTCCTTTCAATTACTCTTTCATTTTTTGGTATTTGTTGAAGAAAAGGGATTGTTTTGCGAAAGCGAAAGTTTTCATACAATAACTTCCGTTGTGTTAAAAAGTTAAGTCCTTTTTTTATGAAAACTTTTTAGGCGAATCTGAAATTTTTTTCCATTCTCATAGGTATTAAATTTATTTTAGGTTATTTTCTTTTTTATTATTTTATTTATTGATTGCTCTTGATAAAGTCATAAGGCTCATTTGCTGGTCTAGTCGAAACAAATTAATTTTAAAACAAAAATCTTAACTGAGGGAAAGTTTATTAAGTCCTAAATTTTTTTATCTTTTGCTCTTCTACTATTTGTTTACTGAAAGCTTTGAATCAAAAAATTTTTTTTCCATCTTATTCCTAATGAGAATAATAAAAAAGTAAATTCTTAAAAAAATTGCAGTGAAATATTTTCATAAAATTCTATATTGAAAATATTTCCTTTATATATTTTAGAGTAATTTTTTACAATTAAAGCTTATGGTAAATTTTTTCCGTATCATGCTTTTAAGCATTTTTGACTTTCTTTTTGGAAATGTTACATGTGTTGTTGGTCTTTACATGCAATATTTTATTATAAAACTTGGATAATCTCATTAATTTTTTTTTGGGTACTTACAAGTATTTAAAAGCCAACTTAATGTGCTTTTCCAGTTATATATAGAAATTTTATATATTTTTTTAACTATCAAGTTATAGCATAGATGACAGTACGTTTTTAATGTTAGAAAGGTAACATTTTAAAAATATTTTTAGAGACAACGAAGTAGTAATTTCTTAGAAGTGAACATTTTTAAATTTCGCGAATTAAAGTGTATAAGGAAGAGTTCGAGAAGAATTATAAATAAACTTTAAGAGTTGCCTTATGATAATCTCTACATTTGTTTTGAGTGGCATAGTTAATGTGTGCTTAAAAAATTTGTAATATGAAGATATTTCGTTTGTGCTAGCCAACTCGTCAGCGAACTCCATTTAATCAGTTTGAAAGCATTCCACCTCATATGCTTATAAAAAAAACTTTGAATACAATATGAGAATTCTGTCATAAATGAAAACTACTTAACAAATAATCATAGTAGTCTTCGAATGCTTGAATACAAATTACACAACAAACAATTTAAATTCGTGGAAGATATGTTTAAATATTGTCTCAGCCTGTATACAATAAGTTGGCTTTTGGGTGCCAATAATGGTATTTACTAGGCACAACGAAAAGCTTATTAATATTTATTCATAATATTCTAATATATATTATTTTTACAATAATTTTTTTATAATTTTTTTTTGACATATTCAAGTTTTTAAATTAAATACATACCTTGTTCGATATAAAATTGTGTTTCTTGCACCAATATTTCAACAATAATATCCTGTGTTTTATTAGTAGCGGCAACATTGCGTTATAAAGTTGTTGATTAAAAGAATGTTTTAAACTAAAAAGTTTTTACATTTAATCCAAACTACCTTTTGCACAATATAAAATTTCTCAATAGAATTATTTATTAATTAGTACCTTTTGTTTAACCTGCTGTTTCCATTTAACTTCACTAGACATTTTAAAAAATAGAAAATTACTAGTTTTGAATCTGTGTTTGTATGACCTCTTTCCAACCAGCTTTTTTTGTTGTGCATATTATTTGCTTGTCACGGCTGTCTAAAACACAAAAGAATTTGACATATTTCGGTTTCTTTGATTTATGCACGTTGCCTTAACAGCTTTTCAAACAGCCGTGACGTATGAGTGTTTTAATCTCACATGATAGAAATATAAATCATACGCAACCCAACATCTAGTCACTGTTTAAAGGGAAGGATTGTAATACAAATTAATATTAAGCAATCGTACCGGAGTACATTTATTTAAAGAAGGAAGGCATATTTGTTTGTAAAAAATATTTATTAATCAGAGCGAGTTATAACTATATGAATTATTTTTTAGATGGTTTAATTACACAAAAGGAATATTAAATTAGAAATTTTAATTAAAATCGTTGTATACAAAAATCTGGGGAGTAATTTCGTTAAAGTAAAGTTGTTGTTTCGTAAGGAAGGCAAAAGGCTGCAATATTAAATGCAATAATTTTTTAGAAGAAGTTTGATATAAAGTCCCGACTTTTTAATTGCCCACAGTAATAAAATGATTTTAATGCCTGTTTCTCTAAATGAAACCTTAATTTTGTTAAAAAATTTGGCAGATCGCTTTTTATTTAAACGAGTAGTAATAACCAAAGTTCCGTCATCAGAAATGCACTGAGCAATGCGCGAAAATGAAATTTACAGTCTTGTTTAAATGGGTTCATTCTACGACTTTAGGAATTATAGGTGAATGCTATCGGATGCGTCAACTGGTTGCGGATAGTGGAAAGTTTCGTAGATATCCAAGGCAACTGCGATCGAAGTCACGAATAATCGTCGGCTCTGAGTAAAGTGTTTCCTAACAAGTTATGAGTGCCTGCAATAATTTGAAAATCAAGACGAGTAATTGGCGCATTCAAAAAATCAATAGCGAACAAATAACAGCGACTTTTCCATATGTTAGAGGTGGCTGGAAGCATACATAGGATCTTATAACAAGGGGCTCGTTATATAAACGTAATGAAAAACTTCTAAACCAGCCCATCTGGAGGTCATGCTGGCAGATCTGGTTCTAGAATTAGGCACAGAAGCCCAATCAGCTACTCATTTTAAACCTGATTACCAAAACCTCAAGAAAATAATGTCCTATAACAATACCCTTTGATGTGGGACCCTATGCTTCTTATAAGGACTAGAGAAATTAATAATAATAATAATAACAATACGTAATAATACGTAGTAATAATAATTATGTATATCTAAAGTTAGTTTTTCAATATTATTTCCAAATACTATTGTTATCCTATTATCCGCTCTTAGAGTGTGAAAATGTGAAAGGTAAACTTCCATCAATTTCACACCAACTCCAGATGTTTTCAAGTCCGAAAAGAAAACTCTATTGTGTACAATTCTATTGCTTACAAAAACCCATTTGTAAAATAGTAATTTTGCTCTTAATGAGCCATGCCATGGTAATATAAATGGCCTTTCAGAATTGTGCCAAAACAGTGTTAAAACATTTTCTAGACAAAATAAAAGAAAATAAATTGAAGTGTCACGACTTGAACAAAAGTCTATAGGGATTGTATTTTTTTAACACGTCTTAAGTGCCAACAGCACATAGAAGAGAAAAAAAAGCAACAAACACAAATAGATTCTTTAAATATCAATGAAATAGACAATAGAAACTTATAAAAGTATTTGGCAGCAGGCCTTTGCAAATCATTCTATGGTTTAATTTTTTTAGAAATTTACTCGTATCATCAGCTCATTTAATGCATTTTGTTCACTTCATTTAAAACTTTTTGTCTCAATTGCCATTAAAATAACCACTTAAAAATTATTTATTTGAAATAAAATGACAAACAAAACATTCAACTGCGAGTCAACAAATTTTTAGTTTTGCTCTTGTCTGTTTTAAATGTTTAATTATTTGCAAATATTTTTATGTACTGAAACTGCATTGATATTCATTTCTATTCAGTTTATTGTTCCAAATGTAAATTTCAAACTGTTGACAGTCGTTAAATACACCAAATAAACAAAATAAATAGAAATCAATTGACATTCGAGTTAAAACGTGTGCTTTTTATGTGCAAGATTATAATATTACGAATTATAAAATAAATAGATTTTTGGTAAATGCGTTTCTGTTTTTGGATTTTAGCCAGCAGAAATATTTATTTTACGCAAAATACTCGTATGTGACAGGGAAACCCCAAAAACTTTTGCGCACATACAAATATAATTCTAAAAATTTTAATGGAATTCATTTTCTTTTTATGATGACACTTTGAAAAAAATCACTTTTAAAATTATATGCTGTTGCAGCGTATTTTTTAGATGCATTTCCTTGAAAAGCACCTTTAAAAATGAAATTTTTAATTTTGTAACTTAAAAAAAATTTTTTTCACAAAGGCTTAAATGTAAATTTTTAAGATTAACATTTTTAAAAATATTCCTATTTACATGGTGTTGTAGACAAAAAGGTATAGAAACATTACTACACCAATTATAAACACTCTGTTGTGGGTCTAATCTGTTAAACTTTCAAATATCAAAATTAGAAAAATAAATAAAAAAATAAAAAAAGAATGAAGAAGGATAAAAAGCTAGTATTCAGAAGTTTAATTATTGTAGTTACTTTCAATTACCTTTAAAATCCAAAGACACAGCAATAAATAATCTATGCTAATATTCTTATATATTCTCTATTAATTACAAAAACTAGAAATTCAATTTCAAACATCTTAAGCAAAGTGCATTCATATTGACATTCCCATCCCTGCATTTATAAGGCGATTGAATAACTTAGAAGATATAGTTGCACTTGTTGTAATAAATGTTTACATAGAATATAGCAACATCATTTGTATAATTATTATAGCATCCTACAACTTACAACTCATACAATGACTTATGAACTGAGCAACTACAAATTTAATCGTACATCTTAAAAAGGGAACTTTTCAAAAGTTCCTTAAAAATACTTATTTAATGATTAATTTTCCATTAGGGTATGATGTGGTGTAGTAGTCAAAGTGTTTGCCTACAAAACCAAGTAAACCAGGTTCAGTCTCTGGCAGAGGACAAACATTGTTCGCCATGGTTTTGCGAGTTTTCAAATTAAGTGGCTTTAAGCCCCCCCAAAAAATTCGTCAAAAGCCCCCTGACTTTCCCCCTCCCTGAGAAAGAGGATAACATCATTACAAAGGTCAAATAACCACTACACCCTGGAAAAAAGGTATGAATCAAAGATTAGCAAGGTTCCTTACCACTAACAGAAAATTTATTTTTTATATAAATCAAAAACATCATTAATTTAATTATTTCTAGTAACACATAGACTATTAGAAATACGAGCTTAGAGTTATTTCACTAACACTAACTAAGAACCAAAACTTAAAAAAGTCTAGACAATTAGAGTTCGAAAATGTTTTTTTTATGAAATTTATTGAAAATAAGACTAACTTAGTTTAATGAGATCTATTGAATATTTTCTCTTAAATAGTAAAAATTTTAAATATTTTAAAAAATTTTAAAGGACATTTTATATTTTAAAAAAATTTTTCCTTGATCGTATGGGACATAGTTTTTCCAATGAAATATTTTTTTTTTTATTAAAAACAGCTCCAACTCGGAAATAATACCCCGATTCACATTATTGAGCACCAGGGGGCAAATTACGGCATTCGATATCGATCGAAATTTCAAACAAAATTTTCTTGAATTGTATTGAAATTTCGATCGATATCGAATACCGTAATTTGCCCCCTGAGCTTTCAGGCTCATATAATTGCATATGGCAAATATTTTTTACTGATTGGGAACAACCCTTTTTGATATGGTTTGCAAGACATTCTGCTTTTAAGCCAAATATAATTTGTCTTATCTTATCTTTTTTGGAGGTTCTTGAAGATAAATTAATATCTAAATTAGATCCTTCTTAGTCTATTTTTTTAAATGCCTTATAATGCATTATCTATTTATTTTTTCTTATTTTATAAATATTTATATTTAAATATTGTCAAAGATGTCATATAAAATAATGTTTTGTATGTTGCATGTATAAAAACAAATATAAAACTGTGCTAAATAAAACACTTTTGTAAATTCTATAATGCAATAGAAGTTCTTCTTTATCAAAAAGAAAATCATGTTAAATCACAAGTCAAAAGAAAAAAAGGGACTTCAATTGAAATACACCTTTACACCTTCTGAACAGTAGAATTATGATCCCATTTGGCTACCGCTCTGACTTTTATGCCAATACAAACTTTTTTTTTGTGCAAACTTACAAATTAATAAAAAAAGGCAAACAAAATTGTTAATCATTCAAGGATTCTTCGTTTTATAATTTTGATTTATACACACGAACACTTCTATACAATTTTACATGCCACAATTTACGAGTATATTTAGATTTTCTACTGACAAATGAAAACGGATAAAAGCATACGCAAACAAATGGAAAAGAAAAAGTCAAAAGAAAATACAACAAACCCACATATAATTATCTGGCACATCATTTTCCAACCGTTGGCCAGCCTTCAAAATTAATTAAGAAGGAGATTTTTGTACAAAGAAGCCTTAGAAAAGGAATCAATTTCCTTAATTAGACAAAAGGAAATGACACAATTAATCTAGAAGTAAGAACCACATGCACAATGACACATGAGTAAAAATAAATAAGTGAATGTTAAGGATTTTTAAGAAGACAATTCTTATTTTTGTTCACTTTTAAAAATAATGGTAAAAGTGTGGAAAAAGATTTACTGATGCCGTAAGCAAAGTTCTTGTTTAAAATTCTTTTCCACTTTTTCTAAGGCAAATTCCCATTGTGTCTAAGAAGATAAAAACTTAAGTTTTTTTTGCCATTAGTTAACAATTTTAAAAGACTCAATGATAAGTTGGTATAAGCCTTAAATAAAATACAGACTTCAATTTCTTACATATTTCTCCGTAATATTAAATTAAATTTACTGCCAGCAATTTAACTAAGGAAGAGATTGTGTTCGATTTTATTATAATTAAAAAAATATGTGGTACAAGTTTAATGAAAATCTCTCTAATTAAAGTTTTTTTTTAAGTAGTGAAAATAAAGGAATTGCAATTAAGAATCACTACAGCCCTTCATACACAATGAAGGACTGGTTTAACAGCCCAAATACAAATTCAGTTTTTCAAAATACAATTTTATTTACCAAGAGTTTCTTATATTGAAAAAAATTGAGGTCGGCTTTAGTGGAAGAAATTCTTTATGCTAAACACTTTTCAAATATTTTCGTTTTATTGCTTGGCTTTTGAAAGCTTTGAAGGAATTTATCATATTGGCTGCTGATACCCATTTGTGATGGCGATATGCACACGGATATACATAATAAGTAACAAAAAAGTACATTAATTTTCATTTCCACTCTCGGCCAGAGGCTTAACTCGACACTAAATTGTCAGCGAGGGCTGAGCCAAAAATATGTAACCGCTTCTATCCTTAATATATATTTTAATAAAACTTTTTTGTACATTCTGTCAAGAAAATTTTTGAACTGAGTACAAAATAAATCATTTTTATTTCAATAGTTTTTTGAAAAATTAATTAATTAAAACCACTTTTAGAAAAACGTCGTTCTCATAAAGTATCCAAAATTTTTGACAGACATAGCAGCAACTGAATGTCTGTACGTTTGTTAGATGAAACATTTGTGTGAGAGAAACCAAATAAATTTTGAAATTTTCTTCTCCATATTAATTTCCTCGATGACATGTTTACAAAATTAAGACCCTTTATAGATATTTTAACGAAAATAGAAAAAAACTTTTTAAAAAATTTTTTATGTATCAAAATGATGACCACAATTCATTAAAACTGTCAGTAAAAATAACATAATATGTTGCTTCCATAATCCAGATGACTGGCATTGTAAAGTGGGTTATTAAAACCAATAATGCATTTCAAAACTTTCTCCAATGAACACCACATTAAGTTTAGAATCAGAGAAAATCCTTTAAACAATGCTAAACACATCAATGTCTCGTTTCAATTTTTGCGTTTTTGTTATTTGATATATTGAAACTATGTGACAGACGATGTCAATATTCCCCATCAATATCAACTCTTATGTGATTTTTAGAGTATAAAGACACATAATTTTCCATAATTTTTTGTTTTTTGCTTTTAGGAACATACAAAAGTGGTGGATGTCAAGAAAAAAGTATTGTTGCACTGGGCGGTATGTATCGATTTCAAAATAAGAACTTATGTTTTCAAATAATTTTATGTCTGCAAATTTTACCATTTAATTTTACAGGCTACAATCAGGGAATAGCAAAGTTCACAGGAGATCCTGCACTGCTTTTATGGAATTTTCGGGCTAGCAAATTTTTTATGCGGCCCATAAAATAATCCACTGACTGCATAAGGCATTTATAGGCCGATGTAATGTCTTCCTTCGGTTACAATGATTTAACCACTAGATAATGATATACAACACCATTGAATTACCTGCCTTGGTATTATTTCATTTTAAGAAGCCTTTAAAAGTAAATTTAGAAGTAGATTTAATGCCACACCAACAAACAACTATTATGAAAAACGGCCATTGAAATTTTTTTGTAAAAATAAGTTTTTTTTGCTGTTAAATAAAGCAGTTCTATCTATTTGAAATTAATCTTTTTTTATTTTAATTGCTGTATAGATGCTTCAAGCAACGAACTGGAACAAATTAAAAATGGAGTCTTAAAATGAAATAATATGATGCAAAAGCGGCCCCATTCGCTCTCAAACTCGTTAATGATCTTTGGATTTAACAGGTCAACAAGAGAAACAACCAATAGAATATTTTTCAGCCACCGCTAGGAAATTTCTTGTAAAAAAAAAAAAAACAAATAAAAAAGAAGTATAATTCTAAACAAAAACCCACAAAAAAAAGTTGTGAAAGACGATGAAAGTCAAACAAATCATTTAAGCCATTCAGTACACAAAAGGATTTCTAATCGTTTTTTTCTCGTCGTTGAAAAATCGAATGAAAAAACAACAAATTAATGTGTGTGTGTGTGTGTAATTTAAAATATTCTACTCCGTGGAAAATGTTAACAAACAGACTGAGTGCACACGCACACTCATCCATCCGTAGTAACCCAGCAAACACTCAGACTTGATTTCAAATTGAGAATGATTTGGAATCAAAATCTTTCTCAAAGAACAAACGTTTGAAAACACTGTGGAGCTCCGACATAGGCGAAGTTCGTAATAAATGCAGCGAATATTTATATTTTTTTTTCCAATAAATAAAAGTATGAAACATTATTATTTATTTATTAATATATTTGCTGTAGATGATACTAAATGAGTATCGAAATACCGATATTTACAAATAAAATTGAGAACTTGAGTTTAAACAATATTTTAATTAAAATTAATATCTGTCAAAGCAATAAGATTGAAATTCTTTTATAGTCCCGATAAAGTCCAATTGATAATTTACATCGTACAGAGTTCACATTCGATAAATATTAGTGGAAAATTCATATAAAAATAAAATTAGTTATAAAAACATTTAATAAAATTTAAAAAAGCATTTATAGAATTAGAAATTTTAAATATTAAAGCTAAATATTTCTTATAGAGTACCTTAGATTAGATCTTCGGATCTTTAAATTAAATATTTTTATGCCACATGAGATGTATACACATCACACAAATCCCATTTATTTAAAATTTTTCAAGCACCTTCTCAAATACTGGCAAATAGTTATTTTAACGGGTTAGAAAATTTATGAAAAAAATTTTAGATCTTTTTTTGTTCGCTACAGGCTTAAAAATTTAATATAATTTTCGCGTATGGTTCTTTACAAGCGAGAACTCGCTAAAACCGTAGTTCATTCATTATAATCGTAAACATTTCTTGAAATATTTGCACAAAACGTTTGGAACCGGGGGAAGGTGTTTGATATAATTGATAATTGTGTACAATATAACCGATCCTAAAATTATTCCCAAATAAAAAACTAATTATTGTCAACTTATTCTCAAAGGTAATTCTCAAATGTTCTTCAAGTGTGGACATCAGTTTGATGTGGAACATAAATGAAATACAAATTTTTATATAATTTTTTAACTAATTTCTTTTTATTCCTTCTAAATCATGGTTTTTGATTTTTTTGACAAGCACCAATTACCCCTATTGTTAAAATAGTTTTTGTTTCAAAGTTATTTTTGTTTTAAAGTTCTTTACATTTGAGAATAACACTTGAAAACAAATGGGGAGTTAAACGTTTTTGTTCAAATCGTTGTCTACTTGAATTTAAATGTCGAACTCAAACCCCTGTGTTGCTTTGAAAATCGTCTTAGAATCGCGCTTGATATGAGAAGATAAAATTATTTTATTTTAAAAGTTTGATTTTGTGTTTGCTGGGAAATCGTCTGTATTCTAGTGGTGTGAGCATGTTTATGTTTATAAATGCATGTGCTCGAGAGTGTGCGTGTATGTATGAGTCTATGATCATGTTTGTAAGGATGTGCTTCACATATTGTGCAGGTGTGTTGTGGTAAAATGAAAATATTTGTTATATTCGTTGTGTGGTTTTGAGTGTTTATCTTATTTTTTTTTTTGCAATTTACCACATCCCAAAAAGGTTTTGGCATAATGATTGCAGATATTTTGCTATTGATACTACAAATTTAACTAAATGATGTTAGTGTTTTTAATTCTATTTGCCTTGAAAGCATCACACGGCGCTGAACAACTTTTTCATGTGATGGAATTATGTTCGTGTAACTAATTGGAATTTCATCGAAGTAAAATATATCTGGCGTATGGATATATATTAGTAGAGGTTTTAAGATTTGGGTGTGTTTTTAATAGTCATGAATATATCAGAAATTACTTTGTAGTAACAAAACGTAATGTAGTCTTTACATTAACAGCGTTTTTTCTTTCTTATTAATCCAATTTAGGGATGCTTCGATACTCCCATCGTTGTTATATTACGAATATTATTTTTTCTCACGTCATTTATTTATTCAGATTTATTATTTAATCATCCGGTAAAAAAAATGATTTTATTTTTGGCGTTCCTGCCGACTTCTTATTTTCAGAGTTGGTTATGACTTCTTAATAGTTTTCTTTCAGTTTTTATCAAAACTGTGGTCTCCTCTATTCATCAATCTGCTTTCAACGAGCTTTAGTGTGGAATTCTTGCTTCTTATAAGTCTTTTGAAGTGAACATGTGAACCCAAGCAAACATTCGGCATTGGTCTTCAAATAGCGAATATTGAACTTGACTGTTGTAAATGAAACAATTTTAGAAAAGCTTTTTATTTGATATAATAACGGCCATATTTGAACCATAAGGCTATGAATTAATTATTTTCTTTCGGATATTTCACAATAATAAATTCCTTCAATAAAAATATCAGTTGTAGAGCTTTTTATTTCAAAGATAACGCGACGAAAACTTTTATTTCCTAGGACAGTTTTCTCTTTGCACTTCTCGCCAACAAACAAATAAATGCATGCAACAAACGCTGCTTTGTTGCAAATAAATACGTTCAAAAAAACACTTCTTTTCCAGCATTAATTTCATAACTACATAGTGGAAAGAAAGCTTCCAAAAAGCCATGAAAATTCTAAGATAAAGAGCCACAAGTAGTGCGAGCTCTCATCATTTAAAGTGATTTTAATATGGGAGTCCTATTCAAGGGTTTTGGTAGCTGTCGTCTCTATATTGAAAAAAGTAATTTGTTTATATTTTCTTGCAAAGAAATTAATTTTATTGTCAATTACACTTGGCTATTTACGACTGAGAATGAATTTTACACCTTCAAGGAATACAAATTTTCCAGTAGTTACAATTTATTTTTCTTTATAAGAAAGTAATTTTCACACTCATTAATTTAAAGAGCATTACGTTTCTATGTAGATTTAAAGAAATAAATGCTTTTTTGAAAAAAAATTTTCAAATTGAGTTTTACAGGCTGGCAGAAGGAGCTGAAATTTTTAATCAAAATTTTGTCAACTACACTTCCTTGGAAGTTGGAAAAATGCAATATTTAAATAGAGAGATTTCTATAAGAAATGAAGTTTTTTACTGGGGACAAGCAAAACATCAGATACGTTTTAAAATCTAATTTCAAATTTTAATTTTAATTAAACAAACCAAATTTTCTGCAAATGATACTCAATGAGCATCGAAATATCGATGGTTACAAATAAATTTTTTAACCATTTAAGACCTTGAGCTTAAGTAAAATGATTATAAAAGTTCAAAAATATAGAGATATTAATAAATTACAAAAATTTGAGGGCGTACCTCTTAAAAATATTAAACGTGTTTTGCAAAATATTTTTTTCTAATTAAATACTGGTGTTGGGGTCGACCACACAATATCATTAGACTTCATAAAGGAATGACTGAAGTTTTTATTTCTTATTGGTTTTCATTATAATCAATTTATTATTTTTATAAGGATTACTTATTTAATAAAAACTGCATAGAACGAACAAGTTCTCTAAAAATTTAAGACCTCTGTATCGCCATATCGCCATCGTCCCACTGTGCAGCGATAAAGGCAGAATAAAATAGTTTGTCATAAAAATTAGACCTTAAACTTCGTTTGGAAGGTGTTTTGCTTTTTCAAAATTAAAAAAAATGTTTTGATTTTTTTCATTAAAGGAATAATATCTTGTTGCCTGCAGCAAAAAAGCATATTGCAACAATAACGCGTGTTGCATACGGTGGTTCAGTTAAATGGGCCTCTAGACCTACAAGTGTACGTCTATGATTGATACGTATTTATAAACAAACTTCTGTGGACCAAATAATGTAACCAACATTGAGGTTGTTTGACATCTGTGGCCACTTTCGTTTATTTTATAAATTCTTGTTTTTCTTTTTTTGTAAAATCACATTATTAAACAGCTTAAACGACGCTTTTACCACACAGTTGAAAGCTGAAATGAGGTTTTATATTTGTTTTTTGTTGCCAGAATGAAAAATGCCATTCAGTATTTTCTGTCATTTGTTTGTGAATTTTAATATTTAAGCGTTTGATTGGTGCCGCATCGCTTATTCATGCCACGATGTTAAATGGCACGAATTTTTTTCAGAAATTTTAATATTGTCTACTCTTCAAAGGATGTTTTCGTATTTCTTTGAGTACTTTTTATATTCGAGTGTGTTTTATAGAAAATTAAACAGTGCCGCGTATCAGTCAGTCACTCTATTCAAACGATAGATAAAGTTGTTATTCAAATTTGTATGAGAATTTAAAATTCATATGAACTCATCTTTGCTATTTGCAGTTTTTCACTTGAATTGCATTAGATGTTCTGTTTTTTAATATATTTTTTTTCTCTATAATTTTTTTTTTATATATTAATTTCTTATCAAATGTTCACATGTTGGTATTTTTATATTCGAGGTAATTTTGATGAGCGCGTATGTTTCCAATTAAAGCATGCAACATGTATATTTGTAATTACTATTTTAGAAAATTTTAAAATTAAATTCAAACACATGATTACAAATTTGTGGTTTGTTAGGAAAACACTTATTTTTATTATTAATCAATTATTAATTTAATTATCAAATGCAAAAGCGCAATGGGATTGTGGTAAAACTTAAATTAAAATTTTATTGTTTTCCAGTAATAAATTATTTAATATTAAAATCAACAAATTAGTAAAATTTACCAAAAAAGCAGCATAATAAGCACTGCCAGATTTTGATAAGGACTCGAGTTTACTCAGGTGTAAATGTAAAATATTTTTAGTGAAATTTATAAGTGTTTGTTAATTTTTACAACATCAGCTAGTATTTATTTATTTAGATATTTATATTAATAAGAAAATATATTTTTTGAGAAAATAATTTATTCGCAAATATAGAGAAATTTAATCCTTCCAATACCACCCTCAATTTCTAGTTGGTTTCAATGTGATCAAATTAATTCCCACAGACCATTTTACCTTGCCACATTGACTTCAAATTACTGCTGGTAAAGCGTTTATATAAAGGGTTTTACATTAGGAATTTCATTAAATTCCAATAAAACAAAGTGCGTGAAATATATGACTGAAATTTTTTTTGTCATTTGAAACGCCCATCAATGGCATTACGCACGATATATAAAATTATGAAAATTTCTGACGCAACTTTGCTGGACGGCGCGCAACGTAAATGGCTAAATTTCTATGACTCTGGCGCATAAATCAGGCTGAACTTGCTATTGATGTCCATATCATCAATGCAGGGTAAAAGAAGTTGATATTCATCGACCCCATAGTGCTCGATGTGGACTGTGATGGCCTGAGAAATGTCGTCCCGTGACGCCGCCAGCCAAATATCCACTCGAAGAGAGACTTTTTGCAGTTGCAGTGGACGTTCTTGGATCTCAATTGGGTTGGTATCATACCAAATTTGAAAATTTTATTTTTTGATATACACATTCATCTCGAAATGGCTTTCATTCACCAAATCGTGGTCTACCGAAGGCCAAGTTCTTGTGGGAGACATGAAGTCGACTGCCGCGAATTCTCTCACGAATAGTGGCGAGGCTTTCGGCAGATCTTCAGTTCCGTTATCATGTGGGTGTTTTAATTTATTGAACCAGTGGACCCAAATCTATTTACCACATTGCGAATAGTCCTCTCGGTAGGCCGATTATAATGATATTCAAATGGGCGAAGCGCACAAAATGTTGCCTCCAGAAAATGTAAATTTTGGTAAAACAGGTTTATCACTTTTAATGCTGCAAACGTAAATGATATTTTGGCCACTATTAAGTGTCAAAGTTGGGATGTCCCTGTTGGTAGACCCTTTATTTAATTTGTTTCTTTTTTTTAGCTTGTCAATCACCATCTCGTTACAAATTTTTAATATTTATATGTTCACAAAATAAGCAGGGACTGAAAATTACAAAGTTTACGAAATTTATTTATTTGAAATTCTTGATTTTTAAAAAAAAAAAGTACTCGTATGTGTCTATTTTATACGTGAAATTTAAATTTTTAGTCTCAGTAGTGAAAACTTATGATATTTGTATGCTTTGAGCAAGTTTTTCCAAAAGTGCTACCCGCTGCATATTCTACTGATAAAATTTTTTTTGTTAAAACTCTCATTCTTAGACGATTTCTGATTAGTTATAAATCTGTATTGAAATATTATTAATATTTGAAAATTTATGAATATGCATTTTTGTTTTATTTTAAAGAAAAAAAAAACGACATTTTTTATTAAAACATATAAATAAACCACAAGAGTAAAGGCGACTTAATTAGAGATTAACGAATAAAAATATTAAGCTGCCACGTGACTGAACTGCATAAAAAAAATACAAAAGGCCATGTGGAAAGCTTAGAGAAGACATTTTAAATCATCTCATTTTCCACTGGGGGTAAAATCACACTAAGCAGACTTTAATTTAATGAATCTTTGTCGTAGACAAGAGATACGAAAAAAATAATTTTAATACCTTTCTTTCATATCAAGTTGGCTGATAATTAAAAAACTTGTATTCATGGAAGCCATACGACACGGGTCTCCTCTTCATGACTATTACAAAGATGTTCTACTTTACAATGATACCAGTTGTGTTTTTCGTGTACATTTAAAATAACAAACTTAATTTCTTTCTGTTATTTCTTACTATTATTATTTTTATTATTTTTATTATTATCATTATAATTATTATCATTATTATTGTTATACATGGTGCATGAACAATTAAATAGACTCACGTTGAGTATAATTGTTTGTTATGTATGTTGTAATGATCATGTATTTTGTACTGATCATATAGCATACAGAATTCTCGTATTGTATTTGGTTTATTTTTTTTTTTTTGGCATGACAATTTGAAGTTGAGTGTTTTCAAACTGTTCAAGTGCGTTGACGATTTGGCTTAGCGACCAATGAAATGTCTTCATATGAACAACTGCGCTCACAGCAAATAACGAATTTTCGAAGTTCTCATAATCTAAGAACAATATTCTAAATATTTCAATATTAAACACACGTTTATCCATTCTTTAGTTTTTAAAGTTAAGTTAAAAATAAAAGACTTATTAAGCCATATTTTTGATAAAACTTTCATTTCATTATAATGATTAAACTTTTCATTACGTACGAAATACAATATCATTTAGATAAACGCCTCTAGATTGGATGGAGCAGTGGATCCTTTCGAGGTAGTTTTGGACCACTTTTTCTCACATTTCTGGAGATATCTTGACCACTGTTTTTTTTCGAATGCTTCAACCCGTAGACAATCTTACACGTAGCGCTTTAAAAAAGTCTAATGGCGTCAAATTGTATGATATTTTTGGCGAAATGATGCTGCCAAAATTACGAGCTCTGGAAACTTCTTATGGAATAAAGCCAAAATCGGTCGTGTTGTGTGTCTAGAGACATTGATTTGTTGCAACCACAAATTGTCCAGTTCATAATCTTTGATTGCAGATCAAAAAACCTCGGTTATCATACGACCGTAGCGCTTCGTTTTGCAACAAATATGGTCAAATGCCACACCCAGGCCATAATTTGCAACAAACAGTCACTTTTTCCGGATGCAGTGGCTTTTCCACAGTCATTTCTAGGTTCTCCGAGCCCCATAAGCGACAGATTTGCTTGTTGATGCAACCGATGTGTGAGCTTCGTTGTTAAAGAAAATTTTATTCAAAAACAATCTTTGAAAGCCAGTTGCTTTAGCATCCAATCATCACATCTACGCCGTTATGAATTGTCAGCCGGCTTTAATTGTTTCATGAGTTGGACTTTATATGGCTGCATGTGCAACTTCAAATGTAAAATACGCCATAATGTGCCTAAAGATAGACCCAATTGCAGAGAACGCTGTGGAATCGACAAACTCGTATTATCCGCCACACTTTCACTAACAGAAGCGATATTTTTGGCATCGCGCACATTGCAATGATGCAAGATTCCAGTCTCTTAAAATTTTTGTATAATCTTGCCAGTTCCTTATACAGTAGGTCGATTATGACAACAACAATCAGCCCTTAATGGTGGAAAAGTGGCCACATATGAATTGCAAGTTTTAACTATTTTTACGTGGTTTTTCGGTTGCCAAACGATCCATATTTATATAAATGGCAAACTTTTTTTCTAAATAAACAATATTTTAGATGCAAGATTTTAAGAACTTGACAGACTTGCTAGACCGGTGTATTTGATACCAATAAATGGATGAACCGATATTTTTAAATTGTCATTTTACTTGCTGCAAGTGTCAAAAAATCACTGTCTCCTGAATCGGGCTGTAAATGTGTTAGTGAGAAGGAGTAGGTGTATTGAATTTTTTGATCTTGCACTTGCATGAGTAAATGCTGAATAAATGTGCGATTTGTTCTTCAGCACTTTTTAGGTCGTTTAATCGCATTTTCTTTTACCCTTGTGGTTTTTTATGTGGTAGTGCGTGATTATGCTTAAAAAAATATTAAATAATTTCTCTATCGCCAAAAAAATTGTACACGCGATTTATTAAATTTTTTCATGTGAAAACTAAAGTTTGCAGCACAAAATATATTTTACAGCGTAAATAATCGTTTATCTAGATGTGAAAATGTTGTTCCAGGGTACTAATATTTTCTAATGCTTATACATACGTGTACGTAATGCACACGTTTACGTAATACATACGCTATGACCAGCAGAAAACCGTTTTGTAAAACATTATTAATGGAAGCAATGAAAATGTCATTCCTTAGAAGCATTTCTTGTCATTTCTTTTCACTGGGATATTTAAAAAAATCAATTAACATTCTTTACCAAATTATAAAAAATCTGAAAAATAAACTCTTACGTGAATTTTTTCTTTAAATAAACTAATTTTCTACTTCTTTAATCAAAAAGTGCTTTGCCACACTCTGCTTAAATTGCAAGACAGTGCAAAACAGAAACAAAAATAATAAAAGTACAGATGAATTTAATGCCACAGGAAACTTTTTAATGCACTTTTTCAATCCTCTACTTTTTTTACAACACATTTTATAATAGTTGAATGAGCATGTTTGTGAATGTGTGTGTGTGCGATGAGTTTTATTAAATGGTGTTCTGTATATGTGTGTTTTTTGGGTAGTGCGGTTTGTTTGGTAAGCGCCATATCAGGTATAGTTAAATGCAGGCAGTCAAGCATATTTAACCAAAGGAAACATGTTAGAGTTTTATTAAGAAAATATTATTTAAAATTAAAATGAATTTTCTCAAAATTAAAAGTATTTCAGTAAAATTAAAAAAAATTAAAAGTTTCTAAGTCTTATATGACTTACAAAGAGAAAAATTTCTTTCAATAAAGATGCATAGTTTCTTGGAATTTTTTTTTCCAAATCTAATGACTTATCCTTGCTGTATCTTAATAAATAAAAATGTCCTTATGTACATGCTTATTGTGATATTTTGAAAATCATTTACTTTTCTTTCCTTTTATTTATTTTGATTTGATGCACTTCAAATTCAACCATGTTGGCTCACAAGCACTGTTTCTTCTACCAGTCAATGCCACTTGCAGTTCGCTGTTGTTGCGTCCTCCACAAATACATATAAGACAAACACATACATACACAAATACATGTAAGACAAAAATTACACACATTTGCTGTCGTTCTTGGGCTTTTTGTTTATTTGTTAACACATAAATAAAATATGAAGCATAATTTAGCTCTAGAGCTTATAATGGCTTAAAACTGTACTATGAATTCAATTTTATACTCTCACATAAAATGTGAAGCACCCACAGCCCCTGTAAGTGGGAGAGAAAAACACTTAAACAAACAAACCAAAATAGCCCTCATTGAAGAATATGTATGTGTTGCAATAGCAGCACAACCTAATGGATGTTCATTTTCGCTTAACATTATCTCCATTTTCGCCTGCAAGTCATCGCTTTGGAAACTTTCAATTATTTCCTTTTTCTTCTTCTTTCTGCCTCCAAAGTGTGCTTGACTGGAGCACAAAGATTTGAAGCTTCAAACTGAAACACTGCAAACCCCAAGTAAAAATGTTTGTCATATTTTTTTTCTTTCGAACATTCAAATACATTTGAACATTTTTATTCTTGAATGTCACTTTAATATACACATACTAATGCCTTCTTCAAATACAAACAAATCAGGGTACGGTTGATTTGTTTGTCAGTTGATGACCCTGCGAAATCAAAATGATTTTTTTATAAAAATACTGTGAATAAAATATTGAAATTTTCATTTTATTAAACTAATGTTTTAATTAAGCCACAGCTAAAAATATATATTTCTTAAATTCACAGTAAAAATTAATTAAAGTTTTAATCAAAAGCTTTGCATTATCAATTACAAAATCATTTGAGCCTGCATCCTCAAAAAATTATGGTCGTAGCACGAAAATAAAGTAGAAGACATTTTGTCTTCAATCCTGCAACACATGCACAATTCAGGCAGTAAAATTATTCTCAGTGAAATAGTGATTCAACATTTGTATTTTAACTTATACCTGTGCTATTACACCACTATATTATCACTACAACTGTAATAACAATATTGTAAAATAAAAAAAAAAATTTACAAAAAGTATATATTTTTGTAAATTTTTTTTTTTTTAATTTTTATTAGAATGTCAAAAAGTTATGATGAAGTTTTATTAAAAATTTAGTTCTAAACGAAAATAAAAAAGTAATTATTAAGTAAAAAACTAACGTTTAAAAGGACTAGTTCCAGGTTTTTTAATTCTAAGATTAAAAAAATTAAATTAATACCATTAATGGTTAAAGTGCTTGCCTACAACACCGAGTACCACAGGTTCGCTCCCTGGCAGAGTACAATAATTTGTCACCATGGTTTTTCAAGTTTTAAAAATAAAGTGGCTGCAACCCCCTCCTAAAAACCCATCCAGTGAGCCGCTGACCACCCACTCTCCCTGGAAAAGAGAATAACATCATGAAAAACAAAGGTCGGGCAGATCCACCAATAGAGCTTAGGGGAGACAAAGGTCATGATGTTCAAAGTAAAACCTTAATACATCCATTCAACTAGTACATCATTTGTGAAATGAGAATTTCTAGTTCTGCCTTCATGTTGGTGAAGTTATTGATATATTGTTCCTGCGAGACGCAGAAGAGGCATGGCGGCAACATGCCACCATATTAAACGTTCTCTCATCTTTTTTATATCTTTTCATCTTGTATTGGAGTTTCTTCAGCTCAGAGCGAGTGGTTAAGTAATGGGAGTAGATAGACACTTTTGGTGACGTATCTTGGTTTAAGATTTAGGACATACAGATTCAAAGATCTATGTGAAGATCCGTCTATAGCTGATTTGTTTGGATCCAACAGCCGTTTTTACGATTAATATGGCTACGATATTTTTGGAACGTCATAGCTCCCTTGAAAACACTTTGATTAGGTAATGTTGCTCGAGGTTTGGGAATGTAAGGATCATTCGAGAGTCCTAATGCCTTTTCAGCGCGGATTGGGGTTTTCATATCGTAAAACATGATCTGCGGCATATGGACAGATCTATCCTCTGGAAAAGTTAAAAGCAATAAATGCTTGTAAAATGGTTTTTAAAAGTTTAATGAGAACCATAACACATGGGCGGCTCAAATTGCATATTTATAATTCAGAGGAAAGAAGTGTGCGTTCGTGGCTTTGTTGTTATTGTTGCTCTTAGGAATTTCCCGGAAGAGCTCTTTAAATGCTTGGAAATAATTAAATGAACTGAACTAAATATCTAAAAAATATGTTTTTATTGAGGAGCTTAATTGAAGTAATTAAACAATTAATTGAATCTAAAACATTTTCATAAAAAAATTTTTTGTAAAAGCAAAAAGATTTTCTGCCAGTGATAGTTGCACAACCTGGAGACTTTAACAACGTTGTACACAAGTATCTATACATATACATACTAACATACATGTAAATAATACCATAATGATCATTATAATCAGCAAAATTCTTTTGCATCAATTTGTGCAGCGGCGTATTGTAAACATTTTAAATAATGGCTGAAGAAGATTGCATCCATGAACATGTAAATTTTATCAAATAACATGCACATACGAGTACATACGTTGACGTAAAATTGTATTTCTTTGGAAAATATTATTTTTACATAAGTATATACTTCAGGGGTGGAAAACAGCTCTTATATCGATTCATATGCTTTTTAAGTACTAGTGTAATCAGATTTTCTTTATTCGACGGTAATACTTATGTAATTTTTTAGTTCAGATTGTTATAAAAGTCATTCTTAGGAGGTGACATGTATAGTTCTGATACACAGACATCGGCGTTTTTATCTGAAAACGATTCAATTAAACAATTTAACTGAAGGAGTTTCGTTACTATTATTGACTAAATAAAACGAAAACAATATTTTTTTTCTCAGTGTATGAACTATTTATTGAAACACATGTTGCCAACACATGCATGAATCACATACAATATATACTTGCAATATTTTATGCAATATGTTGTAGTACGAATGGAATTTCAAGATTCTAGAAGATGTTATTTTATGTTACTTATTTCTCAGTTTTGTGCAAATTGCAATTAAGTTTAACCAACATCATGCCCCCGAAACAAATAGACACACACAAGTTCCTAGACTTTTGAAACTATAATGATAGAATACACAAACCAACAAACACTCATGATGCCACTTCAAATGTTTAACGCAGCACAGTGGGGAAGACACGAAATATTTTTAAGAGAAATCTGTTTTTATTTTCTAATGCAAGACAGCCGCGATAAAAACAAACATTTTACTTGAAAGGAGCGCCCATAGAGAGAAGCACTAGTTGTGAAGCTTAGAACAATGTTGCCTCCGCTTCATACTGAACTCGTTATCACAAACAGTTTATTGAGGTCTTAAGCAATTACTATAATTATTTGGCTTGTCTGTAAATTAAAATTTTGTGGAAGTTACAAGCAGGTGTTTTTGACTGCCAATAGATTATATGGTTGATGAAGAACCCATAACAAGTCACAATCGGTACATGAAAATCATTTGCCAGAGTAATAAAAAATTATATTGGATGAAATAAGTTAGAGAACTATTAGCAATAAGTCGCATTTTGGTCCTACAAAAAATTTTTTTAATATCAGATGGACAATTTCTTCGCCTGCTTGATTGATTTGCAGTCTGATTGCTTGCTGCTTAGTCTCACAGAAATTTGAGACCAAAAAGCTGCCCGAAATATCGATTATTGCAGAATTTCGCCATTTATGGTCCGATATTTATTGATTGTGTCTTTTTTCAATCAGTTCGATTGGCTCCCTGTATTGATTACTACATTAAAAATCGAAAAAACTAAAATATGCAAACGTTGTATAAGTGAAAATGATCAAACATCCCATCTCTGGGGTTTTATAGTACATGAGCTTTGAGCAATAGTTCTACATCAATAGTTTGAATTGTATGCCTCCTAAATACTTCTAAATAACTCAATTATTTCCAAAAGAAAATTTATACGACCCACTGTGCATAGTTACAATTTCTTGTAAAGTAACATATGCATACAATGTACAAACAGATTCGCACACACAAGCAAACCCATCAAGACATGACCAACTACATGATATTTAGTTGCTATTTAGTTTCCTGTACACCAATACAATTGCATGTCAGCGTGTTTGTATGTTCCATGTGTGTGTGCAGGCTTGTTTTATAAGTTTGTTTATAAAAGAAAAAATACCCATTGAAAGGAAATGCAAAAAATAATAGCATGTTTGTTTATAATTATAAGTGGAATTAATTTTTTTCCTACCTCCTGGCATATCTTTCTATAGATTGTCTGGTGTTAATGAGTATGTGTTTTGTGTGTGTGTGTGTGTGCGAGTAGTAGGATATGAAAGAAGTTGTTGTGTGTGCTAGAGAATACTAATTCAAGAGCGTAGCAGCAGTAATTTGTAATATGGATCACTGTTGTCTAACACTAATTCATTTTTTCTTTACTTCCTCTCTATCATCATGAAGGCATAATAAAAGCGATGACGTAATTAAATTTTTTATTTTGTTTTCAAACTCAATTGCAAACTGCAATTCTAAGGAATTATTCGTTTTAGATTTTTAGATTTCTCAACAGATTTCATAAATCGGTAAGACTAATGAATAATGATTTAGCCTTCAAATGCGGCATGTCAATATCAAATTTGTCTTCTTAATATGAGCAAAATATTAAATAAAATAATTTTGTATTTGAAAACTTTTATGGGATATAATCCCGACTAAATGAAGAGTTTTTTTTTATTTGCCGCATTTGATCTTTAACTTTTTAGTTGAAAACGGAAAAATATAAATTAATAAGAAATCCAATTGGATAGTGAGAAAATAAAAATTATTAATTAGAAATACAAATTATTATTGGGAAAATAAATTTTTTAAATAACCGATTCAAATTGATTTTAAGAGATTAATTGCCTGTTTCACGATGTCGAACGACATCGTTCGTTCGCATCAATACGTTTGAAACAGCAACAAATTTTAAAATGTTGTTTTTGGTTTTAATGTATTTATGCGAACGAACGATGTCGTTCGACATCGTGAAACAGGCAGTAAAAATTGAAAACCTTAGTTCATTTTACCATGCATGTTACAAAGCAAACTTACTTATTCTTCTCAAGTTCAAGGATTATGGATAAAAATCGTTTTTGGTTTTTATTCATTTATCTAATAATTTTTTTCATTATTAGCCATCCAGACAATCCTGGTGCTAAATAAAACGGTTGCCCATATCCTTGATCTGACATTCTTTCAGACCCAGCATTCGCATAGAAAGTGTTGAACTGACTCTTCCTCCTCTGAATTTGAGCAGCCCTTACATTTGCCATTACAGAAGAATCTCAGATATACCGACAAGTTTCCTAGTCCTCAGTGAATAGTAATAATGCCTTTTAGGAGTGTTCGTTCCCTTTCTTCAAGGAGTATGGGTCCCTATGAGTTTAAGTACGAGTAGTAATTATTGCCCATATGAGTTCCGATTCCTTTAGCTTCCACTGTTCAAATTACCTACAACTGTCAAGGTAACTGGAATAGCGATCATTAATACTTCCACGTCAGCTTTTGTTTTCACGACTTTTATGCGTGTTACTAGCAGCGCCATAGGGTGTTATATAAACGACATTATAACTACAAAAAATATTTCTGCATTAGAATATTTGTTTCTTTTTTTAATATAAGAGTATAAAACATATTTGCAACACTTCAATATTCCTTTGTTGGTCGTGACACTTTCATTGAATTTAACACTTTACACATCTTAGAGTGTAAGTACTTGACATATTTTAAGCAAAATAAATCTAAAAAAAACAAATTAACACACACTTGTGCATACATAATCTAACAGTAACTAGCGCTACTTGAATATTTTTAGAAAAATAGAGACTTCTAATTTCTTTTTTTTTTAAATTAACACTAGTTTCAAATGAATCCTTTTGCTTGGAAGATGATTTTCTTTAACTAAACTTTTTATCTTATGAATAATTCTAAAAACATTTTATTTCCATCTTTACATTTAACCAATGAATACAGGTACTTCAACACCTGCCTTTGATGACTTAATTAAAAATAAGTTTTCTTATCTACTTTCTAAATCTGTGTGCTGATGTATTAAAAATAAAACAAAAACTTTCAGCCTTTGAAACAGAAATATGAAAAAATTTGGAAATTTGAATGCAGTACAACTTTTTCTGTTATTACAGTTTTACACAATTCATGAGTTTTTATCAAAGCTGACCATAATTTGCAAAAGAATTTAAATTTTTTTAATGAATATTCATAAGCATGGAAGTACTAGAGCATGTTGACATTTAAGGACTCTAGTTGCGTGTGTTTTAGTACAACTTTAAGCCAAAATTGCATGAGTTGATAAAAATAAAGAGCAGGTAAAAATATTTGAAACAACATACTTATATCTTGATTTCAATTGAAAAAATTCCAAATACCCACAGAGAACTCAATGGAGAACTAAAGGTGACTCACTATGAAAAACTTCAATTAATTTGAAAGTTTAACTTTTTCTATATTTTTTTTATTATTATGTGCCAGAAATTCTAATTAAGCAAAACAAATTATTTTATTATTTTGCTTACCAGGACCCGGATTTTCATACATCTAATACCCTTGACAGACACATGGCTTATATGCCATAGTACGTATACTACGTTTTTTATACTCGTACTATTTATAGGTGACAGCCTTGTTTTTGTGTTTTAAATGTCATTTTGAAGACATATTATCACACTGGAATTAAAAATAATAATAACAACTGTTAAATATCAAAGTATTTATAGCTGACTTTGTTACTGGGCTTGCAAAATTGTTATTGAACACAGCAAAAAAGATATGTTTAGTGAAATACCACATTTATACCACGTATATGTTCGTAGTATAGAAACCAGCGAAAAATTACTTTGTTCGCTGGTTTAATTGCTGTTTGACACACATGTAGTATACCATGCTATCGTAGTATACAAATCATATGTCTGTCAGGCGTATAAGAATTAATTTGGAACACTGTGTCAAAAAAAAAATTGGAAAATATGTTATGCAACAACACAAATATGCTATTGCCTATAAAATATGCAACAAAAATTAACAAATATGCAAGTATTTCTAATTTTGTATTAAAAAAATAATATGAAACATACATAGGAATTAAAACTAAAAACTTTCAAATGAAAGCTTTTTAAAAACGTTTTTTTGTGGCTTTAGCTGTTCATATCCCGACATTTCATTAGTCGCTTAAGATACTGAAACAATTTCAATAAACGGCTAATTGTCGAAGTGCAAATGAAGCCATATATTTGTGGTACAAATCAGCACCGAAATTTTAGCATAAAATTGAGTCACAGCTTTCCACTTAACGTTTAAAATATGAAGTTTTCTTCTTTTAATTTAAATAAATCTCATACAAAAATCTATTCGATGCCATTTAATAAGAAGTGGCATTAAAAAGTTTATTTTAAATAAATTTGCTTTAACACAAAACCTCATAAATTGCCAAAGAAAATATAATTTACATCCATATATTTTTCCTTTAATCCCCTTAAACTTACAACAATGGTGTTGCAAAAGCATATGAGTTCAATGTAGTCTCTGTTGCTCTCTTTATCGTATTTGTGCAACACCGACCGTAGTTACGAAGCCAAAAAAAAAGAACAACTTAAGGGAATAAAACTACTCGATAGGAAGTCAAAAGATAAATACTTGTACTTCGGTGTTTGTTAAATGTGCGACATTTTGCCTGTTTTATATTCACGGTTGCACACACGCTCCTACAAAAGAGCGTTTTGAAACCTTCCAATATCTTGTGGCTCTTATGGAAATAGAATTTTTTTGTATATAACTATTAGGGCAGCCCATCATTGTATGAGATATAAAAAATCTTCACACAATCGAATTTTGTAAGAAACTTTTTTGAAAAATTGTTCAATTTGTTAGACAAGAGAACATATTTTTTTTCTTTAAAGGTTCGTTTTCATATCTCATCAAACTTCATAAACACTTGATATGTTTAATAATTAGAAGTAACAGAATTATTAATATTTATACTAAAATTTAAATAAATATATTTTTCCTGTAATATTGAATTGACAAGAATAATAATATCAGGGATTGGCATAAATAAAAGCAAAAGTCAGTTGGAACAAACAAGTGAACACTGTAACAGTAATAAAGTTGATCTCTCGTACAGTTTCTTATCGAGTAGAAACAAAAAGAGATGCTTTAATGTGGTAATAAATGAAACATAGAAGCTTTGCAAAAGTATAGAAACTTCTTTACAATAAATTTTCTAACGTCTAAAAATTATCTAATTTTTATAAAACACCTACCCTACCCTAAAACGATAAGGTATGCGACTATACGATATTAAATATTTTCTTTATTTTTTTTTTCTTTTTATATAAAAGTTCCTTAATTTTCAAATTTAGAAAATACATTCGTAAATGCAGAATCTTCTTAATTGCAATAATGAAGCAGATTGTGTCCATAATATTTTAAATTCAGGTCATATACAATAGTCTCATAATAATAAAAAAAAACATTATTTGATTTGTATACACAGAAAGGGAGAAAGTTTGCTTTCCTGTTGCAGCACAGTCTTGCATTTACGAACGTTTCCAATGATCTTTCTTTATAAATTTAATAAATCTTTAACCAATCATGTGATTGTTCTTAAATATTCTTAATTGTTATAATAATTTGTGTAGCTGGTTTTGCTTTGCGTTGTACAGACACAAGTCGCTCCATTAGGAATTCTTAAGGCAGACAAGCTGTAAAAAATAAAGAACTTGGAACTACAATATACAAAAAAATAAATAGTCCAACTCAAAAAAATGTTACCTGCTTAAGAACACAAAATTTCAAACATTTAAAATGTGACACAAAACACAACAGCACAGCTTAAATGCAGCAAACAAATGCTTGCAACATGTGTAAGGTTGTCAAATGCGTGTACAGACATATAAACATTGAATTACATATAAATACTAACACTTGTGTCTAAATTTACACATTCAATTATTCATGAATACAAGTGAAATTGTTGGTTGCATGAACTCAATTTTATCAAACACGATATGCCGCGCAGACTTAAATGTGTATTATTTTCCATTTCTTGATAATAAATTGGCTTTGGTCCTCGTTTTCTTTGAGTTCTCTAACTCTCACTCTCTCTCTCTCTATTTCTCTCTGTCTTGGTTACAAATTGCTTGAATCAATATTTTTGGGGCATGTGCTTTTTTCTGATTGTGCAAATTTATTATTTAATCATTATGTGACCGCCATTTCGTCGGCGTCTAGAGAGAAATAAACTTGACTTAGAAATTAAAGTATCGATAAAAAATGTTAAATGTCCTTTTGCCTATACTATACTTTAAGATCATAGACTTCTATAGACAACATTGAATGTTGAATTGCCTTCCGCCAGTAAGTGCAAGTTTATAGCGCTGGATAATCTTGAGCAGCCAACATTCATTTAAGCATGTGGCAGGCAAGCAGATGTGAAATTATTTCCAGGTTTTCTATATGCCTGCTCTAGGTGAAACTGTAGATTTTTGAAAATAAATGGTAAATTTTTAAGGAGAATTAGGAATCGATATGCCAATGCATTTGCTCTTCTAGCTTCTCAGTTGTGAATATATCCTGACCAGCTTTAATACGTAGTCATGCGCCGTTTCACGATATCGCCGCTGGCATAGCAAACTCTTATCATGCTCAGGTTTATGAAAGGAAGTGCTTGTTATTTCTAAGGACTATTTAAAAATTTTACAGAGTAGAGTAAGTTGAACTGTCATCTCTGTTCACCACTGTGTCTGTTGAAGACCAAAAACAAGAATTACTTTTGGGGTGTTGGCGATATTTTGTCGCTTTTGGGTACACCTGCAATGTTTCTATAAAAGCAAATATTATTTTAAAAATATCGTATCTACTTTAAATTTTTATTATTAATAATTACACACGTTTAACAGACAAACGGTGCAACAGACAAATATGAAATTCAAGTCTATTAGTAAAAGTCGTGCGTAAAGTACTTTTGAGCGAGCAGCTGCCTTTTTCTTTCTAATGTTTTAGATATTAGAAAAAGTATTTTAAGGATTATTACAAAAACAGGCATTATTGTAGATAAGTACACACATATGTAAATTATAGCTTTAAATACATTCGTATAATCAAATGTATTTTTCTTTCCTTTATTTGTTTTGTGAAATATATATTTAAAGTCTGAGGGATATTGGAATGTATGTGTTCTCAGAACACATCTTTGTTTATATACTTTCATGTGGGACAAACATGTAATGGAGCTATTTACGTGATAATGTGTTCCACTTAATTTTAGAATACTTTTATAATGGCAAAATTTATTTAATATATACATCCTTAATAAACTACAAGCAGCTTGTACAAATTCCAGCTTGCAAAACGGAAACTTATAGGAAACCCAGTTGATAATTTAAATATAATTTTTGTACTACAAGTGTTTCAAAATCAATAGTCCAAAGACATAATTACAACAAATAGGGAACTAATTTCTAAATAGGAGTTTGAAAATTGTTTCATAATTCTTTCAATTTCATTCTGAAGCATTCAAATCTTGTATTTCAAAACAAATATGGATCAATGCATAGATGAACTGGCGAAAATTGTTAATCGTCTCATTCGCATATAAAGATCCAGAGTACGCGTAATGATTTAGTCAAAAATATTTCGGAAAAAAAACAAATTTATATTCGCATATTTAATCTTCCGATTTACTATAAACATGTTCATAAATATATTTTTTATGTGTCCCTCACATGTCCTTAATATGCAAAGCTAACCTTTCTTCATACGAGTATGTTTATACAAAATCTTTTTCGCAGTTCGTTTCAATAACTTGGAGACACTACAAACATAAATAGATTGTAACAATTTCCATACTTGGCTACAACCAGCGGCTTGTATTTGTGTATGTAAATGTTCTAATGTACATGTAAGTAAATGTATGAATGTTGTCAAAAGTGTGCTAAGATATGTATGACTTGTTTCTTAACAAATGTTACTACCATCACTTTTTATGCGTAATAAACTCATGGGCATTATAACATATATAAGTATGGTTGAAAAGTATTGTATGCTTTTAGGGGCATGTATAAAAAATGGCCAGACAAAACATATTCCATAAAGGTTTGTGGAAATTATGTTTAGTTATAATATAATTTATTTAAAAAAACATATTTTAAGCATTTTTTCAGACAAAGACAACATTTACATACTTTTACAATTATGGGAAGGGTATATACGCGTACAGTAATTAAGCTTCTCTATGAAAGGATCCATGTGTATGGCGCAATAAATGTATAAATATTTAATAATGTCCCTTAATAATTTATTGACAAGAAGAGAATTTTAGATGCTAGTGGTCCTTAGTATTTTCTAATTAGGTGTCGTTAATAAAATTATAAAATATTAAATTACTTTTGTTAAGGCAAAAAATAAGAAAAGTAATAGAGCAATAAATCCGTAAGAATATTTTGTATGTACAGATGTTAATGCCATTGTTGCCTTAAGTGTAGACTGCTCTGCATTTTAAACATTTAATGCCTCCTAAAAAGTCAAAATGTGGATATAAAATGGGAAGCGATAAAAGCAGTTTTCTTAGAACAGCAAATAAAAAGAAACCTTTCCTATTCTAAACCTCGTTTCAGTACTATTATAACACCAAGGCTTTGGAATTAATTAAAAAATGTGTATTTATTATTAGTTATTTAAATTTTTTTTTATTAATTATTAAAAATATTTTTTCAAAGAGTGACTTGCAACAGCTGTTTCTTTTGCTCAAATACTCGAAATTGCCATTCCCCCATTTCTAATCATTTATTATTTTATGTTCAATTTGGCCTTCCTTAAGTCGTAGAAATGTACATACGTATAATTATTTGCTCAAGTGCCCAAAGCGACACAAACAGTGTTTGATGGAATATTGGAATTTTTTACCTTTTTCTTTTTTTATTTGCCAATCCGATCATACAATTTTTATTTTTTATTGATTTTTATTTAGCTATAGAGAGTTGTCTATTTTTGGCTGCCCTCAGAAGACTTCTTTCTTCTTGTTGACCTCTCCATTCTTAAATGTTTTTCAACCATGTCATTTCTCTTCTTCCTCTCGGGCGTCTTCCTTCAATTTTGGCCTGTATAATGGTTTGGGGTATTCTGTATTTTTCATTTCTCATTATGTGTCCCAAATATGATGTTTTCCGTGATTTTATATTTCTTATTATTTCACGTCCTACACTCATACGTCTCAGGACTTCTTCATTTGTAACGCAGTCAGTCCATCGGATCCCTAATATTTGGGGGAAAATCCACTTTTCAAACGACTTTATTCTCTTTTCATCGGACAGCTTCATCGTCCATGTTTCTGCCAAATATAATAATACGGACCATATATAATATTTTATGAAACGTATTTTTGTTTTTAATTTTATGTCGTGACTAGTTAATGTTTTACTATATGTAAAAAAAGGATTTCTAGCCATTTCAATCCTACATTTAATTTCTCTAGACATATCCCATTGATTGTTAATCTGAACTCCCAGGTATTTAAATGTTGAAACCTTTTCTATTTCGAAATTATTTATCCGTATTGATGTATTAGTTTCGACCTTCTTTCTACTCACAATCATGCATTTCGTCTTCTTAATGTTAATTTTTAAACCATATATCTCGCTAATTTGCGTAAGCGCATGTAGTCCTGACAAGCTGCTAGTAAGCTTGCTAGTAATGTAGTGTCATCAGCATATTTTTTGTCTAAATCGTCCTTATTGCAATAGTTGGCAAATATATTATTTCCTTTGGAGTTTGTCTTGTCACAAAAGAGCCGATTTCGAGTATACACATGATATAAATTACTGTTTTCGTTTTATTAAAAAAACATACAAAGGCAAATATTGTAAATTATTATAATATAATCATAATAATTATATTATTATAATAGAAAAAAATGTTTGGTTAATATAATAGTCAATCTTGAGGTCTTATTTTATCGTTAAACAATTTTATTAAAAAAACTACCATTATTTCGATACTCATTGAGTATCATCTTCAGGACAATTCTGTTTTTTTTTTTTGTCCTGAAGATGATACTCAATGAGTATCGAAATATCGATAGTTTTTTAAATAAAATTGTTTAACGATAAAAATAAGACCTCAAGCTTGACTATTATATTAACCAAATTGTTATAAAAAAGTGGTCAAAAAATATAAATATATTATGAAAAAATATTTTTGTTATTTTAAAGCAAAAACTGTACTACAATGAAGAGACTATATGATCAGAAGCAACTCATGTATACGTGAGATTCATGTGCCACAAAGAAGATTGTACTAATGCCACGGCACCAAAATATTAAATCTTTTATTTAAGAACTAATGAAGAAGAGGCGGAAAAGGAAAAGAGAAAACGGTAAAACATCTCCTCTGTTATTGACCATTTTTATCAAATAACGGTCCAACTGCCTATCGAACCGCAGGATAAAATCGAAAAACTTTTTTATTCGAGAACCGACTTGGTAATATCCCAACCCACAATAACAATAATATGATCAAGATGTCTCATTGAAAAGATGCCCTTTTGGATATAAAAATGTCGTTCCTTGGGAATGACTTAAATTTACTTTTTTATTTTTCACTGGGATTAAATAAAACTGTCAAAGTCTCGATCCCCTAATTTGTACTGATTGAAAAAAAAATTAAATCACTAAATTTAAAATGGGCATAAATAAATTAATTTCTAAATGCGATCGACTTCATTTTAAAAACGTGGCTGATTGTTACGCCTTTTTTATTTAATGGTATTTTTTAATTAAAAGTTTTTTGTATTGTGTTTTCCTTCATTCAGCGATACATTACCTGATATTTTGCTGTCATTTTGGTTAATTGCTATGTGGCACATTTATCTCCTATTAATATTAAAGAAAAAATTTAAACAAACAACATGCGGCTGATTAAAACATTATACAGACTCATTACATTCACAGTTTAAATTTTTTCAACACGTTCGCAATGAATCTGGGCAAAAAGATAAATTTGATATAAAAGTCCAGTCAAACATGCACTAAGAAAAACAAGAATTAGATGAATTAAGGAACTTGTCAACGTTTCATATGAAGATATTATTAATTTAATTAATATTTATTTAAAAAAATAAAATAGCTTATTATAAATAAAATTTGTTTCCAATTACTAGAGAACTGCAATTTATTTATAATTGCTATTAAATTTCTTTCAGTGTACATAGACACAAGTATTTGTTAACTTTATGAAATGATAAATAGAATGCACCTGCAGTAAATTTATATATTAACCACTTTTTTATAAAAAAAACAAAACAACACATGTAAAAGTGACAGGTATTAAAGCTGCAGTTAAAAAAAAATCCAATCTCAATGCGTGCAGGCAACGAAAAATGCATTCAAATGCATTTTAACCCTAGAACGTCATCCTTCGTCAAAATGACGACGGAAGATTTTATTTTCAAAATAAAACCAGTTTTTTATTTTTGTTTTGCTCTCAGATTTTGTATAGCGTTAAGGCCCAACTATAATGTGCTTAACCAAACTTAAGCTAGTGTCAAAATTCAACGAAAAGCATGTCAAATGCTTAAGTAAATTACTGAAGACTTTTAGGTGGCTATATTGTACTTATTAAACTTAAAAACTTTTTACACTTAGTTGCAAACATTTGTACTTTTAGAAAACTATTTTCGTTTTTATTTCTTTAAAATGTAATATTTTTGACGAAATCTCATTAAATTTGTAAAAGTTATAAATATATTACCATAAGCAAGTAAATCCATGTTTATCTTTTATTTATTTATAAAGTAAACGAAAACTAAAATAAAAAAGTACTAAAAAAAGCAACAGTGGTTGCATCTTTTAATTGCAAACAATTATTTATTTTATTATTGGAAAATTATTATTTATTTATTTATTGGAAAATTTTTAAAAATGAATAGGAAACTGAAATTTCTGAAGACAGTGAAGTTAATGAATTGTGCATTTGATGGAACATGTGTTCTTCAAGAAATAAGAGAGACGATGAAGAAAAGAAAACGCTCCTGCTCAGTACGGGAAATAAATAGAGACAGAAAAAATAATGTTTTCTTGACGAGTCATTTGCTTAAGCAAGAGCGAAATTGAACGCACTTTCCTTAAGCAAATGACACTTGACGAAACTTGACGAAAAGTTACTTAAGTACATTATAGTTGTATACATTTGATTGTGTGTATTCGCACATTTGCTTAAGTTGCATTAAGCACATTATAGTTAGGCCTTTAGTCGCCCGCAACCTGTTGTTGAGTGCAGAAGTTCAGCTAACTGCGCATATTGTAAGTGTTTGTTTTTCGGCTTTTAATTTTTTATCGTAGTCAAAATGACGAGGGATGATGTTTATGTAACTTTCAGTTTCTTCCGGACAGCTGGTTCACATCAATACCTCTTGCAAAATCGTTAGGAAAAAGTCCGTACAATTTGACAATTATTGGCACACTTCGCTCAAACAAAAGAGAAATGCCAATTGAGCTAAAACAAGCAAAGGGTCGCAAGTGCGTTACGGCCTTGTTTTGCTACGACCATAATTTAACCCTGTTGTCATCTTTTATCATCATGTAACGAAGAGGTCACTATAAATACCAAAACAAATAAACCCAGCATGGTGGAGTTTTACAATAGTACCAAAGGAGGAGTTGATACGTTCGACCATATGTGAAGTGTTATGAGCTGTTCAAGGAAAACAAACAGGTGGCCGTTATGTGAATTTTTCGGACTTTTAAACATATCATTTATTAACTCATATATAATTTATGAGCACAATATGCTTCGAGATGATAAAAAGCCTCTAACTCGCGTCAGTTTTATGAAAAACCTGTTTTCAGGACTCGTAAAAAATCACCTGGCAGACAGGCTTGAAATGCCGACAATAACGTCTAATCTCAGAAAAGATATACAAAATCAGCTGCAAATAAATAACTACACAGATTCCGGGAAAACCCCTACACAAAATCAAACTGGAAAAAGAAAGATATGTGCAGTTTGCCCTTCTTCGAAAAGAAGAATGACAAATGTTGTTTGTCCAAAGTACAAAAAAGGGCTGTGTGGCGAGCACAAAATTGAAGTTTGTGACTCATGCTTTATATAAAATATATAATCTGAAATCTAATGTTCCTTTTTTAGTTTAATACTTATACTTTAAGAAAATGAAAGACTGAATTGAAAAAAATTGCCTTTTGTTACTTTTTTATCTGTTTTGTTATTACTTCTTTAAAAATCTATGCCTATTGAAGGAAGGCTATGAAATGTTAAGTTTTTATTAAAGATTAGAAAATAAATAAATGAATTTCTTTAAATATTCATTAAAAAGTGTCTGTTAATTCATAAGAAATCTATTTTGGTATCCATTTTTACTCACGAAGTGTTTTATAGCCTCTTGAAGTATTCCGTAGTCAAAATGACGAAGGATGACGTTAGTGTATGTAAAATAAGGATGACGTTCCAGGGTTAATCATTTTTCATTCTGCTGCAAGTAATACAAAAAGAACTGAATTGGATGTGGAAGAATTAAATTAAAAAATTTGTAATGCATATATTGGGGAATAATAAATTTTTAAATGCTGTTGAGTTTATTTAACTGGCAAATACTATTTGTGTGCATATTTCTGGAACACTCTAAAAGGATTGGATGGCATCGAATCAAATGTTAATAAATTTAATATAAATCTGTTAGAGCTGAAAAACTGCAGTCTAGAAATTAGTGGAATACAATAGATAATGATGAAAAGCTTTAAAGTCCACAAAGAAAAAATATTTACCTCCAATACCAGCTGATGTCAATACAAATAGCACCGGGAACTTTTAACCTAAAGGCTTCTAAATTACAATTCGATACAGTTGATTTGGACCGTTATTAGTGGCAAGAAACTAAACTAATTTTGCCTTGAAAAAAAGCATTCCAAACCGTGCCAGAGAGCTGCGGACACAGTTATGAAGGAAGCCTAAAATTAATATTATGATTTAGGATTTCGCCTTCAAAGCATTTGACTAACTGACTTACGCAGGCAAAAACCAATCTTTGCTGCATTGGTTTAAAATTGTCATTCCTTTAACAATAAATTTCCTTTTTTTTCACTTCGAAAGGACAAAAAATATTACACTTTTACAGGATTTGCAACCTCTTTTATTCGCTTATAAAAAAAAGTATTGAAGCGAACGCAATAGCAAATTGAAAGCACATGAAGTTTCATTGGATTTTATCCCAACCATTTAACTCTGCCTTACATCGCGAATGAATAATGTTTCATGCAACAAATTTTATGAATAAATTCATAGTGTAAATTGGCCTTCTTTTAGAAATGAAATTATTATAATTGTTTACTTCCAGCTCTATTTCAACTAAAAGCTCTTGTATTTTTTTTAAAATCATTTTGATGTAACACTCTCAATAAAACCCATTTACTACAGCAACTGATAAGATTTGTTATTGTTGCTTCCGTTGTTATTGTTGGTTTTGATTCGTGCTTTAGTCTTAATGGTCTTTGACATCCGACCCGTCCTCCTCTTGCATTCAAATATCAGTCAAAAGCCAGAGTGAGAAGAGAACAGGGATATAAAGTAAAAACGTTAAAGAGAAATTTCGTATTTTAATTCATCCTCACGATACACATTCACACTAACGTTCGTGTCAATGTTGGCGATAAGTCGTTAATATCAACATTTTATCTCTTTATTCCCACAGTTATTTGTGTGGTTGTATGTGTGTGCACTTGTCGCAGTGATGACTCACATAGTGCGTGATAGTGTGTGTGCATGTATGCGAATGTGCTTTAAAGAAAGCAAATAAGCAAACACATTAACATCAAGTGTATATGCGTATGGACATGTATGTATGTATGTGCTTTTGAGTACGTGAGAGACTACATTTCTGTAGATTGATGCGATATTCTGAAATTATTTGATTATAATGAATCTTTTTTTTTTTTTCATAAAACTACTTTACAAACACATATACATGCGAACATATTTAAATATGCATATATACGTACACGTCTACATATAGCCAGTTTTATCCTCAAATTACACATTTGAACTTTGCTCATGTGCTATTAAAAAGGAATTGCATTTAATATGAGTAGAGCACATGTGTTCCGTAGGGGCAGAAAGTGGTACAAATAAAAACACATGAATCAAATAACTCACCAGAACACCACATGCGTAGTTTTTTATTCATACACATACTAAAACGTTTACAACATTTTTTTATATAACACACGTAACTCAATTAACGAGAGCAGTTAAATAAGTGACTTGCCTGGTAAAATCAATATAAGAGTTTTGTATTCTTTCCTTTACCCATTTTCGCATTTTTCTTAATAATCTTCCATGTCAAATTGCCAATACCATCTACTTCTTTGCGGATGACAGCAGCATTTGCCATTCAAATTCATTTGTCAGTAGGTCAAGCCTGCCATGAGGCAGGATGTGATTACTACTTTCAGTGTTGCTCTTGTAGCGATCTACGAGGGGAGTCATGCGAATAGGATCGATTTTAATGAACGTAACCTAATCCTGTGCAGTTACACATACAAATATGACCGACCAGGTTGCACCACCCATACCTACAGGTAAAATGCCTGTAGACACTGAGGAATCACAAGCTCTTGAAGTTATTGACATGAAAATCCAATGCGAAGTCCGATGACACTAAAGATGCTTTCAAGTGCTTCGGTTTTTTAAGACGCTATAAGAGATACCATAACCTTTCTGATCTCCCGAAGAAGGTCATCGGTGACAATAGTGTAGAAAACTCTATTGACTGATTGAAGCATCGACGCAATGTGTGGTGTGTTTCAGTGTTTTATCATTACTACAGTGGTTGCGGGAACAAGTGCCAAGATTTCTTAGAGAAATTTCTTTCTGGAACCCAAGCTTACATATGAATTACTCATTCTTCATTAACATTGTATCCATTTGTGATCGATATGCTAGTGTACTGCACTACGCATTAAAGGGAAAATTCGTTATATAGTCGAACAGCCCCGTATGTGGAATAAGTTTCTTTCAAAAGTATTTTTTATCACTTCCAACGTAGTAAGGATCTAGTGGAATATTTACAAACGCTACTCCCTCAGTCATCTCTCTCATCGCCCATTTTTTTCTTCCTACCACAATAGACTGCATAAGTAGGGGTGTTTCCTTGAGAACTTGTTCAAATAAAAGAAAAAAAATTCATGGTATTGTTTAGTTTTAATGTTGTCTGGGTCTAATTTATTCAAGACTTAAAATTTGAATATGAATTTGATTTCTTAGTTTCAATAACGAAATTTCAAAGGAATTTTTCAGATCATACCACTTCACATCATTTGCAACAAAAGTCAACATCATTTTGCATTTATGTTTATAAAGGAAACATTCAAATACATACTTACATACACACATGCAAATAAAAAATACATGACAAAACAGTTGAGTGTGTGTGTATTCATGGTTAAATAAATGCTGTCTCACTGCATGAGTGTCACAAGCACATGTACGCAGAGTTTCTCTAGTTGTTGCTGGTTTGTTTTTCAGGATTTTTCGTTAAAATTTAAGTGATTAACGTCACATCAGCAACCAAATAATTGCATTTTCCAAAGTGGGTCTATTGTGGGTGCATGTCGAAGTCATTTTCATTGCACGTATTGAATTGCACAAGGAAAAAAATTGTTCTGCTTTGGTAAATTTGTCCAAGTTTTATTGATTTTTTTTTTTGGACATGACCAGGGGCTTGTTAAGCTTATTGAAACTTCGATAAAGGAAAATGTTTAAGCTTTCTATTTTTCATACAACAAAAGTATTAAAAAAAATCCTGCAATTTAAAATGGATTAAATTTTTTTCAAAATCATCTCCAGAACTGTTCTTAAAATTGGTTGATGATTTATAAAGATGACAATTTGTTTAATTCACCCTATTATTGGTTTGAAAGCTAACGTTTTTCCTTGTGGGGAACTTTGCTCAAACCGTTAATTACTATATTTAATAGTGATTGTTGTTCCTTTTAGTGGTGAAGTTTGATCAAACAACAAATGTAACAATTGTCCTATGCACGTCGTTCAATCAACCAAAGCCTCCTTAGCGTTCGACAGTAGCAATTATTTACCTTATATGCTGAAAGCTAGACAGCTCCAGCACCTAAATAAGGTGCTTTTCATGGTTAAGAGAATTTATGTTTGGAATGGAGTAATTGTAATCTTGTCACCAATGACAATGACGTCTGTAATTGATGGTAGACTTAAAAAAGCATTTACAAATATTTCAACCAAATAATTACTTCTGTTCAATTTTACAGAGTGTCTCTAAAACTTTGGAACATTTTGTAGCGACTAGGCCTAATCCAAGACGTATGATTAATTCAAAAGTAAATAATAGTCATACGCCTCCGTAAGTGATTACATATTATTACGTATAACCCTTTTAAATGTTTTTGCACGTTCTTTTGATTGCTTTACAGAACAAAATGCCACAACGCGTACATATATTCTGTTTTTTCACACCACTGTTTTTTGTATTAACAGACTGATTCAATATAATACACAAATTCTTTATATTAGAGAAGCGCCTTTAATGCGGCAACACAGTATTGAAATTCACACGAATCAACTTCCACTACGATGTTGGCTAACGAACAGCCTACAGGCGACAGAGCTGGTGCTACCGCTGGCTCAGTAGCAGAGATTTTATAGTGCTCAGTTACTTATGTTCTTCCAAAGTTGTAAAACGCAAAGCAATGGCTGTTGACTTCAAATGTTTATTTAACCGCTAACGACAGCTACGCTGCGCTGCCAAAGGGCAGTTGTTTTTATTACGTTGTTTTTATTTACTATTGCTCAGCTTAGGGTTGTATAAGGTTTGCATGTCTATCTCTTCAATGTTGTTATTGTTATTTCTTATTAATTGAACTTCTGTTTGTTGGTATGTTCTTTTTAATATTGTTATTGTTGCTATTTCTTATTATTTTTGTCTGCAGTGTGAATTGTATGCTTCTAATCATTCTTGTTGTTATTTATTTAGTGTAGAGTTTCTTTTTATTTGTGGTATATTAGAATATTCTTTTATACAGTGGAACATAAGTGATTATTTGCTAACGAAACATAAATATTTCTGATGATTTAAAAGTCTTTGTTTTTAAAATCAATTTTCGTAACACTGTGTTATGAAAAACATTTACAATTATTTAAGGCATTGATGATGATATTCTTAAAGAACCCTTATCTTTTTGACCCCATCGGAAGTATACGCTGAGTGTTTTATAATAATTGATATCTTGTTGTTATCGTGCTGCAACTTTCACTGACGCAAGAACTTTTTTCCAACTGCTATTCTGACGCCAAGTACTGGTGTTTTCGTTTTTGAAAAAAGTTAAACATTTTGCTGATTGATTTATAAAAGCATATGAATTTATCGGTTTTATATAAAAATTTTAACTGCTACACAAGATTACGAGTATGTACTCGTTGCTAATAAGTTTCTCTTTGGAAGGGTGAAAAGTATTGCATTTTTTTTTTATTTCAAAAAAACCAATGTTGGGTAATCTACAATATGTCCATGTTTTATTAAATATCACAAGCATGAGTTCCCATATGTCCGTGGAGTGAATATCACTACAGTTCTCCCCTTTGGTAGGAGTAGTAGTTTAATTTCTACTTTAATTTATAACTATTAAATTTATTATAGTTATACACTCTTGTCTGCATAAATGCAATTATTCAAGACTATAAAATATGTTTTTCAATTGCATTTAATAGACAGATAAGAAAATAAAGCCACATATATTTTAAGTCGTTCCAAACTTTAATTGAAAAATAAATATTTTCTTTGAAAATATTTTCTTTGATACTTCTTTTCACAACAATTTTAATCGTTTATATTTTTTCATGTTCGTATAAAATGAATTCTTACTACAATCCAAAATAATATTTTTACTTTTTAATTTTTAATAATTAGAACAATTGAAAAGGAAAAATGTTCGCCAGTTTTAAGAAGACATATGAAAAATTTATATTTAAACAACTTTTTCAATAACAATGGCTGAAACATTTTTTCGAAACAAAACCAAGAGGGGAGACCAAATAAAACACTTACAACAAAAGCATTAGTTTCAACAGATGTTGTGACAAAAATGTAAACGGACGAAAAAAAAACTAACAGGGACACGCCAGTTTTGTTGGTTGTTCTTTTGTAGTGACACTTTCAAATTGTGCTGCTGAAACACAAACTACAAATTTATGGAAACAAGCGAAAAATTCTAAATGTTGCAGTCGTATTTGTAGCAGAAAATATGGGAAAAAACAACTTTAATTAAAATTTTTTGCCATATAGTAATGTTGGCTATTAATGAAAAAAAATGTTTACTTTTTTTGCTATCGAAGTGATAAAAAACGATTTAAAAAATTTTATAAAATTTTAAGCCTAGAAAAAAGTGAAGAAATTTCACTGAAAAAATTTGATAGAAACATTTTTACATTTCTACAATAAAAAAATGTATGTATATAAATTAGCAATTGATAATTCATTTAAGCGAATACTTTGTTTTATTTTTTTATAAAATATACCCAACACACACACAAACGGTAGAAGAAAAAATTGTAGTTTTAACTAAAATTAATATCAGTTTTAATCTGAAGTCACAAGAAAATATTTTAATAATTTTAAACACACATTTTCAAAACATTTGCAAGTAATTTTATTTATTATACAATCGGGTTATCTCTTTAAGACAATTTTTGTATCCTCTCAATATCCTTTTAACACATCAGCCATCCATTCGCCAAGACAATACTTTCGCCTCGTAATAATTGCACTGTAGTTATGAAATTTTATCCATTTTGAGCTCAAAAAGCCAAGGCTATTTTTAATGTGCTACAGTACACATATCCTCGCTTTTAGTAAATAAAATGAATCTAATATTGACAGCAAAAAAAAAAAGATTTGAAAAAATTCTTTTTCGCAAATCAATAGTTCACTTATTCAGTACATTTGATTATCAACGAATTCAAACATTCTAAATGCAATTTCTTAACAAACGTTTGTTATCCTTGAAGTGTTTTTTATATAATTTGAAGTTTAAATATTATTTATATATTTAAATACGTATTATTTTATATAAGGCCCATTATCATATTATTTATAATAAAAAATATTTTACATAAAATTTCGTTCTTAAATTTTTTTATATATAAGGAAATTTTAAATTAAATAACAAAATAAAAAGTCAATTTAGTTAAAACTGGGAAATATACACCTTTATTGGTTAAAAAAAAAAACATAAATAGAGGTTGTTGTTAAGGCACACTAGCCGCACGTCCTGGTGTCTTCCACGGGGATTTTGAATAAAACACACAATTAATTTACAATTGGTATTTATATTAAAATTCCTTTAATGAATACAGATTTTAGGAAATTATAATATTAGTAATAAATTTGTACATACTTTTTGGTATAGAAAACACGAGGAGTATTTTTTTTTTTTTGATTTCTAGTTTAGCTCCTTGAATAGCCAACTTGCCTTTGTAATAGAGAAAAAGAAAATGACTGCCAAAGGCGCGAATGTTCTGGAGCTTACTTCAGAAAAAATTACGCGTTTCGTTAAGTTTTTTTTTTCTACATGTTACAAAAAAAAAATATTTTTAATAGCAAATCAGCTATTTTTGGCGGTACCAGATTGGATATAATAATAGTTAAAATTGATTTTGGTGATGTTGCCAAGAGAGGTTTTTGTGCTTTTATGTCCAGAATTATTGATCAGAAGATCTTATAAATTTAATATGAAAAACTATTTAATCATTTAATTTTTAAAACATATATTCGTAATAAAAATGATATTCTCTGCTCTGCATCCTTGAAAAATTAATGGAATTGGTTCTTCTCTCCTGTTCCTGTGCTGCGTTGTAGTCGTAAATAAGAAAAACTTATTTGAATTCAGTAGACAACATTGACATTTTGAAATGATTCACAGCCTAAAAATGTAGAATAAAAATAATCTGTGAAATTTAATAATGGCCAGTTTATGATTTATTAAATATAAATGAATGTGGATGCAGGAGGAAAAGCTACAAGCGGAGTTGCAAATAGATTTAAATTTTTTTATATCATTTTTTTAAATATCTGTTGTACAAATACTTGCTACAAAATTCCATACATCCTGTTTACTATGTTCTTTCATTTCATACTGTTTTCTTTTATTTTCACTACACCAGTGTAGTTGGTTGAACAAAAATATTCACAGAATTTGTGTAAAATAAAAAAAGGAACTGCTGTATTTAGAACAGAGATGGGTAATGCTCACCTGAGAGCTCTGTATCACTTGATATGAAGAATTTTTTTATTTTAAAAATATTTCTGGGATCCAAGGTAGCGAATTCAGAATAACCAATATTGAAGATGTAAAATGCTTGGTGGAAGTTCATACTCCAAAGAGAATTTCCATCTTCCATAACGACTTCAAATATGATCTCAAAATGAATTTTTTTTACCAAAAACTTTGAATGACTTCAAAAATAGTCTTTAAAAGGTTTGAAACTTCTGTTTCTGGTATATGAAGATCACTGCTTTGCTGATATTATCAAATAGACAAAACATATCCTTTATATGATGCCGTAAGTCATGTTACAGATACAGCCATTTCTATGTTTTTTTTAAGATTTATAAATCGGAAACGGACTATATTAGCACAGCGGGAAGAAATCTTGTGGCTTGGAAATTTTGCATTTTTGCTCCCACGCCACATTTCAATTCATTATCAGGAAATGGTTTTACTCTATACCAGAAACCGAAATTT
Organism: Germaria angustata; assembly: GCA_963681545.1. Lineage (NCBI taxonomy): Eukaryota > Metazoa > Arthropoda > Insecta > Diptera > Tachinidae > Germaria > Germaria angustata. Next base: position 5,398,691 of record OY812998.1, read on the forward strand.
CAAACCTTTTAAAGTCTATTTTTGAAGTCATTTCAAGTTTTTGGTAAAAAAAATTTATTTTGAGATCAAATTTGAAGTCGTTATGGAAGATGGAAGATCATTAATAAATAGACTTTTTACTCTATACTAGAAATTGAATAAAAATTACATTAATGGATTTCATCAGGTAAACTTTTTTTGAAATAAAGCAGCAATCATTGTCTAATGACCTTTTATGGTGGTGAATGCAAATTTCTCACTATTCCATCCCTAGTTGCAAAACAAACAAAGAAAAAATTTTAAAATTTATTATCTAATATACTGGTTACCAATTTTAATATAAAAACAATTTTTGTGCTCCAAACCATACCACCAAATTCAACTAAATCCAACCAAACCAAAGCAAACCAAACCAGCAGTATTGTGTGGACATGTACGGCATGGGAGGGTTAGTGAATTGCTTGTGTGGCAAGTACAAAATTTTTCAAATTCTTTATTGTTGGTAAAATGTACAAATAGCCCAGACCAATGTAGTCTTAGTGCATGAGATTATATATGTATGTATCCGAATGTCCTTGTTGTTACACTTATAGAATAATATCCGCAATATGAGAGTGGTCTCCATTTGATGTTTTAGTTTAAGAGCTTCCCTGAAAGGTGTTGACGACTTGATGGCATGTATGTATGTCCATCAAACACTAGGAAGCTCTCTACAATATCAGTGTCCTTTTATTTTCACAGGAAATAACAAATAGTTCGTGTTAAAAATTTTATAACTTGTAGAGAAATGAAGTCAATATGAAAAACGAGCTGCAGGTTTAGATAAGATTCGACATAAAAGTTTGACTAGAGTTTTTATTGTTGCTCTTGATAAATTTTGCTTTTGCTTATGTTTTGAAAAAATATATTTGATAAATTAGAAGTGGATTAAATCCGTTTAAACAAACATTTCTCGTCCAGCATGTGGAATGGGAAGAAAATAAAATAAATATATATGATGGCAATAATTGTAATGGCTGGTGTTTTGGTTCTGCCAAAGCCGCTGTTGAAGAAGACTCAATTCAGATATTGAAAAAGTAAAGAGAAAGTGATGGGAAATTTTTCTATTACATTTTTCTTATAATTTCAGAGAAGTGAAACTGACATTAACTAATCAAATGGCTGACTAATAAACGGCTGAAAGTGATACATGGTTTTGGTTCGCAAATCTTAAGGAAAAATATATGAACCTTAAACATAAAGTTGGAATTACAGAGATCAATTGGAGTTCTTTAAGCGATAATATGATATAGCTTCAGTAATTTGTTATATGCCAGCATAAAATAAAAAATAAAAAAACTAATTATTTAAAAATGAGACGAAAACAAAACATTTTAATTTGGTTTCTTCCCTTTGGTGTACAAGTACCTTGTGCCCAAAAAGTTTCCTCTGAAAATGCTTTGTGCTTCCAAGCAATTCACAATTCTTTGATTAGTTTCGATCCATTTGATGTATTGATTTTTGTTAATTTGTAATATTGAAATTTATCGATTTTTATTAATTTTATAAATACAAATTCAAATCTGTTCGTTTGTTTATCGTATCAAATGTGCAGTCAAGCCATTTATCAGATCCCAATACAGTTTTGTGAAAAAGTTGCTTGCAACAGTAGGAAAGTTGTAGAACATATTTTTGCAGAATAATTCAATGAGGTATTGCACCTCCCATGCAAGTCAAATATTGATAATCGAGAGCGTCACCAGTGTTTTTCTAAAACTAAGAAACTGATTCTAACGAAATTTTAAGCAAAAAACTATTTTTATTTAGACCAGCAATTAGTGTAATAAAAGAAAAACTAACATTAGAAAAACATTGCGACCATGTAATTTCTTGCAACACTGTATATACTGGTATTAAGCAGATTGCAATCAATGAAAAAAATATTCGACGTTCATTCTACAGACTCAGTTGTGCTACTACCCGCATTTCGTTCACGACATTTTGACAATCTTTACAAAACTTTTTACACATTTTATACGATGAATTATTTTTTTTAATTTGCTTAGTAAGACTTTTACTAATGCTGGATATAACAGAAATTTTTATCAACCTTCAACCTTCTGACCTCACTTTCGTTACAAATAAAATTATATTGTCAACTCTAAATGGCAATAAATTTCCTATGAAATGTATGCTCCTGATTAATTAAATTTATTTGTCATTAGTCATCTTTTAAACTTAATTATCTCGATTAGTGCCTACAGTTTGTGCGTATTTGTATAAAATTAGCGACTACCAAACACGGCAAACATACTCACACAGCCACAGATATGTGTATGTATTGGTGTAATCGCGCAGACAGTTTATTGGCTGCTGGTTGTGGCAGCGGTGTGGAATAATTTCCGAAAGTTTATTTTATTTAATCCATTTCCGCTGCGAAGTGTTATATTTGCTTCTTTCCTTTAGTCTCTATACATTTTATTTTTATTCATTTTTGTTATGCACGCGGTTTTTTCTTGCTTTTTGTTAAAATAGAAATAAATAAAAAAACGAATAAGGCCTGATGAGTAATTGGAATCATTGTCTGCTTAAATTTTTATTGATGTTGTTTCGGCATGCAAATAATTCATTGGGCAATAAATCTTGTATTAAAATGTATTTTACAACCATTTCCATAGTTGGCTTCCAGATGTTAAACACTGTCTTATCTGAGGCGCGAAGCAAGCATTTGTCAGGATATTGGTGGAGGGAATTGGAAAAAGAAATTACAAATGCTAATTTATTAAATTAGCATGACCAAACAAATTGCCAGGAGGATATTTTATTGTCTAGGACTTTACAAAATTTTACTTTCCTACTCCAGTATCTGGTACTCCATAAATTACATTTTCACTCCAGTTACCAGTAATTGTGATTTTCTTTGATTTCTTAATGTTTGAAAACTTTATATTAATCGGCATCGTTTGTACATTTCAGTTAGGGTTATCTGTGGCTACAACTCCCAAAAAGAATTCCGTGCTAGTGTGTCTTTTTAAATATTTGGAAAAGAAGTTTTCTTTAAGGAACTAAAAGCGTTCAAAAGAACGATTAGCCGCTCTTAACTGATTGAAATTCAATTTTGCTTAACACTTTTAGTCTTAATTATTTTTATACTTGCGATTATATTTCTCATCACAATACAAAATTTGAGATGAAACGGCAGTAGCCCCATTCCTGGAATAAATTTAAAGCGAAAAACGCAGTTCATTCCAATGAATTTAGTGTAAGTGGCCAATGGTGTAGCGTCCATTTTTAGGCCCTTACGAGTATATCTAACCACAAGGAAAGAAAAAATTACTATTATTCATTCATATGTCTGTCACTCCATCTGGATATTTGTCCGTGAATTGATACTTACAAAATTTATCGATAATTTCATTTTACTTCTTTGGCGGAACTGATACCTTCATATGGATTAATATTCTTTTTATTTTGATTTTAGCAGATGTTCACTAACATTATACAAATTCTTCATATGGTCACATAATTTGGAACAATTTTGCGTCATCCAAGTCATATTTAGTTGATAAACACATTGGCTTCGGGCATGTGGCACAAATCCAAATTTTGGATCTGCTAGCTCGGTATGACTCTTTTAATGAACGAAATTTAAAATGGTACTCTTATAATATGTTCATTATGCATAGTTTAGAGCAATCAAATGTTGTGTTGTAATAAACATAATAAAAAAAATTTAAAAACCACTTCTTGTAAAAGGACATTTCTCAACCACTGCTGAGAGGAAATTTAAAACTATTTTATTTTTTATAAGGAATCTCTTTTCAAAAAAGCTTTTTGCAGTCTACCCACAAATACTGTTTCCAACCAAACCAAACCAACATGATGACTTTTCTCCCGAAATTAGGTCTACTAATGAAAGACAATAAGTTATTTTCTTGTAAGAGGGTAACATTGCCTCCACTCCTATTGTATTGTGCCTTCCTTAAATATGTAATAACTAATACCCAAATTGTGTAGGGAACCATCTCTACTCCTGTAACTGCAGGCGTTTTTCTTCAAAAACACTCAATTGTCAGAGCAGTCAAGCTAATTTAGTTTTCGAGATATCGAATAATTAATAATAACTTTGTGTAGGAGTTGCCCATTTCACCTTCCCATGCCTGCAGGCCTGGTAACCTACATTAGATTCGAAAAAAAATATTCCATTGTAGGTCTCCAGTTATAAGATAATTATTAATTGCTTCTTAGTGGGATACCACTGCGCCTTCTAATATTTCCAGGCTTTTGTTCAAAAAGAAACTTTATACTCATGTAATTGTTTTCCCTCATCATGTTAAAAAACATATGCACCTATTTTGATTTCCCGATCGTTAGTTCGTAGGCAACGAGATTTCAAAACAATTAACCATGTGGCTTGGCTTCCTATAAATAAATAATATACAAATACAGTACGAGGGATTTTTTTTTCTCCATTACCCATCTTGGTAGCATTTGGCTTCCACAAAGCATCGCCATCTTTTACGAGCTGTTGCAGTGATTTTTGCATCGTTAGTCGGTTAGTTAGTTCCAGCTGAGAAGATGATTGGTCTGCTGTTGCAGATAATGGAGCTGCCATTTCTCGTTGCTTAGAAACAACGCCCTCTCTGTATTTCTAGAGATCGAAAGTAGGATGAACATAATGACAATAACACGAATTGGCTGGAAGATGTAATTAATAATGAGATACTCTTCTTGGGAAGTTTCATGTGGTCTTTTCTTGTCAGATTTTTTAACGCATTTAAATGATCATAAATATTTATTTTATTAGACGTTAATACGAACCTTCCCTTAAAAGCTCTGCAGCCAATCAGCTGAAACGAAATTGGAAGTCATGTGAAATATACAGAAAAACAAATTTCTATTCCTTTTTTATGTATTTTAGTAAAGGAAACTTAAAATAAAAATTAAGTCACAAATTATGCGAAGCTCTTGAGGTTAGATGTTGATGAGAAATTTGAAAAAACCCATATACAATAACTTTTGCAATAAATGATGTAGTTTTTTCCCATATTAGAAGTGCCACTTGCCCAACTGCTTGATCTGAGGCAAGTTAGAGTATCCATAGTTTGAATATAAAACTTTAGTAGGGAGCAAAAAAAATTAACAGATTATTTTAATTTAAAAATTTTTATAGAACATAAAAACTGTTTAACAAACATCAACTGGTTGCCAAATTTGGACATCCTCCTTTACACGCGCAATGATAAATATTTTTATGAACAATGTCGTACTCACTATTAAGATCTTATCCCATAATGGGTTAAGAACCTTCTATTTTTATTGCCTTGCTAAACTAAACTTTCTCATATGCATATTGATCCAATATTAATACTTGGTAATCTGAAACTCAATAATCAATTTATTTTCAGATCTGATGATTTTTTACTTGCTGCAATATTCTCATGGATGTCAGGATGTGTTTTTTAGCCCTCGTAAATCATTTATTGAAAAACAAATACATTTTATTTTAAGTTCTTATTATTTTATCGTTTAATATTAATTACCTTGAAAGGGTTTTGCAGTCACTTTCAATTTGGCAAGAATTGTATTTAATTTTCTTTTCCTTTTTTATTTTCATTTTACCTTTATTCAATTAACAATTAAAAGCGAAAGCTCTTGCATTCTTCCAAGAAGTGGAATTTCACTAAAAGATTTATAGTATCCACAACATTTCACTTGTGATGTCTTAATTCAATTCTGCTTTTAGTTGCACAGCTGCACTGTCTGCTGCAGTATGAGGCAAATCGTAAGCATCACTTATCCAATTAATATTCATTAAATGTTTTCTCGTAATTTCTTTTTATTAATTTTTCTTCTTTTCTTCTATGTGTTTATTGCTACTTTGGCTTTAAACTTTCTTTTACACACTCAGCTATTTTCTTACAAACCTTGTTTCTGGCAACAGACTCAAAATACCTTCATTTCCCTTTAAATAGTGCCTTCCAAAATTCTTACATGTATACAAAATATCATATGTATATCCATAACACATACATATACACATATATATTGGTATACATGTGTATTTGAGGAAGTTTGCTCAAGTAGTCGTATGCTTCTTGCACCATCAGATGCACTTAAACTTATCCATGTCTGGTCTGGCATAATGCACACCGAAGGCTCTTGTTGACTTCTGCCTTCATTACAGGTTAACGTCGAGGTAAAAATTTATTCTGGGGTTGGGGGGGGGTGGGTTTCAACACGTACTCAATACGTAATTAAGAAAAACTTGCTGAAATCTTTATAGTTTTTTTGCATTTCATCTGTTCCGATAAAATTATTAATTTTGATTTGAGGAAGAGAAGATATTTTTGATTATAAATAATAAATTGAGTTAAGGCAAAGGAACTCTTTTGTGATTGCCTTTATTTTTGTTTTGTTTTATTATATATTATCCTTGTAATCCTGCTAATAGTATAAATTGAATGTTTGCTATTCAATAATTTTATTTAAAGACATTTGGCACAAGGATAACTTTTAGCTGGTAATAGATTAAGACTGTATTATTTTAAGGTAAATGACAAATTTTGACCACTGATGGACAAATGCCATAACTCTAATATTTGAAACTTAAGCATAAGCCGCCTTACGGTCTAAAAATTAACTGTGAGACACTGATGCCGAAAAAATACTGTTTGGTTAACCGGTCCCGAGACATATTGCTACCCGAATGCGAAAGGATCGTCTTAAGATATTTTTATAGAAGAACCAGAAATCGAAAGTTAATTCTCCCAGTTGACCGCAATATGGTCTTGCATCGAGAAGTTCATGTGACTACAGAATGCGTGAGTAGTGTAAATGTTGGGCCTGTGGAGATCAATATTTTCTCAGACAGCCAATCGGCAATTAAGGCTATTTTTTGTGGGAGAGTAAATTCTACGGCCACTTTGGATTGCAAAAACATAATGAACTACGCGGTCTGCGGTATGTGTCAGCATTCGCCTCTTTTGAGTACTGGGCCACCTTGGCGTAATCGGAGCATTACAAAGTCGGGCGAAACTTCCCCTTAGGATATTATGTATGAATGGCGAAATAAGAGAACATATATAAAAGTTCAAGTATAAAGGTTGGATTATAAGCTGAAAGCAAAGTTGGAGGACATTTCTGTCCCAAATCAAATAAATTATTCTTGAACTAAGATTATTATTGGCTTAATAAAGATCAGATTTGCCGTACTTTCTCCTTGGCTTATTTTAATTACGTACAACTTAATTTTGTCTTCCTTGTGTTAATTACGAAATTAAATGCCAAATAAAGAATAATTTTAGTGTTTTAAGTCTTTCGCTAGTTTCTATGATGTCAAAAATTTATTCACATGTGAAAATAAAAAATAATTAAAAATATTTATAAAAACTTTGAATCGTGGAAGGATATAAATGTTTTCATATCTTTGTAATCGAAACTGAACACTTGATTAGACAAAGATGCCCAACTTCTGGCAAAAACCTCGGACTATATATATTATTTCCGGATATGTGGCCATTAATGTATTAAGTTTATTTATATTTGTATTAAAGCTTTTAAACTGTTTTCTGTTGATGGCAAGTAACGATCTTTACAATACTCTTTCTCACATAATTTTATTCACACACGCTTTGGCATTTCAACAATTTGCTCTCATTTAAGACTGTTTTGCAAAGAAAGACCATTTAAACTGCTGTCGAATAATTCGTTTCAATACGAACAGGCATTCTAGGCTCTTAGTTTCTATAACTCACAAACACAGGAATACACGTAATTAATAATTAAAAAAATAAGTATTTAAAAATAAAAGTCAACATTTTGATTTTTCTAAAACGAATAAAAGAGAACTCCAAGTTAAACTTTAGTACTATTTTATTCGATTATTAATAATTCAGTGGATTTGCAAATTACTCATTCGCAATGAATCTTGTTGCAAACGCATAAAAGTATGCAATACTTTTTTACCAACACAATACCGATTCGTAGGGTACTTTTTTCAACGAATCAAACTTAATATTGATCACACGCCAAGTGTGTAACAAATTTATAATAAAAAAGGAAGAGGTGAGCCATTGCGTGAGCAGTGAACATCATTGAATATCGCAGTTATTTTCAAGTGTGACTCTTATCACTTGTTTAATGTGTATGTTGTTTTCTATAAAATGAGAAATAAAACCGCGATGCTTGTTAAGGATTTGGTATTTTTAAAATTTACAGTTTTTGCTGTATGACTATGTTGCATTTAAGAATAAATTAATTTAAAGGTTGTATGGATCTTTTCGGCATGATTTTGGCTGAGCTTCAGATATAAATCTAATTTTTTGCAATATCTTATAATAATATTTAGGAACCTCTTTCATTAAAAATGCAAAAACTATCATTTTTGTTATTTATTGTTATTGCATTAAGGAGCAATATGTACACATATGGAATACAATTTTGTTGATAGGAAGAAAAACACACTGATCCTGTGAAAACTGAAAATTGTAATAACTTCAGTGTTGGATGTAGACCTGGATGATTGAAGAAGTAATTACATTGCGTTTGCTGCTGTCTGCAGTAGTTAGTGCGTTGGCTACAAACCAAAACATGACTGAGAACCTGGGTTCGATATCTGTTCAAAAAAAGTCATTAAAAAAATTAACATTATAATTTTTTCTGACTTACTTAGTGTGGCGTTGTGTTAATTGTTGTTGATCTATTTAAGTGATGAGGGCTCACCACTGATTACTGAACAGTACCGGCAGCGATTGATATACTTCTACGCTAATGTTTACTACATCAAAGCGCCCTCCTTCATCGATAATGTTAGCAGAATCGTCGGCGAAGTGGCTACACATACAGCTTAAGGAACTTAATTCGTCTCCTTAACACAAGAAGCGCTGCTACTCTGCTACAAAAATAACGCGGAATAGTAGAGCTGAAAAACAGAATTTAAGTGCTCCCTTTCTGTCTTCTAATTTCAAAGCCTGTCCTCTCTAACCTATCCCTTTCACACAAAAACATAGTAGTATTTAAGGAAAGTAAGTTTGTGTACGAGTTTTGCTTCAAGGAGTTTTATTAAAAAAAGATAATTTCATCACTTTTGCATCTATTTAGAGTCTATGAAACCCATGGAAGTGACTTCTATATCAACTAGGAAACTTCATTCAAAATTTCTGATCAAATCTATTGTATTGAAAATATCAGTTATCAAAATTATTTTTTTATAATACATACTACAATATGACTTGAGTCGAATAAAGCTGTCTTGGCAAATACTTTTAATGAGTTAGAAAACACAAACCACGAATTTTAATTGTTTCCACAATATTTTTCATTCCATATTTCTTGATTTAAATTTATATTACTTATGTATAAATAACTGAAGTAGAGCTCTTTAAAAATTCCATTTATTATCATTATCATATGTTATTCTAGATGATGATGGTGTTGAAATCACTAAAATGCATACACATTTGTGCGGAATGTCGTGTTTGTCATTGTTATAAATATCACTATCAGAGTCATTATAATCATTATTATCATCAGCATCATCACCGTCATCTGCATCATGACAATCAGTCATCCAGTGTGTTATTTATGCATTTATGTTCATTCTTTTGTTTACCTGACAGTCATACGCTCTTCACAAGAATAATCTTTTGTTTGGCAAGTTCCTTTAAATCCTCGCTTTCGTATGTCTTTTTCCTTTTCTCATCTAGAATTTCATTTCATTTTATTATTTTTATATGCAAAAATTTATTTTATTGCACTGATACGAATGTCCACAAACATGAATTTATTTATGTATGCGCCCTTAGTTTTGAAAATACGACAAGTCCAATTTTGCAAAAAAATAAAATAAATGAAATTAAAAAAAAAAATAAAATTAACATAAATGGAACTGCTGATAAAATTGTGTCCAATTTAGCTTTTAATAGTATTGTAAAGATTTTCATTTTGAACATGAGGCGATTTACCTAATATCGGGAGGAATAAATTACTTATTTTTGCATATAAAAACAGATTACACAGTCTTCATAACAATATATATGTTTAATATATTCCAACATATGAGATTAGACTGAAGCAATAACGATCCTTAGGAACATGCCGCAGAATATATTAAAGTTTATGACATTATTTGAAATATTAACTTGAAGTTAGCATGGAATTACATAAAAAAATGTTTAAGTTTTACGTTATTTTTCATACTATACTGTTTAAATTGAATTTTATTGGACTGTCGCGACTTTAATTACAGATTTTGTCAAATTTTTTTTTACTATTTAATCAAGAGAAGCCAATTATAACACTAATACCTAGAATGGAGCAATACTGTCAGAGTTCAAGTGTCTCTTTCTTGCCATCTTTAAGGGACTACTAGTAGTGTCTTGGAATATCAACTACTTACCACGCTTTTGTGTAAAAATAAGAGTACAAGAAGTCAGTATTTCTTTTAATTTTAGCACAATACTAATGTAAGTTAGTACAGAGCTTTTATCCACTTTGTTAAAAAGATCGAATAATATTTATTTTCACTATATAAATTTTTACCAAAAATTTTTGATTTTGTTGTCTTTTAAAAAAACAATCGGAAAAACATATTTATTTGTGTATTTAATTAATACCTGCGTTAATGCCTTTATTCATGTCACAGTGGGAAATAATGGAAAAATGGGAAAAAAATTAAAACATCGACTCGATTAGAAGCGATGAAAACAGGTCCTAATTAATCAAGTTTTAAGTGCCTTTCGGCCTTTATTACAGAAATTTGTCTTCATGTCGGTGCCAGAGATTTTTCAAATGTTGCCTGTGGACACATTCCGCTTAAATACTGGTAAAATCGATTTTATTGACAATCTCGTATACAATAAATCTTTTGAGAATTGTACCTTTTGATCTTCCATCGCCCTCTTTATATGAGTATTTTAATGATGCTTACTTTTGGTTATTGGGAAAAATACAAATTGTTACTGGGGCCTATAACGAATTTTGTTTAAATTTCTCCGTCCAATATATGGTAATTCATTTAAGCTCAAATCTGCACCTTTCGTTTATCTTAAATAAATAAATTGATTTCATTTATAAGTAAGCAGTAAGAATTTACTAAGTAATAATTCTCGTTTAGTGCGTAACTCTTTTTACATTTTAATGTGCGAGGCAAGAACTCTCCTTAAACCAAAATTTCGTATTCGTGATGTCGATGGTACGTGCATATGAGTATCCGCTTCTGCATGTGTGGATAAAGTGTATCGGTGTTACGTTTAAAAAGTGGATACGTATAATTTTGCCTTCAATCGAATGACGTCCACAGCAAATTCGAACAAATATTTTTCAAAGCGGCGGAATCTTATTCCTCCCTTTGGAAAATATTATTAATACTTCGTAATACTCATTAGGATTCTAAGGAGTAAAATTTCTCTGTGTGCACTTTCTCGTGGCTTTGCTGTATTTTCTTTCTTAAAAACTTAATTTGAATCAAGAATTCATTCAAATTTTTTCCTAGAAATTATAATAAATATTTGTAAGTATTTTCAAGTTTAAGAAAGATTTTAAAATAGTGCATAAGCAAATATTTAAAAATGAAATGCAATATTGCTTTTATTTGTATATTATGAACAAAATAATCCAATGCTTAAATGCAGCACTACATTTTAGTGATAAATTCGTAGACTGAATCGTAATTAGGACGAGATATCACGGGCTTAATTGGTTTTCAACTAAATTATTTTTATAAAATGCAAAATGTCTGGAATTTCTTAAATGAGTAAAATTTTGCTTATTAGAGTGAGAGATTTCTTTTTATGACTTGATCAATAAAAGTTGTACACTTTTTCAAGAAGAGAAAACGCCAAAAGACAAACTCCCCCTCACTCCCCCTTAATTTATTTGCTGTTCGTAGGCATAACAAATTTAAATAATTCCATCGCAGATTTTGTTACTCGCGACAAACTTTAGCTGAAGTATTTTTTTAACACAAATGAGTTTTTTTTCCAGAGACGAATATTCGCAACATAAAATTCGTCGTCCGTCTCAATTACGTTTAATGCATAAAATGTAAACTTCTGAAAAGCCTGAATGGGAAACATTGTTTTTTTATATTTCCATCTACATAAATTTTTGCAAATAAAAATAAAGGAAACATACAAAAGACTACGGCACACAATTATTTTTCTGGCATTTCTTTGGGGAAAAAATATTTCTTTAAAAAAATATGATGAAAAAATAATTTATATTCACAAATACATAAACATGATGGTAGAATTATAATGTGCTGCTTAAGACATTTGAAAGGAAATAAATTTTATTTAAATCTGGTATTATTTTGAAACCACAACTACATATAATACATGATCCTTAGAGCACTTACATACCAACAGTAACAGCAATGAAATGAAAAAAATTTTCGTTTTAACTCCATCCTTGTTTCCTTGCGTCAGAAATTTTTTTTGTTTCTACAACATATGATATATTTATGTTCAGATTCTTTCTCTGCTATTACATTGAGATTATTTCTTTAAAAGAAAAAATAGTTTCTTTACTCAATATTTCATTTAAAGAAAGTAAAAGTTATAATGGGTGGTCCAAATACAAGTATATCTTTAAATTATGTTTGCCTTCATATATTTCTTGTACCCAAAATATTGACTAACAATCATTGTCATAAATCCGAGGACCAAAATGTGTCACTTTACGTTTGAAAAACGTTGGAAGGCTCTGCAAACTTACCTCCAAAGTGAGAGCTGTGTTGCCCAGACTGTGCGTTTGTAAAAAGAAGTTTCGCCCAAAATAAAGCACTCACCGCATGAACTGTACTAAAGTTCGTAATACTGCCTTGTTGTTTCACAGCATTGACAGTTTCCATCATTGTACAGTGTGTACCGATAATATTTTGGCGGTTGCCACCGAAAGTTTGCAACTCAATCCAAGAACTTGCTATCGATCCCAAGCGTTTCAAGCAACAACAAGATGAAAATTTTGCACGAAGATTTCGGACTATTTGCTTAAGAGGCCCAATTACTGCTACATCGATACGGCCTCTCAGCTTGAGTTTTAAAAAAGCTCCAATCAGAACTTGGCCGACAATACAGCCATTCTGACGAGGCGAATTTTCATCTCGGCCGGAAACCAACACGTTAGTATCGGGAGGTCAATGCATTTGCAGAGAGTGACAACTTGGCGTTGATTTTGTAGTTGTGGCATCATTGTACCATTTTTTCTGAGAATCCTGCTGAAAACACAATTTCTGTCAACTTCGATCGCTACTTGTGGCCTGAATATAAAGATATGAACTTGGATAATTTTTGTTTTTAGCAGGGTGGCGCATCATGTCACAGAGTTCGTTTAACAATCGATCTTTTGGGCATTAAGTTTAGTAATCGTATTATCAGCCCTCTTGGTCTCGGAGCTACAAATGGACACCTTTTTCTTGGGCGTCTTTGAAATAGGATTTTGTGCAGATAATCCTGAAGCCATCCACATCCTTAAGTTTAACATTTGTTGAACCATTCGAGGAAAATTTATGAAATCCTTAACAAGGACTTCGAAAATTAAACTGTCATCGAAAGAACATGAAAGAAATCATGTGCCATAAATAATGGCATTATACTTTATTTCCAAAAAATCAAAGCTATCCACAGTAGTCACATGAACGAAATCTTGTACCACAAATAATGGGAATATATTACACTATTATACCAAAAGAAATTAAGTTTAGTCCATTTTATTTGATTTAAAAGAAAAGATGTTTGTATTTGGACAACTCATTGATTCCATCTCATGTTTCGATACTAAATATTTCAAGAACCATCATTTAAATTTCTCTTTAGAGCCAAATTAGTTCAAACTATAATTTTTAATATGAATACGTTCTGCTGAATTGCTTTGGCAGCAAAAAGAAAATAAATGCGAAGCTCACGCTCGGAAAATAAAGGAATCGTTCCATGTCAAAAGCACTTCAAAACTATAAACAAATTTTGTTATAATTCATGTTTTTAATAAAGTGCATTTCTTTTTTATTAATTTTTATATATATTTACACTGGTTTTCCTCGCTGTTTGTTGCAAAGATAAATTCAAGAAATTATTATTGCGGGCAATCAAATGAATGCAAGGAAATTGGTAGTTCGCGAGTATAATGGCCAACGATATAGACATAAAATAGGAAAATTAAATTAACTTTAAAGGGATGCTCTGCATTCCAGCAATAAATGAATCAGTTCACAGTCCTTTTGAATTTCGTTGAATTGCGTGGCACATACATATTATTTCGAAATTTAATTTTATTGTATGCTAAGCAGGGTGTCGAGAGGCAGGTGTTGTTATTAGACTTCATTCAATTTATTTATTTATATTTTACTTATCTGAAGCAGCCGCATGAACTGTGTGATAAGTAAATAGAAACAAATTTTTAATGTCAATTTAAATAATTTATTGAGTGGAGATGTTGCCATTACAGGAATCATGGAATAGTTTTTGCCACCAAATTTATTAGCCACAGATTTTCAGTTGTCAAGATTTTTTTTTAAATATGGTATAGAATTACAGAAAAAAAGGACGAACACTACGTATACACGTGTAATAAGAAAATATGTCTTATTAAAACTTTGTGTAAGTATATATTATTTACCTTGATCATATAAAAATATGATTTTGTACCATTATATGATAGTCACTACAAAATGTGCAATATGATATGATTCTCATAATACTGACATCGCTACGCAATATTTCTGTTAGATTTTGAAGCAACAGACTGACCTTACAAGCACCCTTCACTTTGAGGAAGTAGGACATTCGAAAAGTGATCGATAATCAATCATTCGTTTATGACAGCATCTATAAAAGTCGTTAGAATAGACACCCGATCGTGGATACGTATATAACAGTTATCACTAAAAGTGTGCATGACGGATCCCAGTTATTTCCTTGTAGGACTTGAGATCTACTATAGTCGTCTAGCCTCCAGGATTGAGTAGATAATAAAGAATTTGGATCTCGCTAGACCTGCACTATCCCAAGAATTTCCTGCTAAGCAGATTAACTGAATGATCACTAACTGACCCGTAAGCTGATTATCCCACCTGATACTTATATGCAGCAATACTACCTGGCACACTTCTATACCCTTGCATTCGGAGTTACTCTATGTTTGAACTTCCCACTATCTCGCTCATATTCAGCCGGTATTCATAAGCCAGATTGGATGTCATGCAAACATCCGTTAGAGATTTTAGCCCAGCTTTACTGTCAGTATATATCCGGATATCCCAAACGTATATTTTATGCTACATCATCCAATAAGTTGTCCTTTCTATGTCCCATATGTATATCAGCATGTAATGCACTGCACTAAGTTCACAGTTTGAATTCTATTCTCTTTTAGAAACTGAGATCCATCCACATGGATCTCGATATCTCTAGCTTTCATCAGCAAAGGTGTGGAATAACCATAACCAGAGCTGCGTTATGATCTGCTTTGCAACATGCTCTAGTGGTCACCCCTCTGATCGCAGAGTTTAAGCTCTTTTGCTGATAGTCGGCACAATGTGGTGAGCGGTGCGAAGTGCAGAAATCATATTTTGATTAAAAGTAACACAAATTTTTGAGCTTTAAAAAATTTCCAGACTGTAACGTGAACACCTTTTGATTTCATGGTTAAATGTAGATATGACCTTGTCTATCGCAACTAAAATTGTGCTTGAAATATTTAAAAGTAATTAAAATTTAAGTAGTAAAGCAATATATTATTGCAGAGAACATAACGTAATTGACGCTACCACGATTTTCCTGTATGGGACGTTTCGTTTTATTTATGCTTTAAATTTAAAAAGTTTTCTTTATCTTTTCTTATCAAAAGAATGGGAAAACTTTGTTGCAATTCAAACAAGACTTATTTCCTTTTATTTTGCACAAATAGTTTGAAAAATTTAATTTCAAAAATAATTATCGAAATCAGAAAAACTTCTCTGATTTTTTCATATGATTAAAGAAAAAAATTCCCTGAATTCGTTAAATCACTTGGGTTTTAATATGGCCACAAGTACAATTAGACATTAGGCATTAGAATTTATTACTTCTGAGGCAAAGTCTACTTAACATTTACCAAGAAACCGACAGCCGCAAGTCAGACTGTTCACTGGAGATTATGCTGTCAGACATTTGTGAAATGGTTTAATAAAATGCTCGTAATGCTCGTACTTAACTGGACTTGAATTATGTTTGTATTTTCCTCTTCTCTTTCAAATAGTTTCCGTTTCTATTTTTTCTAACATTTTTTCTTAGTGCCCAACATTTCAATGGTCTGTTATTGTTCGAAGGCAAACAAGATGCAGCTCCAAATGGGTCAGTGTAAATCATTTTGCTTACACTATGACATCAATTCCAGCAAAATCATGTTGCTCATCATCATCGCCATAGTTTTAGTCATCATAGTGTTTCATAAGTTTTTCTATTTCTTTTTGCTTGAAGTATTTTTTTTTATTTGTGCTTTTTTGGAAATTTGTTTGCTGTTTGTTTAAGACGAGAGATATTAAAATCTGTGTGTATAAAACGTGGCTGCCACTTCCTCTTGTCGTTCCTTTTAGCTTTCGAAAATGTGACAAGAGGCAGATTTATCCTAGATTCAAGGTTGTTTCAGATTTTTATTTTACTTTTTGTAAAAATGTTTGTTTCTTCTACTGCTTTTGTTACACTTTGACTGACGCCTTTTAAGTATAATTTATTAATGGTTCCATGTTACGCTGTTTGTATGCCATAAATGTCTATTTGCATAAGTAAGTGTGTACGTATGTACGTGTGTGTGTGTGTCTGTGTGTTTGTTTCTATTATGCACAAACACATTCATGCGAATTTTATTTCAGTCGACGTAGTTGATGATGAGCATGATTAAAAATGTCACAACATGTTCTACCACAAATACATATAAATATATATTTTCTTTATTTCTTTTTGCTTTTGTAACACATACACATACATAGAAAATACATACGTACCTACAAGAAAAATGTTATTAAAAATGTAGTTTTAGACAAAATATAAATATAGAAGGCAAAGCAAAGTGATATAAACTAATAATTTATGTTTTAATATTTTTCATCAAATAAAAATCTTAGAAATGACAAAAACTTGCAACATCCACAAGGTAAATTTTCATAAGATTATTGTTGAAAATATAAAATTGGCTGGAACCAAACCAGTCACCAACAGACTACAAAACCAAAACTAGAATAGAAAATCAACTTAAAATTATAAATATTGAACTATGATGCCACATAAGGATGTTTCGTGTTAAAGCACAAGGCTTGAAATTATTAATTCACTTTGTAAGAGAATAAATAGTAAAATAGAATTTATAATGATTGTAAAATAATCTAATGTATTCAAAACACTTTTTAATTCAGTTAAAGACATTGAAAATTTAATTTTTTTTATGAAAACCCTGTGCCAAAGTTATTTGGAAGTGTGGTAAAATCCCATTTTTTCCATCAAAATCTTTACATTTTTATGACATCTGTAGAAGCTCTTTATAATGAGTCTCTTAAAAACTTCACAGCTACTTTTTATAAGGCTAAGCTAAGGCTGGTAAGCGCGTTAACTGCTAAATGTGTCAGGAAGAAATAATACTTCCAATTTCGAGTCCAAGTCTACTCGTAGCTGTAAAAAACAGTCCGCAAAAACAATACAATCTTTTGTAATAAAAACTTTATAGAATAAGGATGCTTTTCATGTGTGTTTATACGTTACAACGTATAATACTAGTATACTATGTTATGAATAACATTTAAAGTACTTCAAAAAATTTGTTTTTTCATAACATTTGCAATGACAAGGCGATCTTGAAATCATTGAAAAGATTCACATTTTCAAAACGTTCGGATCATATATTTTAGATCTTATTAACTTTCTTGGAAGAATTTTTTATTAGATTTTTAAGATTCAGTTGTTGCGTGTATTATTAATTTTTCCCACAGCAACATTGCAGCGCCCCCTGGTGGTAAGTAGGCGAAAGAACATGTTGACATTGTATGTTTTGCAGTCATTTTGTTAATTACTCCATCTACGCCGATGATTCTGACAACATTAGCGCCGAAGGAGGCCGCTGTAATGTACATTAAGGATAGAAGAGTACCAACCGCTACCGGTATTATGTTCAGTGATCAGTGCTGTGTCTTCATCACTTAAACAGACCAACAACAACTAAAATAATTGCCACACTAATGTACATCAGGCAAATTCATGATGTTGAGATGATTTGCCCTGAACAGGGCTAGAACTCACGGTCTCAGTAATAATTTGCTTTGTGGTCAACGCACTAAGTACTCGTAATTCAGCCAACAGCATTCCCGGAAATTTCACTATTTTGCTTGGTGAGTATATAAAAGTATTCTTTTTTTTTACTTTTCTAAGACTATAATCAAATAATTAAAAATATTTAATTTTGAAAATAATATTAGCAAAAATATTCTAAAAAATCTCTTGCCTTCTACGCTTTTGAGTGCAGTTTGTAAAATGCAATTAAAGCAGCAAGTGAAATATGTTTTTAATTACCCAAATAATTATTTTAATTACCAACACTCTACAGCAGATGTTCTTAAATTTCATAACAAGAAGGAACAAGTTGATATTTTCAAAAGCATATCGCTCCTTTGACGACACATAGACATATCTCAAAAATTAAAAAAAAATTTTAATTTACTGCAAGAAGTGTTCCTCAATCCCCCCTCTAAACAAGCTAAATTATACTGAAACTAAAAGGGAATCAAATGAGCATCTCTCAGTGTTTAATCTCATATTGTGAACTTTGAATTTTTGTGAGATATATCTTTGTTGCTTCAAAGGAGCGACATGTTTTTGTACATATACGCAGACATTTTTAGCCATAGTTAGAAGGCTGTTGGTAAGAAAATTCAAGAAAGTATTTTCTATTTACACAAACATATACATATTTCAACATACAAGAAAATAAAACTAAATAACAAGAAAAGCACAAAATACAAACCAGGCAGAAAAAAATAAATATTTTTTTTAAGACTTGAACATTCACATAAAATAGAAGCCTGCAATCATGGCCAAAAACGAAACAAAATGAAATGAATGAACAAAAACAAAGTAATAAAATACGCTTAACAAACATCAGTGAACCAAAAAAAACAACAACAGTAAAAAAAATTTATAAATATGAACTCTTGGAACAAGACCAAACAATTCGCACGCACACCACACAATAGCGATTTGCGCTTTATTTTATGGCACATCCCAACAAACATGTGATCATGTGTTTGATATAAATGTATTATCAAGATTTTCAAAACCTAATATGGAATTTTAAACTCAAGGGAGCGCACAACAAGCCTTCACTGGCTTAGGTGTATGGGCTACCCCTCCAATCAACCTAAAATAACCTAATATGGAATTTAAAATTTTAATCTCGTTATTAATAAAGTAATTTGAGAATTTTATTTTTAAACCGATTTTTTCATTATTTGATATGACAAGAGTGTTCCGAATTTAGCCAATAGTTACATGATAGGACCAGAAGAAAGGGCACTTCCCATACAAATTTTATTATATCTAGCAGACAACATAGTAATAATGAGAGTGTTCTAAACTGACGTGGGTTACCAACCATAAGATGCATATACTTTCAAAAAAGAAACAGAGATGATAGGACGAGGGGGAAGGTTACCTCTCTTACAAAGTTAGGTTAGGTTGACTGGAGGAGTGTGATAGCCCATGTCATACGACATTCACTTAAGCCAGTGAAGGCTTAATGTGCGCTCCCTTTAATTATCAAACACAAACTGCCAGAGTTCTGCGTCAGCATTCGAACCTGCGACCTTCGCACTACGAGTCTAGTACACTACCTACTAGTCTACGAAGGCCAGTCAGTCACCTCTCTTACAAAGTAATAATATATAATCACTATAGAAGCGGTATTATTCAAAATTGATATTCGTATTTTTACCAAAGGATGGAAGGGATACCTCTTATACTGACATTGAAAATTATCTATAAGCCAAAAGGGCTTAAAATAAAATCTTATTAACAAAAAACTAAGCCGGCTTCTACGAAAGACTTATAAACTTTTTATAAATAAAATATCAATATATTCCTTATTCATTGGGATCTCTGAAGCCGACAAAGAGAAAACTAAAGGATATGGAATAAATTTTGCGTTTACCATCCTTCTTTGCACTGGCTTCAAACATTTTTGTAAGTAGACTATATTTAAATACTTTATTTATTTAAATCTTCTCTGAATCTATTTTTGAAGTCGTTTAAGTTTCTGTTTAAAGTTTTAATTTGTTAATTTTTAGCTTCTGCCAAAAGAAAAATAAATAAAAGGAAGCGTATTAGAAATTGGCACAATTGGTGAAACTGAATTTGACCGTGACTATTGTCACCCTATGGTGGCAGAAGATGATAGTATTTCATTAATTTTGTCAAGGTTGTAAAACATTAATTACAACGAGGTATGACTTCTTCGAGTTCTTAACTTAGATTAATATTAATGGAAAAATTAAAGACATACCAGGCATTAGATGGGGAAGGTAACAATGGACAGAGCACCACTTCCTCCGTAAAATTATTGTACTTTTTAGAAATACAACAAGCGTGGCCTCGCACAAACTTGAACCAAAAGTTGGTGTGCCAGTTCTGTTGATGCATAATTTAGTGCAATGGTATATCTCTGGAACTAATATTATACAGGACTCTACTTAAGCAACTGGAAGAGATAGAGTTTTTATACTCCGAATACCACGTATTATTATAAAAAACGTACCATTTAATTTTTAAGAGGTTACAGTTTTCCCTACATTTATCAGGATCTGATGATGAAGGTAACAAGAACCTATTTGGGTACGTTTTCCTCCCATATGGTCATCTTCGTGTAGGGTACTCCGGAGTATTATGCGCCCTACACTTCCATGTATATGTGGGAGATATTAAGTCATTCAACGTTGTCTGTAGAAGTATATTAATTTGAATTATGGAAAAAAGCTTTAAATATTTCCTATCCAGGCAATTTTTACTTCTCTCCGTATGCTTACAAATTCGCTGGTAGATGGTACGAGTAGTAAATCATAGAAAATAAAACTAGTCTTTTGTATATTGTACCATACCAGATGATGTAATATGACAAAAATTCTTCAAAAGCTTGTAACATCAATTCAAAAATTAATAAGCATTTGATATCGGCTTATATTTTCCTTGATAAGATTAGTATTCAGGAAATGTCCACTACTCTTGCCATGCATTGTGTTGGCAGTAAGAAAGTGTTGTAACCAGAAATAAAAGTTGTTTATCACTCGAGATTATCAACTTCGTTGTATCAATTTCTAATTAATGTATTGGAAGTAATAGACTTATTTTCTCAAGCGACCCGTAGTGCACTTTAGAAGACAATGCCATTTTCTTAATATTTCCTCTTTTGCCAAACTTATATTCTTTTTACAACATTCTTAGAGCTTTAACATTTAAGAAATTTTTAGTTTTAAATCATTTGAAATTTTAAATCAAATTCTCATGTTTGCTGGGATATGCATATGGCCAGTTTGTGTTATTCTATGTTACTTTTTATATGGGCTCTTAAAACAATTAACATTAATGGTCGACACTTGCCATTTCGCTTATTTATTTGTTCGCATCCCTATAACAGTAGACAAAACAAAAAAGACCGAACAATAAACATTTTGGGCAGAAGCAATAAAGTTAACAACCAATAAAAGTGTAAATGGGAAATAAACTTTGGAAAAACTATTTGACCAAATTGAAAAATCCCTTAAGAGTTATACAAAAGCAGAGATAAGGAGTGGTTCAAGGATATGTTTCTTAATATCAAGAGGATATATATTAAAGGACTCACTGCTAGTGGGATGTAAATGAATTATCACGGATGAGTTGAGAGAAAGACATCAGCTGACACGAAAGAATTAAAGCAGCAATAAAGGGGATATTCTAACACGTCTATAAAATAGAAACCAGAATTTATTTAAAAAATAAGCTCAATAGAGCTGAACTCTTACAATGTTTCGATTTCATAATTCTTAAGGGATGCCAGGAAGATGTAAGTCATCAACTTGTTTGGATAGTATTGATCCTGGTAAGAAAGACAGCAAAATAGAAAATAATATATTTGATGTGATTCCACTGTAGCCATTAAGGCATTTTTTTTTTGACTCCTAAAGAAATCAAGTTGACAATTTTTTATTAGAAATTTAAATTTACTCTAAATAACATTAAAAGTCCATTATAGTTGTATCCTTTTCAGTCGCAATTCGATTCCCAATGGCAGACAACTTTTAATAATTGCATTTAAAGTTGTATTACAAAAAAGAAATCGAAATCTTTCAACACATTAAATGCAGCTTCCAATTCGGTGAATAAGTGTAAAAAAATCTTGCAATGAAAAGTCTATATTGAAATCATTGGAAATTAACCAGCTTTGCAATACTTTTTAAAAATATACCTCAAAGGCATTTGCTTTGGAGAAATGGAAAACGAACACAAAAGCCTAAACTAATGGCCATTTCTCCATTTTTCCTTTAAAAAACGTAAGTAAAAATTTTTTGAGCCTTGGAAAAAGCTAATTTTTAACTCTTCAACAAACGCATAATCCTGCAAGGAATTTTAGTTTCTTAAATAAAAATCGCGGATTTTTAGGCAAAGACAGTTACTCACAGGCGGTGTTTCAAATCAAGAGCAAAAATTCAAATTTTTAATTCAAACCTTTTCAATCTACAATACGATGAAGCGTTACATGAGAATTTCTCGATAGAACAATTTAAGTTCGAATTAAATTCTTTATCTAGATATCTTAATTTTGCCATACGGACTAAATCAATTATAATTGTTTGTTGTGTTGTGTTTCACAAAAGTTTTCTAAAGCTATTATACTTATGTGTTTTTGTTGATTACAAATAGGAAAATATGATTGAGTTCTGTTTGAATTCTCATATAGTATTCGTATTCTGTGGCATAAATATAAGAGTTTGAATGATTTTCAATTATGATCTGGCTAAAAGGGTACTGATGATTTGGTTAGCGCCAATGAAATGCAGGCACATACTCAGCTAAGCCAACAACAAACAATAAAATATTAAAATAGTTATTTTGGAGAAAATCTCGAATAACTAATTTGACAAATATTTTTAGTATTAATTAAAAAAAAAATCATAAATTTGAGTTCGCAGTACAATATCGAATTTTCAACTCATGAAATGTTGGATTCGAGCCATAAACTTCTTCTAAAAGAGTAAAATTTTTCCATTTCGACTTCAGTGTTAAATTCCTTGTACGTTTTTTTTTTTTTTAATTCTGTAAGTTATGAAAAAAGAAACCCTTTTAGAAATTGGTTTCTTAATTCTACGAAGATTCACTAAAGTAAAGAAATATAAACTAAACTCGAATATAATTGGTTAATTGTGAGAAGTTTTGAACTATTTAAAGTTCAATTTCTATAACATATAAGTGTATGTTTCTTACTTTTAAGAAAATTTAGCTTAAATAGAAGACATTTTTGAACAAATTTTTAAGAACGTTCTTTACTTAACATTAGTATATGCCTTTTTTAATTGCAGAAATTATAAAACTTTTGTCAACCATATTTAAGTGACACCATAACAGCGTCATTACAAATGGTCAAACTCTTTATGTCTCTTCCCTAGTCACGGGAATAGGTCTGAGTTTACAAGAGGCCAATGGCGAAATCACGTGATCCAGTTCTGGTGGAAACTGAGATGGTTTATCAGCCCTACTATTTAAATTCAGCCGCTCCCACTTGCCCGTGGTTAAAAGAAAGTAGAACCAAATAACAATTGTAATGTAATGTAATGTAATGGGGGTTTGGCCTAGGATGGCCCTTTGCACTGCGACCGTTGTTGATCTATTGTGCTTCCCCTGTCCCTAGCAGTCCAATACGTTCGCAAATAGGATCAGCTCCTTCAGTGGGAGCATTAGCAGATCCTCTTCACTCAGCGTATATGCATGTAGAGTCCTGTGTCTCCTGTGGCACAATGCCCCACAATTTGCTATCAAGTGTTCCATCGACTCCTCATCTTCACCGCAAAATCAGCAAATGTCCGTATCAGATAAGCCCATTTTGTATAGGTGGGCTTTGCAATTTAATACAAAATAATGCAAGAAGAGGGCTGAGCGGAGTAAGCAGATTTATCAATTTTATCAAAATTTGAGAAAAATCATTAAAATCCCTACAATCTGCCTTTTGTTGTTGGTTAGAGAAATCACATTTGTAACGAAATATTTAACAATATTAAAAAAAAAATTCCTCAAGACTTATAAATTGTTATATACGCCTTAAAAGTTTTCACAATAATCAATCACGATATCATGAATGGTAATGAGGCGTGTTAAGGCTGCAAAAGAGCATTCACTCCATTGATGTATAATCATGCTCGTATTTCACAATGTCTTGCTTCCCCTCAATCCATCAAATAGTAATTATGTATTAATATTTTAATAAATTGATATCTTTTCTCAAATTTTTTGTGAATTTTTCAATAAAATTAATCTTAGATGCAGGATTTTGTGTTAGAAGAAAATTTAGAAAACAACCAGCTGTCAGCTTTTGAATGGAATGTTTCTTGCCAGTGTACGCCTTCACTTGTCGCCTTCAGTTTAATTTTCCACTGAAAATAATTTACTAACAAGAAAAAGTAAGAGACGGAGACGGAGACAGAGATTAAGACAAAAAAGAAAATTAGCCTGCGAAAATAATCTGAAAATGTGTTAGTTGTACCATCCATCTCTAGAGCACCAATCAGCGTTTATTCCCTAAACATTTTTTTGGTTCTTATCATACCCTGGGGTATAATTTTCACAAGAAAAGGATTTTTTTTAAACAAAACTCTTTGTGTTTCTTTCAAATAAGAAAAAATTTTGCTTCATCCTTAAACTTATCAACAATGCTCATGTCTAATATTTTGTGAATAGGATCCCTGGGGCCATTTGTGTGAAAAAACAACAATACAAATTTGAAAAATTAAGGCTAAATATGCAAATAATTGAACATGCCAACTATACAAATAAGAAAATATAGAAAAAATAATATTATTTTAAATCATTCTTGTGTTACTCCTACATAAACTTCATCATCTAATGGACTAATACATTGTGTGTTAATGTGTCTGGAGGCACGAACGCATCAATAAGGAGTAATATGACCAATGAAATAAAACTAAAGTTTTTCTATTAAGATGTGAATTCATATTGAAAAAAAGACGTTGAAAACTTTTTTAATTTTCAAAAATAAAGTACATTTTATTTGCTCGCACGATCTCTGGAAATATTAATATACAAATGTGATAATTTCACACCAACTTTTAGGCGACTTCAGAAATGAAATGACTGTACATATCATTCTCTGAATTGTGAACAGATTTTCAAATATAAATCAATATATTGTAAGCATGGTTGTATTTCTAAAATTTGAAAAAAAAAATAATATTAATAATAATTATAAAAAAAATCTCTGAATTTTTTTTTTTCATATTTTGTTCAATGTCACAAAAGTGTCAGTGTTTCAAGTTATTCTCATTTCTGAATATGTCTACTGTATTTTGCTTTTCCAGATGAAAAAAAACTTTCATCGATCTCATATCGTATCACATCATTTAATAACTTTTTTCAGAATAAGGCTCCTACCCACCGTTTTATGCATTGTTATGGTACAACCTATTAATACACTACGAGAAATATTTTTGCGGAATATATTAACCCTGCATGTGATATGGGTCTTTCGATCTTCTTATTTCTTCCTTGAAAAAGTTTAAAAAACTTTAACTAAGGCTCGATATGGCGGACAAAATTCTACCATTAATCTTCCAAAACCTTAAAGCCCAAAGGTCAACTTGGCGCTAAGAAAAAGCCAATATTAAAAATGTATTTAAGGTCTAATAAAAATTTTCCAAAAATCAACAAAATTTAGGTTTATTTTTATTCAGGCTCTAGATCATACATTCACGTAAGTAAAACTCCAGTGATGGTGATCGAAATATTGAATAAAAAATTTAAAACGAAGAATAAAATTTAATAAAACAAAGGAGCTTTACTTAAATTAATGTAGACTCGTAGTGGAATCCTACAAGAAAGTATTTCCTTCATGGCAAGGCTTTTTTAACAATGTTTTACGATATTATTAAAATTAATGAAAAGGAAAATATGAAATGTTTTTAAAAGAAAATACATTAAAATTCACTGTAATGGAAGGGGAAGGCATAAAGCTTACGACTATTTTTTTAAATGTCCACTTATTATTGAAATTTGAAATACAAATTATTATTTTTATATGAAATTTTTTAACGTTGTCCGCAGCGTATGATGAATAAAAATTTTTAATATCAAGTATACGATACATCGTAAATAAAATATAACAACAAAAACTTCAACAGTATACAGTCACTGTTTTATGATTATTATATCAATACGGTTTATGAAAGGGCCTAGAACATAAGAGCGGTATGCTGAAGTAATAAATATTTGGGTCCACTATAGCATCCTTCTGTAAATACCAACATTATCGCATAGTGAAAATTTCCTTACTGATGCCTTAGAAGCCCATAAACGTAGAAAACACCCGACTAGAAGTTTTTTTTAGCAAAAAAGCAAGGATAGTAGTTTTGCCGTCGGGGTTTTTTAATTATTTATTAAGCGATTTATTTCAGTTTTTCCAACAATTGTGAGACCGACTACTATACAAATTTGTTCAAGATTTTAATTATAAAATAAGGAGTAATAAGCATGCATTTGTTTTATTTATTCTTGATAACAAAATATTTTTATATTTTCGTATATAAGTACATACATATACATGCTTATGTACATATGTAGTATGTGTCGCCAAAGATGAAAATAAAACTGGGCATGCAGAAACATGTTCTTCGCTAGGTAACTAAACGATAACAAACAAGTTTCTATCAAAATGATATGAAACTAGGTATAGTTCTGCATCTATGTATGTGTGTCGCTTTTGCATAAATACAAGTCAGTCGACATGATTGTGCATGTTTGATTTAGAAACAAACTTTAATAAGCAGGTTTTTTATTAAAAGAAATCAAAATTGGGAATGCAAATAACGTCAATTATATTAAATACGTGACTACAGTTACTCTTTCGACTATAATGGAGAGAATTTTCTTACAAGACAACAAAATCGGGCATGTAGAATCATGTCACTTGTAAGTAAGTAGACATGACTATGCACGTTTAGAGAATTTCATTGTTTATGGTTAGTAATAATGCGATGATCTTAAAAAATAATTAACACTATTAGATATCAAAATTTATTATGGTAAGGAATATGAGGGGTACTATTTATCTGCATTCACTTTAAAAATGATAACATCGGCTCTGAGGACGGTAATAAGTGCAAAATTGAATTGAACTTATTTAATTATTTATAAAAATTATTTCCCAAGGTAATGATCTCTAATATAAAAATATAGAGAAAAGTGTTAAACGAAGGCAAGACAGATCTAAATTAGAAATAACTTTCAAAAATGCTCATCTAGTGGATATTCATTGTCCAGTATAAAATTTAAACAATAAATTTATTAATGAATTGAATTTAATATTACAAGTTTTTATAAAATTATAATCTTACATTAAAATCAAACAATCCGATATAAGTGAAATTTATGAAAATGTGATAAAATATAGCTAAAATAGACATTTTTATTATCAACAAAAATTTAAATTGTTGCAAAAAGTTGATTTCAATTTTTGTTGGCTCAATAAGGAAGACTATGGAGACTTAAAAAACTATATGAAAATTTTATAATTTTGTATAATTTGTTTTACACTCCCCCAAATTTTATTTTAATAAAAAAAGTTTATATGTTAAAGCAACATAAAATATTTGTGATTAATATCTTTACCACGCTACGCATAATGTTTCAGAGTATCTAAACAAAAAACTTATCAGTTCATTAAAAAATAAATTTCATCAGGTATTTTCCTGAAAACCCCTAAAACCACTTGAATTTAGAGCCCTCTCATGTCAACAAGAAAAGCTATATAGGAAAAAATTATTTAAGGATTTTTAGCTTTAAAACAATAATGTTTAAAAAATATTTGAATATATTTCATCATATTTCATGAATTTCTGGTGACTAATTTTTTAATTATTTTATGGCAAATTTCACTCTGGCCTTTTAAATCCAAATCTCCAAATAAAGCTGATAAATTTAAAACCTTTTCTTCACTATATCATAAATTTATCCAATCGCATTTTATTACCAGCTGTTTAACAAATGAATTTTTCCTTTAACTAAGAAATGCTAGAAATATTTTCTAAAACAATTTTTTAATATCGTATTATCTTATAAAATATTAGCAACAAGCAGATAAATAATACATGCGAACTGAAAAAAATTTAATGAATTTTTTATTTGCTTTTTGCACTTCGACATTTTTAAGTTCTTGAAGCTTCTCATCTTAACACTTCCTGCTTTAACCCATCAAGTGGCGTAGGCTTTGTACATAAAGCCGCATACTAGCGGAAATAAAAATGTGATCACTTAAGGACTTAATGCTGCTTATCTTTCATTTTTCTAATTGAATAAAACGCTTTTTTTAAGTTTATTTCTAAAGTTAAATTTAAAATATTTTTTTTTCAGATTTTATTCAATATATATATTTATTTATTTTGTAATATTTTAACTTTTTTCTATTATACTTGCACTTAACTAAAGGCTTGTTTATTTTTTCAAATAAATTTAATTAATTGCTTTTGATACAATAAATATTTAAATATTTGTGTTTCAACTGCGGCTTGTTCGTTCATTATTATTTACCAATAAAAGATTTTTTTATTTTACAACTCTAATTTCATAGATTTATATTGTTCTTTTTTAATAAATATTTAATTTAAAATATTATTTCCGTTTTAATTTATGTTGGAAATAATTTATAGAATTTAATAACTTCAGCTTAATTTTCAATTTTCATCAGCATCCAGATCAGATATTTGTTCGCTGATTTTATTAAGCTTTGGGATTATTTTCATGTTAATCAATCAAATATAAAGTTGGTCATAATAGTTTAATATTATGGTTATGATTATAATATAATTATTGTTATATAAAACAGCTTTGTTTAATTGCAATAATAAAAAAAGCATTTAACACAGCTTAACATAATTGAAATGTTAACAATTTATTCATTAAATTTTAATTCAATCGTGTAATTTTAAAAGATTTGAGAGTAAAGAAAATGTGCTTCACAGTACATAAATACATATAATAATTAAATTTATACATTCCAAATATTAAATATTTGATGAAATACTTAAAGAGCGAATGAGTTCATACAAGAGTAACAACGCAGCGCCAATGAAAATTGTTCAAGTGTAATTTTTTTATATGTATTGCTTCAAATGGGAACCCTCCGGGTGAGACTTTTACTATTTTTGACTTTCTTTACCAATACACTAATGCAAAAACCATTAAGAAAGAAAAAAATTAAAAATCTTTTTTTTCGTCCTCGGCGAAATTAAAAAAAAAATATAATTTTTTTTTTTTGGTTTGTTTAGAAACTGTTTTTGAACAGTGCGATGGCACTAGCCGAGTGACGAAAAATAAAATGCCAGATGGAGGTCTATTAACTGCTTGAGTTGAAAAACATTTAGAGATAATATTAACAAAATTGTCCTTTGGAAAATATGTTCGAAAGGACTGCAAAAATTCAAACTTTCTTCGCTATCCGTATAGCGGAACATGATTTGATTCTCTATTATTAAACGACTGTTTTATATTACCCACGTTAAACATATTTTTGGACAACATCTACTTCACTGTTGTAGTCAAGAATATTTCAATTTACTGTTTCTGCACAATACTGCATTTACGATGGTATCCTATATATCATGACATAGAATTACAAAAATATATATATAAAAATTTTACTCTCAAATTCATATACTATAGTGTTGTTTAGGCAGATTAAGACTATGCAGGAGGCAGGGATATTTTTATGGTGGAGAAGGTGGCTCGACTGCATTTTACAGTTTAAATTGTAGAAATAATAAAAAACTAACAACTCTAGGTGGACAATTCTGTGCTGGCCTATGACGGTCGCTTGACATAGTTTGTCGATGTCCTTGTTTCTGACAAAATATTTGCATTTCTACACTAGTGAGAGCAACTTTAAGATATTTTTAATCGAAAAATAAAAATGCAATTTCAGAATATGTAATTGAAATATTTTTTGCCACTAAGTTTTGAAGTTTGCCTTGTTTTATAATTGCTCAAAATATATCTGTAATAATATAATATTGAAACTAGATTAAGACAGTTTTCTTTAATTAAAGGAATTGAATAATTTTATTTAAAAATTTAAAATTTTAAAAATTCCTCACATATTAAAAATTAGTAAAAATTTTGCCCACAATCCTCATATGGAGTATGGATGCTATACTGACGCCATCCAATCGATTGTCCCATAAATGAAAAGTTTCGTTAATATCCGTTAAACTTATTATTATGTGACTCTGATGTATAGATAAAAGTGAAACTCAATATATATTACGATGTTTAATTTGAAAACATTGATTGCTTGGCGCTTACGAAAATAGAGAAGCCCAAAGGATAAATAATCTACATATTATTTCCGCGAGAGTTTCTGAAGGTTGTTCAGAATTTGTGTTGTGACCTTCACTATAAGGAATCTACTCGTACGTTCATTCTGCTGAAACCATAACGCACATTTCCTCAAACAACGCCATAATTCCAACATTGATCCTTTTGGACAAAAAGGCAGGAATAGTAATCTTTTTATTCTTTATCCTGTCTGCAAAATTCATATAAATATTTTATCAACTCACCTCTTGACAAAAAATTATTATTTTATTTTTCGATTGAAATTTGTGTAAATAAAAAATTTTGAAATAGTTTGCCGTGAGACAAAGTTATTGAGTTATGACGTTGCTTGGCCATATCCCACCATTAGAATTTTAGTGTCTCCAACATTGTTTTCCAAAAAGTATTAACCAGTTATACCGCCAAGCCGCAAACCATATAAAACAACAACTCTGGAAGGATGAATGTCATGTGTGTTGTTGGTATACCCTTTACTGACGCACTTAAGAGCGAGACTCGTCGCAATGTTCTATCATTGACCCTCATGGACCCTCCAATCATGCAACTTATTGTGATGCTTCTGCATTAGTGAGTACGTAATAAACAATAAATTTACTATATGTGCCTAAGTAATGCGGCTGCAACAAACAGTTTTTATTGTACTGACTTCTATTTCATTTTTATATAAAGACTTAATCAAATCGTATCTAAGAATCAGGATCCATACCTTAAAGAAATTCGAAGAATACGGTATTTATCTGAATAATTCCTTAACCTTAAGTCTACAGATCATAATGCGCGTCACTATGTCGCTGATCACTTACCGAACGAAGTACCCCGAAACTAATTTGCATACATGAACTACTGTTGCATCTCTGCAAGGATGTCACACATATTCTTTTTCTTCTCAAACGCGTTACTGCAACGGAATAAATGTGAATAAGTCATCTGGATCGGCCTTGAAGAAAATGCACATGTTCCAAAAGAATTGAACTTTTGCACACACATAATATATTTTGCAATTAAATATAATAAAATTAATTAATAAATGGGACAGAAACATGAGAACGTTTTAATAAATGAACGAATAAAAAATAACATCGTGTTTATAGCCTTCATGTTTTGAAACTGTTAAAACAAAGAACAACTTTCAGCTTTAATAGCCAATTAATTTTTTATTAAACATAAATTAATTAAAACAAATTAAGTAACATAATATTTACATTAAAAGGATTTTTTTTACTAAAAAATACATAAAATGTGAAAATAAAATAAGTCAACTTAATTAATTCTATTGTAAATAAATTAAGGAAGTAATAATAATGCAAAAGCAACACTTAAACAGGACACATACAGCAAAATAGTAGTATGAATATATTGTGCCTTTGCGTAAAAAAGTTTAAGGGAAAAACACGAAACTTTACAGGAGAAGTGTTTTTATTAACTTCCTTTGCATTCAGTTGAAAGACTCCGCTAAAACTATTTACGTCGCTGAGATCTTCATATTTAATTGTGGGGATCTTAATTTATCGATTACTTGAAGTTTGCTTATTACATTAAGGCCAAGATATAATAAAAATATAATCGTCACTGTCCTTTGAAGGATTCAACTGGCCACAAGCAATAATTATGTTGTCAATATCCAACAATTCATTGTATCGGATCAAAAATATACAATCAAAATAAGGTTCATTGGATTTAAATCATACTTGGTTCCTTTTTGTCTGAAGTTGATAAAATTTTCAATGAAAATCTGAACAAGTTTCACAAATCTATGATACTCCGATGCTGATTTGGAAAGCACTTTCCCTAAGAAAACTCTTATTTCTTTAAATCAATAAAAGCTTTATTGTTTATTATTTTTGGAGAAGGTCTCAAATAATAAATTTAATAAATATTAATTGATACAATTACTTTCACATAAAGAACAAAAAATCACTACTATTGGCAAATTTGTACCCTTTCCAGATATGAAACTTATTCCAAAACCCAATCCACTTTGAACTTTTTCTAGTGGGTGCGATGAAGGACTAATATTTCCTGTACAAATATTTCCGAAATGATCCACTCCCGTAAAACCAATATCGTCTGAGACATCCATGAGAACAAGAAACCGTCAAAAAAATCTTGGAAAATTGGACTGACAAGTAAAGCCACCATAAGTCCAGCAGCGACAGAATATGAAAGAAATCTTGTTCCAAAAATAATGGGGATGTTTTTCATTCTATTAAGGCTTTAATATATTATTTTTCGTCAATCAAATAAATATGTTCATCTTAACAAGAGTATTTCAACTTTGAGTTTCAAAAAGAAATGTATGAATAAAACAACCTTAATCTTAAATAATTTTAAATATTAGAAACCAAAAGTAAAAATATCAAATTTATTTTATAATAAATATTAAATTTTTGCATCTGGATGTTTATTTTTAATTAACTTTTTCTACTGCTGTCAAATTTTTTCTTCCATTATCTTCAGCAAGCATGAATGAATACTATACATTCATCAAAATTTGATATCCAACATAACAGCATTTGATTTTCACCAATACCACCACAATGCTGGATAAGTATTTTGTACGTGTATTGTCTCCTTAAAACTATACTATGTATATGATAGTTTACTAAAAGGCCCTACTTGGCTGAAAAATGAGGAACACTCTTTCCCGCTCTCTCTCTCTCTCTCTCTCTCAAAACAAGAGAGACTTAAATACAGAAACTATATTTTTATGTGGCATTGGCTGGGCTTGAGTACTTAACGATTTTATATATAAAATTTTTATATTTATTGTTCAATTTATATTCATTAATCGATTAAATAAAAAAGAAGCAAATATTATTTTGTTGGTAACGATTGATAAGAAATTGGCCTTTATGTTTATTTTGATTTTTTTAATAAAAAGAAGATTTTTCTTTATTTATATTTATATATATAGATAGTTTTATTTAAAATTTTTCATCTGACAACAAACATTAATTTTAAAATTTAAACTTAATAAAAATGGGTACAAAACACAGGAAGCTATTGAAACCTAATTTCTAAAAGAATAGCAAATAAAACTCTGTTGCACAGTGTAATGAAAGCGTGATATTTTTAAAGTGATTTCAATAGTTTGTTTACTATTTATTTAAATACTTTTTTATTTAAAATTGAAAGGAACTAATACTTATTGAATTTCTGTTGTAATAATTTTCAAATTTGTTTGGTTTTATTTAAAATTTAATTATTGCTTGCTACTTTATTTTAAATACACATTAGGAGCAGATTTTTGCCTTCTTTTTATTAATTTTTTTTTCTTAAATATTTTATATAGTTTAATTTTTTGCTGTCTAAAAAGTTATTTGTTATTATTTAATTAATTAAAAAGCCTTAAATATAATAACAGTTGGTTTTGTTTATGCTTAAAAATGGAATAGAAAAAAACCTCAAAATATTTATTTTTTTCAAATAAAATATTTTAAATTTAGTAAAGTTTTCCATAAAGCAAATATTGTTCTAATTTTTTTTGTTTTTGTAAATTTAAAATATTTCTTATGAAAAAATGTTTACAATATAAATACGAAAATGTGCTCAAAGGAATGTTGAATTATTATTTCTTTTCATATTATTTGAAAAATTTTAGAACATATTTTTGTTTAGTGTTGTTGTTATAAGTTTCTAATATTTATTACGGGGTTTTTGATACATTTTACTTCTAATGCTAAAATTTAATTCACTTTTGAGTAATTTTATGTTTCCTTTTCCAATCTTTTTTTTATTACTTTTTCAATATTTCAATAAATTTAGAATTTCATGTACAGTGTTTTTTCACTTGAATTTTCTTTTGTATTTATAATAATTATTTGGTTTTTTAGGTTTTCATTTGAATGCTGATGTTGAGTGAGAACTCTAACAATGAACTAGTTTTTCTCTGGTTTTTTTTCCAATAAGCCTGCCCTCGTAAATTTTATAACATTTGTATTGCTAAATTTCTCTCTTCTATTGTTAACGATCAACTTTTGTTATTTTTTTTTTCTCGAGTGTAGCGATTGTGTAGTGTTTTATTTAACAATTATATAATTTCGTTGTTTTTGGGTGATTTTTATTTCCAAATATAGTTTTAGTTTAAATGGGTTTATTTTCTATCAATTGAAAATCTATTCTTATTTGTATTCGGATTTTAAATCTACTTAGCAGTTTTTCTTTACTTCTAATTATTATAATAGTTTTATAATGGCCTTAGCTGGTGTTTGAATGATATTTTCAGAATTGAAATAAATATTTAAAAAATATTGCCAGGAATGTACAAGTCCACAATACCCCATGAAACAACTCATGTAGACTAGTAGATTGCAGCATATTTTTCAAAACAAAAGTTTAGAGTTCATTTTAAATAAAATACAATATTGGCTTAAATACCAAGTTAATTAATTTATTTATATAAAATAAAACTCATATTTCAATATATGTTATAGTCAACAATAATAATTTTTAATTATAAAATAATTAATTCATATTAAAAGTCAAGCTTTAATGTTTCATTAGAACTGAAAAAGTTCTCTTACTATTTGGTTTTTTTTCATAAATAATTTTTATTTAAAAAGCAATTTTATTATGGTTTTATTAGGGTAGGGTGGCGATGTATAGGAATTTAAAGCTTTGGAAATTATTTGTATTTTTTATTACACTTTATTTCAAAAAATATCGAGCTCCTGACTAGAATAGTACTCAGTAGTATTTCTATGTAGGCATTTTTGCAAAAAAAAACTTTGGAAAATCATTTCATATAATTTGTCATTTATGGTCGAATGATGTATGATATTTACATAAGAATTAATAAAATTTTCGTTAAATATTTTACATTTCAAATTTTGGTTTACATAAACCAAACAGTTAACTGGTCTAAAAGTCACACCAAATTTTTATTATTCTTTGATCTGCGTCTAGACTAACAACCAGGAACTTTAAAAGTTTAATATGGCGCAAATGTTTTACGAAAAAAATAATAAATAAATTGGAAATTAATGTCCGCCAAAATCAACACTCAAGGAGGAATTGGAAAAATCATGAACGAAATGTGAGACGAAGTTATAAGAATTTCTTAAAATTTAAAACACTAACAGATCCAAAATAAGTTTTCTTCTCAGCCCAGTGTGATTTTGCTTTAAATACCTACAACAGGTCTATAAATAAAAAGCTCTTTTCAAATAACATGTGGTACTACAAGGCCAAAACTTTCATCGAGTTCAAGATTGATTGACGATTGATAAATTGCACCCTGTCAAATGGAACTTTAAAAGAAGATAAATACAATATTCAAGGCAAGTTATATAAAGTTTGCAATATGGTTTTATTAAAACAACAAACATGAGCAAAAACAAACGCTTGGAAAATCGAGCTTAAAGCACTTTAATTATACTTTTAAGTAAAATTTATATTTAAATTTTAGAGCTTGAATATCATTCCCATATACTACTTTCAAGAAAGATCAAATAAAGTAATTGAATTTATTATTATAGTTTTATTATTATTAAAAACAAAATTAATAATATGAGAAGTTTCCAAAAAAATAAATATTTATCTTTTTTTATTCAATATCTTAATGAGGGATTTTAATTCGTATAATTAAAATATTTGTTTGGTTTAATGTAAAGTTTTATTTCTGTTTTTTATATAATTGCTTTTAGTTTTTTTTTTATTATAAATATTTAGTATTTGTATGTCTTTCATCAACTTATTTGTTTATTGTAAATTGTTAATAAAATTTTAGAATTTTTGTTTTTTTCATGACTTCATATATACTTTAATTGTTTTAATTTTTTATTTAAAATGATTTTATCAGTTTCATTAAACCGTATCCTTCCAAAAAATTTCTCTTATTTTTAAACATTTTCTTTTTGCTTTCTATTGCTGAATGACGTTCTTGATTTTATTGCCGGGAAGACTGTTCGAAAGTTAAAGACATTTTATTCAAAACTATAACAAAAGAAAGAAAAACCAAAATAAAAACACTCTGAAGTAAATAAAAACATTTTAATTATTCTAATTTTGTAATGAATTAATACAAAAAAAGAATTAATTTAAATAGTTTTAATATTTTAGGTCCCTTATAAAGAAGTTTTATTAGTATTTCTATCGCAAACAAATTTAATAAAGTTTAAATATAATATTAAAAAGTTACATTTAATGTATTTGAAAAGAAATTAAATGAAATTTAACGACGCTGTTGCTTAATTATATTCATTATTTCTTT
Source organism: Germaria angustata (assembly GCA_963681545.1). Lineage (NCBI taxonomy): Eukaryota > Metazoa > Arthropoda > Insecta > Diptera > Tachinidae > Germaria > Germaria angustata. Next base: position 5,435,465 of record OY812998.1, read on the forward strand.
TACAGCATAAATTATCAAGGGCAACATTATAACGGTTGCAGAGGCCTCTATGCCGCGTGAGCCATTGCAACCATCTTCTGTGCAGCAATAAGTTTGCGTCTCCCAAATTTCTAGAAAAAGAGAAACAACGCAAAATGAAAAAAGTATAAATATAAAAAATATATACAACAGAAAAAATTAAAAAAAAAAAATAGTTTTGTATTAATTAGATAAATGAAATGTTTTCTTTTAATATACAATTCAAATAGAAAATATTAGGAAGATTTATTGAATAATAGTTTTATTGCAACAATGAACTGTTGTTTAAAGTAAATGTAAGTGCATTCAATTTACTTGAATATATTCCACTCACCTTTTTCAGCGCACTCTGTAGCACAGTCCCGTACAATCGACAGTTCACTGACATATTTCTGGAAAAAGAAAATAAAACCAAAAAAAAAACATAAAAATCAATTGCAATAGAAACTTTAACTAGTAATTGGAAAAAATTTAAAAAACTAATTACACATGCCACAAACAGCAGCAACGAGATTAAAATCAGTATCCTTGTCTATATATTTTGTCCTAAACTCTAAACAAATCAGTTCAATTAATATTACAATAAAAAAAAAACTTTAAACAAAATATGAAAAATAAAACTCTTGCAATTCATTGCAAATAGAAATCCTTAAAAACATGTTTAAATTACAATATAAATTTTAATTTATACATTTTAAATTCACAAATATGCAAACAGAATTTAATATCAAAAACACATCTTAAATAAGCTTTAGAAAGATAAGCACAATCCTTAAGCCTTTAGCATTTTCCAGACCTGACCAAATCATTGAAATACTCGTACGTGAAACGTAACACAGACTCAAACGCACACACATGAATCGATAATGAAATTAAAGAAAAATTAAGAATTTGTGGCCGCACGTTGTACATTCATAAGTATTAATGGGGCTGCATTGGGACTTTGTAGACAATAAATACCATAGTACGTTTAACAAACTGCCTGTGGCTGCAACATCACTGCCAGCCGCATCAAAAAGTATTGCATACAACAACAAAAATATTAAAAAAAGTGTAAAAACCAATAAACTCATTTCATCGCGATACAATATTCACACAAATCAAGATATTGTTGTTTTAAATGATTTCCGAGCATTTTTATAGCTTTAAGTATTGCCATCGTGGGGAAGGCTATGGTTGTGAAAAGTATGTTATGATCACTGCAACAATATATGATTGTGATAAACGAACTTACATATCAAATACATACGAGTACACATGTTTTATTACATATATCAAGATAATAAATAACCTTAAGCCGATGGTTTAAATTTCAAGCTTAAATGCAGTCACGCCAAGTGGTTTTTCCTTGGCATTTAACTCTCGAATTACAAGATGTGTCAGAGCTGTAGATTTTGACGTTTACTGGTAAATAGGGAGTTGACAGAATGACACAACTATATGGGTGGCGGCCGCCAGAAGAAGCGTTATTATATTCTGCTTTTTAAGTAAAAATTAAAAGTACAGTTTTTCTCTGCTGATTTTGCCTTGTTATTAGTTCCTTCCTAATTAGAAATACGCATACTAAATTAGACTATGAAAGCCTTAATTTTTGATTAATCGAAATTTTAATGAAATATTTGAAACTTTTTAATAATAACTTTTATGTTGCACTGTACAACACAAGGAAAGAATTATAAATTTCCTTAGATTCACCTATATCTAAAGCTCCAATTTTCACGATTAAATGCGATTGATATTCATTGAAGTTGTTAAGCTTTCAGTATTTTTGAAAAGAAAACAAAATTTTTATACAAAAATCATTTTCAAAGGACATTTTCTCACTAATTCTGCATAAATACAAAATTAATGGCGTTTTGTTTTCTGAAAGAAAGTGTAACATTTTGTTGTCACTTTATAACAGAAATCAGCTTCTCGCTCTAATATGAAAAATGTATCTCTCCTATTCTCATTATCTCTCTTTTTTCTCTAATAAATTTGTATTTATTAAAGAAAACTCAATTCCCTTTCTTCTACTTGAGAGGGCAGGTAATGTTGCACTTTTATTTAAAAAGGAAAATGAAGTTACTCTTAAACTTATTTTATGTTTCAATTTATTTCTGTGTTTAAATTTACTATAGATTTTCTTATACAGGCTTCCACAGTAATAGAATTTTTTATGAATATTTTTGTGCAATATCTTGGAAGCATTTCCACTCTTTTATGAGGAAGGGAAAGAAAATTCAAAACTTAGAGGACTGAAGTATTTTGAAAAAATGTTTCACCTTAAATTCTATATAGATCCGCAGAGCATTTTTAAGCCCTAAAATTTACACGTGAAGCGGTTTCACCCGCCAGTTCACCTTAAACTGTACAAGGATCCGGAGGGCAGAATCTATTGACGGAACTATGCTATTGCTATTGAGTAAAAAGTTTGATTTTGTTGTACAGTGTAATTGAGGCTATTACTTTAACATAAGAAAGAATAACGCTGATTGTTGACAGTTATGTAGCCTTTGTGTTGGTCGATTGTCGATTCCCAGTGGTACGTAAACTTTCGTATTTTTATAGAACATTGTTTCCTTTGAAAAACATTCATAAAACATAAGAAATATACATTTCACACATCTGGAAAAGAACTATGATACCACTGCTTGCACTAATGGATCAAGAATGATCAGATTCTCGTGCTCATTCCCGATCAGTCAAGTGTATTTCAAGCGAAAATATTGGCCATTAAAGCGGTGGGAAGGATGTTGATAGGTAGTATTGATCTTGGGAAAGTCGGTATTTTTGTTGATAGCCAGGAAGAATTTATTTCGACTCCTTCTCAGAGTGACTTTCCTGGTAACGAACGGGTAGACAAATTGACCACAGCTGTCAAAAACTGGTTAATTGTAAGGTCACTAAAGAAAACGCAGCCATGTTACAACGATCAACAGAAAGCACAACCCAACGTTTAGACTCATAGCAGTACTAAAATGTCGCTGGGTGTTGGGGGGACACGGTATCATCTTAAATCTCCTCTACAAACCATTTCTCATGGCTGTGGTGAGGTAAAAAAAAATAGAGATGGTTTTCCACCTTCCATGTAAATACCTGATATTGCATTCTTAGATTTAGAGCAAAAACTCACTAAATGACCTATCGGACTTAACAGAGATCGGTCCAGGTGACTTTTTAAATTTCTCGACACCACAGTAAGAGGACTACTACCGTTCACAGAATCTGACATCGATAATATAAATCAAACGAGCAGAAACCCATAAAATATAAAAATATCTCCTTTACATAGAGATTTATTAGAGCAATTATTAGAGCCTGTCTAGTCAGAAAAACATATGCCGATCTTAAATAAGAAAATGCATTTTTTACCCTGAATGTCCCACCGGCGTAGTGGTTAAAATATCTGTTAATTTATTATAAATCTGATTGTTGAATTTCTTACTTCTACTAATGTTTATAAAATCATAAAATAGTAGAGCTTGAATTACTCCCAACCACTTGTTCAGTTCCACATCAGACCCCTATACATAAGGGCATCGCTATATTGATTACAATAAAATATTTTATTTCATTTTAGAATCTATATGACCATAATAAAGCAATTCAGGAACACAATTTAACTATGCATACATATTAAAAACATTAGGCCAAGGGATGCGACCGTGTCTTCAACTCTCGACCACTTCATTTATAACTCCTGCAGTAACTACTTGTAGACAATAAATCTCAATAAATAAATCTCAAATAATTGCAAAGTAAGGCATAAATCATCATTAAAAAAAGTTCCATTTCTAAGTCACAAAAGAGATTATTTAGAAATTGTAGCAATTAACCTCAATAAAACACAAACAGCCCTACACAAGCCTTAAACATTTCTACACACGACTGAATGAAAAATACTTGTTCCTAATTGCAACTACATAAAATCAGTTGTTTTATTTGGATTACAATTTACATGCCATTACAGAGCCACACATGCAAAAGAAAAAACACGTGGACACATGTTCTTGAAGCACTGACACACACAGGAGTTCATAAAACACGTGTGTATTTACGTGAACAATCCGTGTATGTTTTTCAAAACAACACTGTAGAAAAAAGCAAACGCAACATGGCATTAAAGCACACTCGCAACAGGAATAATAAAATATAATATCAAGTCCATCCACATTGAAAGCTTCATTAAAAGTTAAAACTTGTCTTAAAGTAGAAGCAAAGAATACAATAAAAGAGATAAAAAGTTATTTTTGCAAAACAAACAGGATATACTACAATTTCCCGTTTATTGTTTATGTGTAGGTGTTAAAATTGTTTTCAATATTCTAACGTTTGTATACACACATGAATGTAAAATACCAGAGATGAGATGATGAGTTCATTCTCACTCATGTGAACAATATGATGAGCCGAAAAAGATTTCCCATCGGAAAATATTTTTAGTAAAATTAAAAAAAAAAATTATAATAATCAGCTGATTATGCATTAAAAATACATTTTAAGAAAGACTTCCTTTCAGTGTTAGAAAGCAAAAGCATATAATTTAGCGGGATTAGATATTAGACTAAAAAGATTTTATAAAAATTATGACCTTAACCAAACAGACATTTATGATTTATTGCAAACAACTTCACAAGAGCATTCAAATGCATATACATATATGACGTGTGGTGCATACATCAACTTTTCTACTGCCACCACTTATTGGATTACCAAGTAGCAAAAATTAAAAAGTCTCTTCTATCAACTGTGAAAAAAAAAATATTTCTCAAATATGAATTTTTTGTAAAACGATTAAAACTTTTCAAATTTCAATTTTCTTTAAAATAAGTAAGCAAATGCAGAATAATATGTTGACAATAAATATTTGCAAGTCTCTTTCTTAATTTTAATATAATTTTCAAATTACGATACAACTATTATTTATACACACAATTCTAGACAAAACTGGAAGGGAATTGTTTTCTATTGAAATAATCAAAATACGCAATGCAATGTAGAAAATGCTTGTGATAAAACTATTATTTTTTTTATTGTTCAAAACAGTTTTCCCAGAAAACTTAAAAAATATATTTACATTTAAATGAAACAATAAGAATGATGATCAGGATTTGAATCAGTTTCATTCAATAGAGACAAAAATTGAAAGTCTCTTTTCTTATTTCCTCTGGTTATCGCTTGCACTCCTGGTTAAGATCATCACAAGACACTACACATTTATTTCCATGTCCTAATATTCACTAAGCCTTGGCTTGATTTTATCAGCCATTGCTTCTACATGCTACCAATACAATATTGCTTTCAAAGAACTATACCCAAAGCTCCATGAGAACCCATACATTCTCTCAGTAATAGTGAAATTTGTTGACTGTTCTTTCTCACCAGGTAAATTTATATAAAAAATATAATACATAGATATTTTTGATGACGTCAATATTTATAAAAATATATTTCCTTGCATTTAAAAAAAAAATCTGTTATTTCTGAAGAATTTATTTTAAAAATAATGAGTGGCAAACACAATGGCATTTCATTTAATTTTTTTTTTTTTTTTTGTTTCTGTTGGCCTTAATTCACATCCAAATGCATACCAAAGTTTCAAATAATAATAATAGCATACATTTGGGCGCAAATTGCAAAAGTGAGACATGTTGCTGAATTAATAACATGATATTTGCATGACTGATGTGGATATAATGCTCATAATAGCGTTTTTAACAAATAAAACAAACGTATGCAAATTATTTGATTATTTATAAACATGATATTCTTTAATTATTTGACATATTAGCAGATTATATATTGATTGCAGACAAAATATAAACAATATCAGAGTCACAGCTCCCTTTGCCAACAATTTGTTAAGCATTTTAGATTAAAACTATTCAAACAGGGTAGATAAATGGAGTTTGATAACCACATGGCATAAATATTTTTAATTATTTTTATAATAGCATTTCTACCATTTAAAATGCAAATTTTCTACCGTCCATTTGGCGTCAGGCTTTATATATGTATTGTATTTATTATATTACATATTTTCAATTAAGATCTCTTATTCTTTTTAATAATTGCTTTACGATTTAAGCACAACTTAAAAAAATAAAAATAAAAAAAACTTTTCAAGAAAATAACTAATCGGCTACAAAACTAAAATTAAAACCATGTAAAATAAATTATGCAATAATAAACGCCTTTATGATGAGATCTTCGAAACCAGCGCCAATATGACTGAAAACTAAAAATAAGCTCTGCTGCTTAATATCTTGGCACCGACTACAAGAATCTTGGTAGAAAATGCATATACGGGTGTTAACATTTAAGTTACTCAAAACTTTTTTGGTGTTTTTTGAAGTCGGTTAAATTTTTGTTAAAAAGTTCTTATCATAAGTTCTCTACTGATTAATTTTTGTAAGTCGGTGTGGGAGATATGCTCCATTCTGCTTGTTTAACATATTGATGAAAATGAAACCATACCAGCACTATTGTATTCGACCAGATAATCGATATTTGGATATTAATTTGTATGAGAGATAGCACTCTCATTGCTCTTATTGAGTCAGTTTTCCTTCAGAATGTGTCGTTGTATTATAATAGGTTGGGTTAGGTTAGGTTTATTGGAGGGGTGTGATAGCCCATGTCATACAACATACACTTAAGCTAGTGAAGGCTTGTTGTGCGCTCCCTTTAGTTATGAAACACTAACTGCCAGAGTTCTGCGGCAGGATTCGATCCTGCGAATAATATATTAAATATTTCTTTCTGGCCCCATCTTCTCCTCTGGAGCGTGATCTTTCACAAACAAAATAAAAACCAATTTTCACAAACGATTCTTAAATGAAAAGAAATCGGTATAAATATATATATTGTCGCATATTTTACTTTCTCTTTTGTTTTATCTTTTACGGCCTTTCTTTCGATTCTTTGATTTAAAAATTTTGTACTATTTCGTCTTATGCTCTTTCAAAATATTCGCAGCAATTCAAGATTAATTCTCAATATGGACGGAAAAAATTTAAGTTGAGTGTGATGAAAATCATCCAATCAATTTTAATTAAATAAAGTTTTTAATGCTGCTGATATGCAGTAAAACGCAAAAGGCGGCACGTACAATGTTACTACAGCGCAAGTATGAATTTTGTTATAACAAAACAATTAAATACACGTGCAACGGAGAACAAACTAGAACTACACACACACACAACCTATAAGATATGAAATAATTCTCATGGCTGCGTATGAGTAATATTTAAAGGCCGTCATCTTAACTATTTGTATCACTTATACGTACCAGTTGATTTTATTTAGTGTTAAACTTTTTGAAATATGCTTGTGAATGCCGTCTGAATAACGACATTTTCAATGCTTCTGAAAATCCATTAGTATATCTTTTCAACTTCCGTGAAAGATGAAATGACCAAATTTTCATTAAAAATCTGAATTACTTTCACAAATATGTGAAAATCGGTTCTAAGTTTTGAAAATAATTTTATTTTAAAGAAAATACTTATTTCTTTAAATATACATTAAAACATCACTTTTTTCCATTAACTACTGATGCGGTATATATGTTACTATTGGCAAATTAATATCCCTTCCAGATGTAATGTAACATTTCCTGTGGAAAATAGCATGTCGCAACATATTAAAGACGGCTTTGAAATCAGTGAATAAACATTACAGAAAGATGGCCTGGAAAAAATAAACATTTTCTTTGCTTTCGCATCACAATCTTGGCATTTTCAGGACTTTTTTGGAAATACTTCGAGTTCTTGTGTGTTTCGCTGAAACTTGTACTCATTAGTACATCTTAAAACATATTTGCTGAAAGTTAAAATACTTATATAATTACAAAATAAAACTCAAAATATTTCGTAATTCTATTGACGAACTAGAATAAGCACGTACAAAATGCAGGTAAATAATAAAATATATAGAATAAATTTTATACCCACAAGAAATAACAAAATAAATTCCATAATAACGATAAATAAAATTTCCTTCTTTTTCTATAAAAACTTGACGTTGTTATGTTTTAATTTAATTGTAATATATTTAAATTTTAGTTAAAATCGAATACCATATATTTCATTTTAATTCGAACGTCGAAGTGTTGAACAAACAAAAGATATGATATGGCTAATTGACATAATTATTGACACTTAAGATTATTGAAAAAAATGAATTGACATCTTTTTTAGCAGAATGCTGAATTGAAAAGTTATATTTTTATAGTTTATAGTTATAGTTATAATATAACAAGCGGAAAATTAGAACATGACTGTGGGGTAAATTAAATTTCTTACATTTTATGAGAACTGCACCAGCATAAAATTTTATATTTATTGTTAAACAAATCAATCCAAAATGGAGTACTTATTCATACTGCGTATATTTGCATATTTCCATTGCTATGCGAAGCATAAAAAACCAAAATTGTTGAGAAAATTTTGTGGCTTGTTTTATCTGTTCACATGCCAACATTTCATTGCTCGTTGAACCAAGGTGTCAGTGAATTTTAAAAAATATTCAACCTCATATCTTTGACATTCAAATACTATATGAGAATTTTGTATCGTATACGATTACTACAAAATATATAAACATAGTAGACTTAGAATGCTTTTATACAAACAAAGAATTAGCCTCACTATGAGTCTTTTTTATTTTTCCTCCAATAATTATACAATTAAATGCCCTTCGGGATATTCTCCCCTCGGAAAAATTCGCCGTCTAGTTTCCGAATGTTGTTTAATCACAAGGCACTTACGATACTGACTTATAGTCAATATTTCGAACAGAAATATCAATGTGAAATAAAGGTACTTGCATTTTAATGAATTTACGTGATAAAGGGAAATTACTCCAAAAGTATTAAATAACTCACTGTAAATCCACAATAATTTTATATAAAAATTTATGATGGTATCAAGTTTTGTTATTGCAAGTCTAAACAATTTCTATGTGTTGCAATATTTAGTCTTGCAAACTAAGTCAACTGTAGGAAATTGAAAATGCATATACATATTTTATTGGTATCGTCTAGGAAACTTTAATTGATATAAATCCTGGTCTTGCTAGATCTACAAGGACTATTTACAACCAAGAGTAATTTCCACTATTTTTGAATTGCTTTGCTTGGAGTTTTTTTTATAAAAATTTATTTGAAAATTTTGTAACCACTGTATCATACATATTTTTTATCAAATATTTTATCGTTACATGCAACTGTATTTCAGTTTTTCTAATAAAATTTTATGCAAAATCTTAATTCTCTTTACAAAGAATAAGAAATTGAAAAATAATATATTGACAACAAATATTTGAAATTATCCTTGTTTATTTTATGAGCTTCAACAATTGTATCGTAACAATTGTTATTCATTTTCACAATTCGTGTTAAATTCATAACGATTTCTTGGCCCAATTCCCATTTATTGCAATGAAATTAAAGAAAATTGTAAAAGAAATACTCAATGACATGTACATAGAAGAAGTTTGTTTTTTTATTTCAATATTAAGAAAATATATTCCTCTATAATTTTTTTTCACAAAGAATATTTGTATTTAAATGAAACGATAAAGATGATGATCAGGATGGATAGAAGATGAAATCAGTTTGATTTAATTGAAGCAAAAATTCAAATCTTCATCTTTTATTCCTTCTGGTTTTGGTGGCTGAAATGTTTGATTTTCCTTTATGTTGCTTCAAATGACACTTTCAACTATTTATTTTTTTGCATATTCATGCATATGGCAATCCGAACTGAAAGTCTTAAGAAGTTTAGTTTTCTTTTCTTTTCTCAAATCACCAGATTAAGGATAAGAAATTTGTAAAGAATAAAACACTTTAAATGCACATGCAAATAAAGTCTCACTTAAACTTATACAGATTTAAGCTTATAAATACTTTTAAAGTTTTTGATTGAGTCATAATCAGAAATCTTATTCTGTCAACAGGAGAAAATCATAAAAGTAAAACTTAAAAGAAAAATATTTTTCTTGTGATAAAAGAGTCAAAAAAAATATGTAAAACTCATTATTTTTTATCAACAAATTTAATTAAGCATTTTTTTAATTATTGAAAATTGAGCCTGAATAAAATTTTATAAAGTTTAGGAAATATCATAAGCCCCATATAAATTATCAGTATTTGCCTTCCCCCTCCCCTATTAACACTTTTATTTTGCTACACTCTCTAATACAATTTAAAATGTAGAAAATCTGTTTATAATCTTAAGTAGATTATCTCCTTATATTTTTCCTCCCCAAAAAATATTTTTTTGTCTCATTTCATTTTTACAGAACCCTTTGCATATCCAGCACAAGCATCTGTAGAGAAGAGAATATTTTCGAAATAAATAAAAATTGTGTGTCCTTCCGATAGATTTTGTTTGTAGCATTTACATACAGTATGATGTATAAGCGCAACGTGCAACACACTCTTACAAAATCCTTGGAGTACTCTGATAATACTATGATTCCTTTTGAAAAAAATTTAATTTATTTTAGAGATTTTACTCATACAATTTGTGTGTGTGACTTAAAAGGAATAAATTTAATATGATGAAAAGCCCAAATAACCCTTCAATTATTATATAATTTTAAAACTATATTAGATTTGTGCCTGCAGCCATATTACGTCCAACTCACGCAACAATTAAAGCCGGCTGACAATTCATAACGGCGTAGATATGCTGGATTGGACTCTAGAGCAACAGGCTTTCAAGGCTGATTTTTCGAACAAAAATTTCTTCAGCGATGAAGATCATTTCTCACTCGGTGGTTACATCAACAAGAAAAATTGTCACATATGGGACTCGGATAAAGCAAATGTGATTGTGGAAAGCCATTGCATCCGGAGATAATGACTATTTGGTATACATTATGGTCTGGAGATGTCACTGGGCCGTATTTGTTTGAAACCGACGCTGGAAAAACCACTGCCGTCAATTCGTAGCGCTATGGTAGTATGATAACCGAATTTTGTCGGCCTTAAATTAAGGATTATGAACTAAACGATGTTTGATTTCAACAAGACAGTGCCACGAGCCACACAAGACGAACGCGTTTATATGTTGTAGAAATTTGTTTATTGAGATCTTAGGTAAATTTTTGTAGTTGATTGTTTCCTTGAATTTTGAACGGTTTGCTACCTATGGACCTGAACAAGAGAAAAAGGTAAAAAAAAATCGAATTTTTTTAAGTTTTTTATCTGGAAGGTGAAGTTTTTTGATTTTATATGTTCGCAATTTTTGTTCTTTATGACAAGAGCTACAAGTTTGCCTCAGAGAGTAAATCGAAATCGGAACGGTTTGCAAGATATGAGCCCGAGAAAATTATAACTTTTTTGCGAAAATGATACCGAGGCCCCAAATCTTTGGCGGCCCATAAAAAAAAGTGCATGACTTTGGGAAAAAATTGGGAGACACGGGTCTTTTTTTTAGTCTTTTATCACGTAGTGGTGTCCGTATATGGTTATCGTGTTGCACTGTAATATTAGACTACGTAAGTGTATTGTGTATAGTTATTCCATATATAGTTAAATTAAACATGAAATTTTCTAACGTGATTGTAGTAAATCACGCGTGATCATGTACCAAAATGAAGATCTCACTGCTGATGATATTAAAATATATCCACTCAATAAATATTAATATTTAGAACAATATTTAAATCTCTATAGTTTTTGTTCAAAGTAAATATCCCACTCCTTTTATTGAAAATTATTTAATTTTTTTGGCGTTCAATCGTTCGTTGTTTCATACACCTCGAAAAAACTTTTATACACTCGTAACATCCGAATCCTTTTTGGAGTATGTGTAGACATGTACACTCCAAGTATTTTTATATACCTTTTGACATTCCAATATAGAAGTTTACGTTTGCTGTTGTAGCTGTTGCCCTAGTTAAATCCAGCATCTAATTTTCCTTTTAAAATATCTTAAATATAATTAATTTCTTGCGATACGCAGCTTTTTCAAAATTGTATTATAATTTTTCGCAAAAGAATTGAAAAATTCTTAAATACTAGCGTATTCTTACCTAAAACTGATAGAAAACAAATCATTTTTAACCAAATGTTAATGCTGTTAAAAACAAGGAAAGAATCCTGTAAGCATGAGCATTCGAGACCGTGATAAATTTTCATTTAAAACCACATGAGGAGATAAGAAGAGAAGCTTGAAAAGAATAAGAAGGCATTGCAGCGTAAACATAAGCGTGTGTAATCAATAATGAGAATTTACTCACGGTCTCATCTCCAATACGAAATACAAATACATGCAAACATGCCATTAATATGCTTTGCTGATTTCATATAATAAACATTTAATGGTTTCATACTTGAGGAAATCAATAGAATTCCACTTCATATTTAAATTAAAATCATTTTTTCTTTATTTGTGCTCAAGCAAAACGAACCGAATGACTAAAGGACTAAATAGCAGCAGCGTCAATTACAACAATGGCTGCAACAGAATAGATGTTGCAATGGTAAAAACACTCAGTAAAACGTGCTAAATCTTAATTGCATTTAATTTCAAATTGAATAGAATAGAATTAATTAGGGGAATTTTCATTTTTTTCGTATTTGTCTTTCTGAAAGTTTGTGATATAAATCTAATAAAATTAAATTGAATTTCTTAAATGCGTGAGATCCTTTTTGACCGTGGTTCTTCATGCAGGCTGCTGGTTACAAACGTAAACATTGGTGTAGATGGATCTGATGTATTTCAAAAATAGTCAAACCGCTTGATGATGTAAATGGAGTTCCTCAAAATTAAGCCAGTGCAGAGCTGGCATTATGTCTACGATCCAAATTCAGCTAGTGACATTCAGGCTTCATATTAACACTTCCATAGAACATAAAAATGCTGGAGAAAAGCGTTCTCCTGAGGTGAAATTATATACCACAAATTATTTACTATTATCCCAAATTAGAGACAGCGAAAGTAACTTGTAAATATTCTTTCAAACCAGGTACTGACTTCAACTAGATCTGCTCGTTGGTTGCCTCCCCAAATGCCTGATGCCTTAAAATAGGACCTTTGAGATTATAAAAAGGTTAAAAATTAATGTTAAATTAGTCTCCTGCCAGTGTTTTACAAGTGAAAATAGGAACTTTGTTTTTTAAGTTTATTCTTTAGGTGCGTATGGCTTATTGACAAGTAATTCTGTATGTCAAATACCAAAAGAGGCAGCGATTTTAAATTATGAGAGCGCCACTGCATCAGTGCCTGGTGAATGCTTTATTTAGGTTTCAGGACACCACACACACACACCGATAAAGTACATAGTGCATCTGTTGGTATATGATTGTAGTCCATTGACTCCATTTTTTCATTCTTCTACCACCAAAAAGAAATTACAGACTAAAGCTTAATTCTACTTACATTCACAAAAAATAATGAATAAAATTAGGAAAATTTATTCAGTTTGAATTCAAAGTGCTTTATTTAATATTAATTAAAAAAAACTCCTTAATTACTGAAAATTACAAGTATAATCAGTTTTAGCAATATTTTTCTGAATTCATGGAAGACAAATTGGGTTCTGACTGCATTTATTGTTTTTACCAGAATCTCGTATCCGCAATACGATGAAAAGTTTACTTTACACATCAGAATTTCTTTAAATAACGCGACTTATACCCGAAATTTAGCAATTCTTCCTTAATTTTAGTTCATAAAATTCCTTAAGTTTTTCAATTGAATTAATTATCCATCCATCATGGAAGTACCTACAATATTTATTTTTTAGCGTCCACCATGGGATAAGGAATTATTTTGAAAAAAATTTAACTAACCGCTTGATGAACTCGAACCAACAACATTCTGTTTAATAGTTCAGAAATTTAATCACTTGTCTATTGGGGCAATACACGAGGGTGGCTCAATAATTATGTGATTTTTTTAATTTTCCACTCTTAACGGAAGCTGCATCATTAAGTTTGCGTTTAACAGCCATTGATGGCAAACTACGGCGTGATTTGAGGAAAAAATGCATATCGTGTGCTGATTAATCATTATTTATTACGAAAACAAAAACATCACTGTAACTAAGGCTAAGCTTGATACAAGTAAACAATATGAGAATTCTGCACCATTAATTTTAATGGTTAAAAAGTGGTTTACTGATTTTCGTTGTAGCCGTTCAAGAACGGAATATACTGAGCGTTCTCGATGTCCAGCTGAGGTGTCGACAGCCGAAACAATTGAAAAAATTCATGAGCTTGAAAGTGCAAAAAATTGTGGAGGCCCTAGAAATATCACATGGCTCAGTGATATCAATTTTGAATGATCACTTGGGCATGAGAAAACTTTCCGCAAGACAGGTGATCCGTTTTGAGCCGTTTTGTAAACATCGACTATAGGTTGATCTACCGCAACACACCAGAGACCAAGCAGCAGTAATCGGTGAATCGTGACCGTTTTTCAATATGCACGCGGTATAATCTACATTAACTTCCTTCAAAAGTGTATAACAATCAATGGCAAATATTATGCCAACTTATTGGGTCGATTTAATTAGGATTAAAAAAAACGACTGCATTCAGCTAGAAAAAGAGTTCCTTTCCACCACAACGGCATACTGGTGTGCACATGTACAGTTTTCATGGTAAAATTCTATGAACTAGGCTACGAATTGCTTCTTCATGAGCCCGATTCTCCGCATTTATGCCCCAATTTATTATTTCTTGTTTATAAACCTGCCAAAATTGCTCAACAGAAAGAGATTTGATTCTTGGAAGAGAGAAGAAATTGGAAAAACCTGGGACAAAGTGTGTAGACCTCAAGGAGTCTTGAACCAAAAAATTGCTTTTAAGACATTTTTCCTAAATTCTAGGAAAGTTTTACTAAAGAAGGGAACAGTATGAACTAAAATTTATGACCACCACTTACACTTTTAATTAGGAAAAATTTAATGAACTATTCATAAGTAAATTATTTCCTAACTAAATTTCTTTTGCTAAAATAGAAATTTCTTATTCTTATGACCGAAATTCCTCAAGTCAAAAAAATATTTAGTAAATTTTAGAAAACTAGTTTTGAAAGTCAATTAATTTTTCGTTAAAGGTAAGAAATCCGTTGAGGGAAAAATATGACAACAGTTTTACCACTAGCAAATTTTTTTCTGTCATATTAAACAGACATCAACAAATAATTGCCAAATACGGCAGATTAATTTATTATTATTTATTACACTTTATTTCACAACATACTCAAGGATAATAACAATGAGAAAATTCAATTTGCGAATTTCATTTGTGGCCATAAATATTAATTTATTCCTGGCTTCCTCCATCTCTCAATGAACTCTCAATTTCCTACTCAATAACGAATAAATAATCGTAATAAAGAAAAGAAATAATCTGTTTTATTACCTGATATGATTTATCGATTATCTCTTCTAATAACATTATTTATGTTTGTAAAATGGCAACATCTTTTGCCTTTTTCAATTGCAATAGTCAAGGTAAAGATAGTATAGACACATACCGCATGATATCGGTTACCAACAAGGCAACACCACAACTGCAACATGGCATTCCACTTTATTCTTGTTAAAAATATTTATGACGTTGCTTGTATGCTACTAAGCACTAGCAACATTTAAAACCAATTCTTAATGCAAAAGTTTACTTAACAACATTGCCACAACATTAAATCTCTTTAACACTTTTTGCTGCAACATCAGCCCAAGTTGTAGCAGCAAAACAGAAATTATCCCCACTAATAGCAGCAGTAGCATTAAGTAGTTGTTGTGTTTGTGGTAGAGTACTCGTATTATGCAGAGAAAGTTGTGTTGTTCTTGGTAGTGATAACAAACAAAGGTGTTTTCAATAAGGACTGATGGGTCTATGATTAAGTGAAATAAAATAAATTTTATAGGAGGTGTAGTCATTTTTTCTAACTTTCATACAATATAACCAGACGTGTCTGAGCTCCCGATATGGTTTAAGTGTCCGATAATGAGTAATGATTTTGCTTATGCAGCTTGAAAGATAATTGTTGATTGCTTATAGTTGGCAAAGGACAGTAACTGCAGCTGGTTCCTATGTAATTCGAAACGAAAGAAAATGCTGTTAATAATACACAAATTCGAACAATCCCACAGAAAACTTCACAAGAGGCAGTCCAGTGGATTCAACTAGTATACCCTTGAAGAAGAATTTATGTCACTCTCACCAATCTGCAACAGTTACCACATGTGGATTCATTGTCTCCCGTTGCAATTTAGTGGATTTATAAAGGTTCCATGTCCGACAATTTTTTTTCATTCATAAATGCCTATAGAAATGACTTTGAGAGTTAAATTAGTACTGCTCTATGAAGCCTGACTTGTGATCAAATGGATTTCCTGCTGCCAATAACATTGGTAGTCATTATGTCCTAAAGTTTGTTTTTATATTTATCGGTTTCATCATCGGAGATACAAGGACCGTTTGCGGCACACCACACTAGCTTTGTGCACTGCCAACTAATGAATGTGGGATAGGCTGGGGTGTGGGCGCGAATATTTCAGATCATTCATTGAGAATATCTTGTCCATAAACTTGACTTTTCAAACTGAACTGGGGTAATTTTCAACTACTATGAAGACTGCGGGCAAATGCTCTTGTATTAAGGGTCCACTCCTGTAAATGTTAATTCTTTGGGAAAAGGACAGTGTAGAAAGGATAAGTGGAGAAATAAGAAAAGCTCTGCTATCGCACGTTTTATTAATTTTTATACAAATTCTGCAGCGCCTCTGGTGCTAAGTAGGCGCAGTAACTTTCTTAAGGTGGATGTGAAGCGGTTTTATTAGTTGTTGTACTATGATATATATCAAGCAAATAATAGCATTTTTCAAACTTGCAGATTAAAATCTTGGCATTTTCGAAAGCATCAATCATAATCAATCATTCCTTTGGCGTATGTGTGTAGCGTTAATTGCTTGCACAGTATATTTGACTTAAATTTTGCTGTAGAAGATATCGAGATAGAACCTCAAGTTTTTTTAAAAACTCCTATTTGAAAGTATAACTTTCCTTGGAGGTTTCCCATCTGTGATGGAATAATGAAAAATAAAACTTACGCACGCCATCGAGAACAAAAATTCTGCTACAGAATCTCATTAACGATTCGCTCTTATTGAGAAACCTTCAACCCAGCCATTATACCACCACAGAATTATTTATACACACATTTGCCCTCATTTCAGACGAGAGTGAAGAATAAAAAAATTTTTAAACATGTTTCATTATTTGATTAATAAAATTTAAATTTAGTTTCATTATAAATATACAAAAAATTCGGCCGCACAATATATATTATCCTTGATTATAATTATAATCTGTTTACTATTTAACCATTTATTTACATTATTCGAGAAGTACTGACAGGTGTACGATATTTAGTTTGCTACAATATTGATATATAGTATATTTCTTATCCAATTATTATTCAGTAGTGAAAAAGAAACAATAAACCAGTGATTTACAATAGAATCAAGCAGCAGCGTTAGAGGCACATCATTAGAAAAATGACATCGATGAAGCAATGAGCAAATGTATTAGTAATCGATATAAATCTTTTAAATGATCAGCATTAATTGCCAACAAATGGAGAAAGAATTAAAAATTAAATCGGTTGATTTAACTCATTAAGGATTCTTCAATGAACAAACATACACTACAAAGTAATTTAGGATTGATTTTACCTACACCTAGTGTGGTGAGAGTCACTATCTTCATGCTAATACCATAGTCTACTACTACCTACTAACTACTGTATGGGGTAACAGAAAATTACATTTCCTGCAAAATGTACCGGATGTTATTTAGTATCGTCAAAGTTCATTTTAAGATCCAACGCAACGAGTTTGTTTCCTTTAGGGATCCAAATATTTCAACTTACGAGTATTGAGTGAAAACCTTTTGAAAGAGTGTAATAATGCAATCCTTAAAACGAATTTCGGGTGATTCCTCTCTTAGCACTCAATTTCTCAAATTGATAGTTTTTGATTGTTCCATGTATGTGACATACGAGTAACTAGGGGAGTTTTAAAAATACATACATAAATGATATATTTCCACACCTCTCCTAGCAATTCTTTTTTAAATATTATATTAAATAGTTCACTTTTTTAACAAAATCTGCTAAAACGAAAATAAATATTGATGTTGTTGCACCATTTTGTTGCAAGATAAAGGAAAATACTTAAACGATAAATATTATATAAAACTCTTGCAACTTCGTGCTTCTTAGCAAACATAAATTTTTTGCAAAATATTCTCTTCACTTGCAATTGTAAGGCGAATTAAGCTGAGAAATGGTAGTGAAAGAAAAATAAATATTTGAAAACTTATTTATTTTTGTAAAGGGTATTCCCATAAGAATGTAAGATTAAAAGCTATCGCACAGTTTCCTGCGATATTTATCCATAATTAAAACATTCATAAGAAAAGGTTATTTATGTACAGGACATTTTATCAGGCACTAATTTTTCCAAAATGTCCTTTTCACAAAATAGCAAAATATGGCAACTTTATCATTTGTGAATCGGTTTTCAAAATTTTTTTGACGATCGAAAATAATTTTTTTATTTGAAATTGTTTGTTTGTAGTCTGATCCCATAAATATTTTTATTTTTAAAACGGGCGGGCAATTCGCCTCCCCTTCCGAAATATTGATTGTCGCATAGTTCCCCTATTTATGGACCGATTTAAAAGTGCTGCAGTTTTCTTTTACAGAAATTCAAATGGGAACCAGACGGCCTAAAAGGCATCCCGAAATAATTATTGTACCATAACTCCGACATTTAAAATATTTTATTTAAAAAGGCATTTGGATCTTTCCTGGGAGTAAAATATAAATTAGAAATGGATTATACCGGGTTTTAAACGCACCCATGGTTGCTTCAGCTTTGTAATCTGTTTAGTTTGGTCCTTGTCAAGTAGTAATTTGTCATATATGAAAAAAGTGTAAAATTGTTTGCCCTTTTAAAAAGGAGAAACAGAAGTTTAGGATTCTTTAACAAGCGCAGAATTATAAGGAAGCAGCATGCAATCTTGTAAGAGAGTGAAATTCTTTTAATAACACTGATACATAGATCTATTTTTATAAACTTATGAACAAAATGTTGCACGTTTTTGAAAAAACGGAAACGGCATAAATGTGTTCAGTTCATTATTCCTAATTTTTTATATTATTTTCTCCATTAAATCAATATTCCAATTATATTCTCTGCTAGATTTATAAAACCAAACTTTATTTGCTTTTGAACTGTTTCTCTCAAATCACTTATCCCTCAGCTATCGCACTTACCAAAAAATGCTGTCACATTAAGATCTTTCTTAAATCTTGGGACACCCTTTATATCTGTAAAGTTATTGAAGCAAAAATACTGAATGTATTTAAATAAGGAAATTACTTTTATTATTATTGCAAACTTATCTCACTTAGTTCGTCCCTTCCCCTACTCTGTTTCCTCCATTTATTCCTTAACCAGTGGCAAAATTCTAATAAATATTTATCTAATATAATATATTCATCTAACACAAAACAAGATTCTGTAGATTTTATACACTAACACGCTTATATGTGTGTTTACAATCGTTTGTTTGTTTAATCAATAAAGAAAAAAAGTTAAATTCTTTTATGAATATTCATTTGTTTGAGGTCTTTTTCTAAATGTTCAAGTTCACTAGATACTAAATATTGTCTTAGTTCTTCAATAGCTCCTTCTTAGGTTTACAATTATTCTATTGTAATGTTTTGCACTTGAATGCAAATAAGAATATTATGTATTTAACATCTTATATTCTAATCTTGAATGGCCTTAAGTGATTGAGGATATAAAAACCAATACAAATACATAAAAAACCAATACACATAAAAACAATATACGTATGCTTAACCTTTATTGCTATACTTGTATTATAATATTATTTACTCAAAGGTCAGTGTGTAGATAAGGAAAAGTTTTCTTACTTAATGTAAATATGTATATATAAATATTTGTAACACTATTTTATGACAATGGCCCAAATGGGAGATCAACTGATAGCAACTGATTCGTTGCCATATGAAATGTATGGGATATAACTTCCATGATCGTTTTCATTGCCAGCTGTTAAACTATATATTGGCATATTTTACTCACAATCATGGGCGTAGGTAAGACTGTTTTGTTTTGGGAGGGTGGCTAAGCAAGCCCCAGAAGCTACTTAGCATCTTCCCTTCTTCCTTTTGCAATTCCTAATATATGGCATACAGTGAACTTACGAAAAGGTGAACTAATTTTTTCCAAGGGTACTCACTTTTTCAAATTTGTTCATGTTTTCGATAGTGAAAATTTTAGAACAAAAAAAACACGGTTTACCGCCACATATTAACTTCTTACATATAAATCAAAATCAGATATTCAAAACTGGATAAAAGTTTGAAATGTTTATATTTGTCCACCTTACAATATAACAAAAACAGTTCAAACAAATCGGATTTTTAAAATTGTGTTTTTTACATAAAAAGCGGAAACAATTACAGTTTTTGTAATTCTTAGCAATTAAATAAAAATTGTTGCTAAAAATAAATAAAAAATAATAATTAAAGAGGAACGAATCCAACAATGAAAGCGTATACGTTTCTGAGTCGTTCATGTTTCCGGGTATTCATGTTTTCGCGACTTCACTGTAATTTTTCTCTTCTTTAAAAAGCCTTCCCTTCCCTACACAATTTTTCATAGTCATACTTAAGCTCAAGGGGAAAAATTATGACAAATATTGGAATTAAAAAAAACTACCACAATAGCAAAAACAAATAAATTTGCTTGAATGTCAAAAACTACACTCGTATGAACTTAGATTTCTCGTACTTGGGATGCATACGCCAGCACCAACAATAACGAGTTGCATATGTCAAAAAGCTATTGAATTTCATACCGTTTGTTTCGGCTGTTGTAGTTGTTGCCGTATTAATACTAGCATATAAAGTTATTTCGTCAATGACCATAATCGTCTATTCTCATATATGAGCAAGTGACTGGAAAAGATTTTCATTTTCAAAGCGAGTAAGAAGTTAATTTTTATAAATTAATATGAAACAAAAAAAAAAACCAACAAAATATTTTCCAGATCGTTTCGCTACCATGATAACAGGGTTCCCAGACAGTTTGCAAGTTTTATTACCAATTTGAAAGATTTTAACCCCTAAATTCCCCAAAAAGCTCATACTTCTCCACAAAAATTAATAGAAAAATAGTTTGACTTCTTAAAAGTATTACCACATATAATCATGGTGTACCATTCTCTTGGAGAGGGAAACTTGGAATTTAAAAGAAGTGATTTACGACTGATGAGTGGTTTTCCGCCATAATCATGTAAGTATGTACCTTTTTAACGTTTTTGCGCTGAGAACGAGGAATCAACGGCACACATTCCTTGTGATTTGTAATGTTTTACAAAATATTAGGAGGCAAGTTAATCATTCAGAACTTTTATATTCGAATGATGTTATTCAGACTTCTTCCTTCTATCTCTACTCACTTTCATTAGGAGAGTCTTTTTGACTAAATGAAGATCTAAGATACAGGATATCCTTCTGGTGTCGCAGTGCCATTCGCAGGATTAAATCTTATGCTTTTTAGCTCAGCATAGTTATCCATGTATTCATATATTATTTATACTCTAAAATCATTAGTACTAATGGCATGTAAGACTATATACATATTAAGTTTAGTTGACTTTTAAAATTTAAAGTTTCGAACGACAACTATTCCACTTCGAAACCAAAATTTAGGTACATATTTTTACAGTTAAAAACAATGTATAAAATAAATCGCAATTGTTTTTAAAATCTGTATTTATTCTTAACAAAACTTTCAGCAACTCGTATTGCATTTTATTTCATATTTTGGTTTTCAAAAAATCCCCTGTTTGAGAAAAAATCTTCTACTCTGACAATTATTCTGAATAATTAGAGATATCACCATATCAAAAAAAAATTTGGTATTTACAAATATGAACAAGAAGAGAACAATCCAAATAAAACATTTGATAAAACTTGAAACTTAAATAAAATTATACTCAAAAATCTTACATTATCCCCAATAACATTCACAATCCCCTAATAAAATGTTTTACATCCATTTCAGAACTAAAAATTCCCATTCTGCAAATTTGACAACACTCCCTGATAAAAAGGTATGGTAATACGAGGAGTATACATATTTCTGAATTCTTTTTCTAAAATTACACATTTCAAAAAGTACTTTTTCAAAAAGTACCACTATTCAAAATTACTTTTCAAAAAATTACCTTTTTCAAAAAGCTTATCCTTAAGTACCTTTCAAAACATATATTTAAAAAAAAAATTTATCTTTTTTGAAAGGTACTCTTTTTGAATAACTACTATTTGAAAAATTACCTTTCGAATAAATACATTTTTGAAAAAAAAGGAAATTTTAAAAAAGCGCATAATATTTGGAAAAATTATTTTAGAAAATGTTTTTTAAACCAATTCTTGGACAAGATAAAATAAGATTGATCTCTAAAAAGAAACCCTTTCAAAATACGTTCTGTCAAAGGGTAACTTTTATCACACTTGCAACTGTTTAGCATTTCTAAAAAAAAGGACGTTTGGAAGGAAATCCTTTAAAAATATAAAAATTTATTGTCATGAAAAGCCCTTTTGAAATAATTTTGTAAATAGTTCTTGTTA
Source organism: Germaria angustata (assembly GCA_963681545.1). Lineage (NCBI taxonomy): Eukaryota > Metazoa > Arthropoda > Insecta > Diptera > Tachinidae > Germaria > Germaria angustata. Next base: position 5,458,168 of record OY812998.1, read on the forward strand.
TAATTAACTTTACAAATTTGGCCAAAAATGTGGCCTTTATATTATTATGACAAATAAATAAAATAATTTTAATTTTTTAATATAAACGAAAAACCGCTCGTATGTAAATGAAAGGGGCAAAAAAATTCTTTCCACAAAACCACAACTATAACAACCAAATGTTAAATTAAATGTAGATTAAGTAAAATTTACAAACAACCATGCACTTGTCTAAGAGATTTAAAATATTAAAAGGTATTTAATGGAAAGGAAGATAAAATAAACTTCAACCCGGCTTAAGCAGAAACAGATTAAGGACTTAAAAAACCAAGATATATACAGACGAAGGCTCGGCCGACGGACATCATTACAAGCTACGGATTAAAAAAATTTTCCGCGCCAAAGAACCACAATGACTACATGCAACATATAACACGAGTAGTACTCATGTACTTTTTTTTTGGTGAGTGTTGTTTCGGCACTTACTCGTTGCTGTTTTCAAACTCAAGAGATGTTGGCAGAATTACTTACAGAAAGAACCGAAAGTCTGCACTGAAAATACTTATACGCGAGTAATTAAATTTGATAAATGATGACAGCCAAAGGCAAGTTGCTGAGATATTTTTTTGTGTTGCAAAGCAAACTAAAGCAACTGCTGGATACAACAGCACGGATTAAAAAGGAACATGCACACGTACTCGCAAAATTCATACATTTGAAAACACTTACACACAGCAGCAGGATTAAAAATTAAGGCACTACTAACAGTTACTGACAGTATTAAAAAAACAATGTAAACTGCAACAACGGAATACTGTTGCTGCAACAACGAACTAGGTTAGGTTAGGTTAGGTTAGGTTGATTGGAGGGGTATGTCAGCCCATGTCATACGACATACACTTAAGCCAGTGAAGGCTTGTTGTGCGCTCCTTTGAATTTAACCATAATATATTGACCCAAAGGCCTAGAGAAACTCCGTGTCACTCACAAAGTTCCTTAGTTTCCTCCAGCATATTCCCCGTAATCGGCTTATGTCCGGTAAGATGTCACCCCCAAGATATCGGGATCTTATTTGTGAGAAGGCGGGGCATTGGCACAAATAGTGTTCCAATGTTTCGCTCTCCTCCCCACATGCTCTACATTCATCTCCTTCCGCTATTCCGACGCGTTTAAGATGTGCCAGTAGTTGAGAGTGCCCTGTTACAACTCCCATTATTCTACTTAGTTCGAGCTTACTAAGTTTTAGCAGCTCCCTCGTTCTTCTCTCGTCTGGATCTCCCCATAGAATTTTTGTATTGATTCCCATGGTTCCGTTATTCCAGAGAGTTGAATGGGCCCTATGTGCCCAAGTCTTTAGCTCGGATTTAACTGCATCGAAAGGTTTCGCGCATTCCAAGCTTATATTACCTAACTCTATTGCCCTAGAAGCAAGTGAGTTTGCCCTTTCATTTCCAGTTATCCCCGCGTGCCCTGGCACCCATATGATGCGCACTTCACCATGTGTCGAGTAACTGTTAATAACGTTTTTGCAATCCCAAACTGTACGTGATTTAGTGCGTTCCTTTGAGATTGCTCTAATGGCCATCTGACTATCTGTGAATATATTCACAAGTCCTGACCTCCCCATTACGTTGAGTTCCCTGATACACTCTGTTATCGCCCGAACTTCCGCCTGCAAAACTGTGCAATAGTCCGGCAGGCGGAAAAACAGTTCTGTGGTGTTTTCTATATAAACACCAAGTCCCGTTTTCCCTCTCGACCTTGATCCATCCGTGTAACAATGAAGCCCCATGGGGATCTGGTTCCAAGGGTCGGTCAACCAGGAATGGATGTCGGGGATCAATGTTCCGCAGTTGGCCTCTAGTCTAGTCTCCGGTATGCGGTCATTTGCAACATTATCCGGTATGGACTCTCCTATGGCCATAAAGATTCGTTGATGATGCGCTTCGTGTTCCTGATCGATCCACTCACCCATCACCTTTAGTCGTTTTGCTGCAAGAGCCGCTTCGTATTTTATACGAATTTCGATTGGCTGGATAGATAATATTGTTTCCATCGCCCCTGTTGATGTCGTTCGGAAGGCCCCACTTATACCAAGACAGCAGGTTCTCTGAACTTTCTGTATTGTTTTGATGTTGCATTTATATTCCATCGACGTCCACCACACTATAGAAGCATAGGTCATAATCGGCCTGATAACGCTACTATAAAGCCAGTGTGTCATCTCTGGATTCAGCCCCCATCTTGCGCCTATGGCCCGTTTACAGATTGACCAACATATATGAGCCTTTTTGACTCTTTCGTTTATGTGGTCTTTCCATTTTAATTTCCGATCGAGAATGACTCCTAGATACTTCACCCTGTCGGAAATATTTATTGTCCTTTCAAGAAAGCGCGGCTCATCATATGGAGCTATCTTCGTCTTTCTTGTAAATAGGCCAATTTCAGTTTTTTCTGGGTTAATGTTCAACCCTCTTGGTTGAGCCCAGTTGTGTGCCAGGGTTAATGCCTCCTCGGCCTTCCTGCACAAAAGATTTGGATCCCTTCCCTTCAGAAGTATCATGACGTCATCTGCATAGCAGACTGTCTCGAATCCCTCATCGGTCAGAGTCCTAATAAGGGTGTATATTGTTGTGGTCCATAGAAGGGGTGATAAAATCCCCCCTTGTGGAGTTCCACATTGCACCCTTTTTCTTATACTTACATTGTGCGCCTCACAATTAATCCATCTGTTCCTTAGCATACTGCCAATCCAGTCGCGTATCGCCCGGTTGACATTAAACTGGTCCAGGGAATGGATAAGTGTGTTGGTATGCACGTTGTTAAAAGCCCCCTCAATGTCAATGCAAACCGCGAGAGTGTACATCTTTTCATTAAGAGACCTTTCTATAAAGTACACCACATTATGCAATGCAGTGTCCACTGATCTACCTTTGACGTATGCGTGTTGCTTGAACCTCAGCATATGGCCTGCGATCCTGCCTTTAACCATGTCGTCGATTATCCTCTCCATGGTTTTCAGCAAGAAGGAAGTTAGGCTTATTGGTCTATAAGCCTTTGGTGAAGAATAATTTGGCTTGCCAGGTTTGGGGATAAACACTACCCTCGCTTCCTGCCAGCCTACTGGAATATATGCGTGTGTTAGGCATGCATTATAAATACCTGCAAGAGGTGTCGAAACTAAATTCATCCCTTTCTGCAGGAGCGCCGGAAAGATACCATCCGGACCCGCAGCCTTAAACGGAGAGAAGCTTTTTATCGCTTCCATAACCATCCTATCGCTGATAATAGGCACCTCATGTTCACCACTTCTCCCATCGTACAGCATAGCCGAAAGTTCGGCCGGGCTGCATGGAAAATGTGTATCCATGAGGAGTTTAATGGTTTCCTCCACATTTTCAATTGTCTTGCCCGTTTCATCCACTAATGATTCAGCCTGGATGTGGGCTTTTGACAAAAATTTTTTAATTTTAGAAACATCGCTTACACTGTCAACCTGTTCACAGAAAAGCCTCCAGGATGTACGTTTAGCAGTTCTTATTCTCTTGTTGTAATTTCGGAGTTTATCACGATAATCCTCCCAATATACTGGTAATCTTTTACGTTTCGCTCTATTATAGAGTCGGCGGACTTCCCTCCCCATTGCCCGAATCTCCCCTGTCATCCAGGGTTTCTCGTATGGGGATTTTCTTTCCCGGAGTGGGCAACTCTCTTCAAACGACTCAACTAAAGCGTCCGTAATGATTTTGACTTTACTGTCTATGTCCTCTCTTTCTAGGCGATTGAAAGAAACCTGCCCTAAATGAGAATCAAGTGACCTTTCGAATTTTGCCCAATCAGTTCTAGACCTGTTTCGAAAGGTTATAGGTTCTGGCGGTTGCCTTGCAATTTTAAACATAATATAACGATGATCTGAGAATGAGTGCTCGTTCAGTACCCTCCATTCAGCAATTTCATCGATTACGTTTTCAGAACATATGGTTACATCTAATACCTCCGCTCTACTTCTATTAATAAAGGTAGGCGTATTACCAGTATTAACAGTTAATAGATCGTTAGTATTCAGATATTCTAAAAGAGCCTGTCCCCTTTTATTAATGTTAGTACTACCCCATGCAATATGATGCGAATTAGTATCGCATCCGATTAGTACTTTCCTACCTTTTGTTCTGCAATCTTCAACCAAGTGTTGTAATTCCGACGTTGGTGGTAGTGTCGGTGCATCATACGGCAAGTATACTGATGCTAGGCATATGTTTCCATTTCCCTGCCTCAGTACTGTTGCGTCTGCTGTTGACAACTCTGTGGATAAAAGAAAGCATAAATTTTTGTGACTAAGAATACAGGTCCTCGGACGATTCCCTGTTTTAGCATAAAATAATTGGTAGTTTACATGGTTTAATCCATTAACCCTGTTTTTTGTCGTCCAGGGTTCTTGTATCAATGCCACATGTATCTTACCTTTGTTAATTTTCTCCATCAAAGCGTGAGTTGCCGTCTCGCTCCGGTGGAGGTTAATTTGGATGACCTCCCACATCATCCTTCTAATAGGCGGTCCTCTTGGGAGTTGGTGATTTTGTGCTCCAACTCCTCCTTGGCCGTCTGGACCTCCGAGACACCCGCCTGTTTTTGGCTAGATGCAGCCTGTGCCGTGCTTGTCCTATCGTTGGTGGGGGTGGTTTTCCCCTGGCTGCCGATACAGGACTTGCCTATTTTCAAATAGACGGCTTTTGAAACAAAGAACACCTTCCCTTCAGATTTGGAAAGGCTGGAAATAGATCCTTGGTCGATGCCCACCACAAAAAGAGTTCCATTTTGGTCCTCCTCTCTGTGGAACACCTCCCATTTCTCTACCGCCAGTTCTTTGTTTTGTTTACCAATAACCTCCAAAACACGGTCGGATGTGAATTTGCATCCCCATCCTTTGATGTAGAAGGTTGCCTTGGTTAGAGTTGGTATATTTCTCCCTTCCACCAGTTCCAGCTTACAGCCTTCCCATGGCGGAGGGATTCCTTCTACCAACTCCTTTAGGGTAGCTGCGCAGGTCTGCGATGCTAATCTTAGCAACAGCACACCCCTTTGAAACTCGCAGCTGTTTATTTTTATTGGAGATCCGTTATCGCTTGCCATAACGTATTCCAATATCGCGTTGTTTACCAGATCCTCAACCACTTGCTGTTGATTTCCTGGTATTTTGCCAGTCGGACGTGAGGTGTCAATGACCGCGTAGCGGAGATTGTCCCTATATAGCCTCCTGGCTACTTTAGCGTAAGATGGCGGCTGTTTTTCCTTACTTACGTCTAGCTTCCTCTTACGCGTGAAGAGATTCCGCTTTTTGGCGTTCTCTGCTTCCGCGGAAGATTTCGCCGACGTGCCCGCCTTCTCAGTAAGTGCTGCACCTTTGACCCCCTTACTAGAAGGATTCTTCATAGAGACTCCTTTAAGAAGGGAGACGCCCGGTTTTGGCGACTTACTGGTCGACGAGGAGCACCTTTTTTTATGCTTCGGCTCCGCAATGTTCTGCTCTTGTGGAGATCGGATCCTCTTACCAGTCTCTACCGAGGTGGAGGGAGTCTCCGATGCTCCCTTTAGGGCATCTTGCGTATTTTTAGCTGCTGCCTGGTTCTTCTTGGCAAGTTTTCGCCTTTGAGCCCCAGATAGCCGCTTTTTTCCAGTGTTTAGGCTCGCGATTTTGTCGCTCACCTCATCCACCAGTCTGTCTAGATTCTGCGAAGCATCTCTAGCTGACTGGTTTACGTTATGAGAGTCAGAGTTGGTATTCCCACCTGACACTGAAGGCTGGGTTGACTTTAAGTCCCCCCCGGGTATTACCACCTCTTCCTCTCTTTTTGGTGTCGCTGTCCTTGTCCGATTTCCTGTTCCGTTGTCCGTTTGTATGTCCATTGTCGTCAGCGTTATTTTTTCGTTCTTGTTGTGATATTTGTTATTATTTTTGTTCATTTTGGTCCCACGAGTGTGGGGGAAAGGGATCTCCTCCACGTCATAGCCCCCGGTAACGTGGAGGGGGCGTAGTCTATTTGCTGAGGTGCCCAGGTATCAGCAAAGCTCCGTTTAAATACAGTCTCATGCCCCCGACTGCAAAGAGAACAGATAGGCACGGGTCGCGTAACACCTCTGTTTGGGGGTGGATAACTTTTAGTATGCAGGCTTTTATGCCCACCGCCTTCTTCAGTTAAACTATGGATCCTATAGAGGACCCTTGTTCGCCTTCAGAAGAGGTGTGCAATTCAGCCCACACTTAAGCCCTCACACCACGACAAGGTAGTTATCCCAGCAAGGGAACAACGAACTATGTAACTATTACTACAAAGGCATTACAAGTACTTTTCACTAAGCGTCATGTGGTATTAATCTATGATGATGGTTATAAAATATTGAATTTTCTTCTCATTCACTTTCCCCTCATCGCTTGCTTCCGCAATGACCTCTTGATTATAGGCAAACGATTATTTGGCGTCCAAGATGCCAACCGAAAAAGACGAAGGCCAGTCACTATATAAAGGAAATTAACGGTCAACGACTAAAATCATTTGGGAATGTGTGAAACATTTAAGAAAATCAATGATTTACAGTATCGAATGATGTCTCCTTTGGGGATATGGAAAATATATAAAGGTTTTGTATTTTTGCTGCAATTAAATATTTATTACTCTTCATGCTATTTGCCACACTTTCATTTTCAACAATTAGAAAAAAATTTAACCACAACAACAACAATTCTGAATGAAATAATACCAGATCTATATAAAATAGTCAATAGAGTGTGTAACCTGCAGATTAATAAAAGAAGTGAGAAGCGGTTATTCACAATGACCATCAGTAAAAATTTGAACTCCTGCACTCAAAATCAAGCGGGGAGGACCGTTGCATTCGTTGTCCCAGTTTGCAGGTACCCAAACAGAACTTTATAGGCTATAATTATAAGGCTAAAGAGAGAATATTTTTTATAATTATACTTTTTAATAACAAATACATGTATTTTCCAAAAACAGCTGTTAAATATAAACAAAAATATATTGCAGGATATGATTGTATTTTAGAAACAGACTAAAATTTATAAAACAAATATCGAAAAAAAACCCAAAAAACTATGAGAAATAAAAAATTTTTATTTTATTTCTCATAAAATCACAAATTAGGGCTAATTTTTATGAAATGTTAATAAAATATTACAGAATACTTTAAGAGCGCTTCATTGGACACTTAAATATTAATTAAGGGTCGTCAAAAGTTTTACTGAAAAGCCGAGTTTCGTATTTAAAAGGGAATTAAAGATAAATGATAGACTTTAAAATACGTCAAATAGTCAAATAAAAAATTAAGATATTTAATTTACTTAATAATAATAATGTAATTATTGCAACTGAGAAAATAAATTATTTATATATTTAAATTTCCTTCGAGCCTTTTTATTTAATTAAATACACATATGTTTATTTTAGCAGCAGATCTCTTTAATTAAAAGAAATAATTTAATTTTTTTTAATAATTCTCCAGGACTTCGAGTGGCATCGTTAGGAAAATATTTATTTTCTTTTTTTCCTGACGACCCCAAGCGATGTTCTGTGCGAAATATGGGGAAAATAAAATAAAAATATATTTTTTTTAAGTGAAGAGGCCTGCTGCTAAAAATAATCATAGGAAAGCTTTTTTTAAACAAATTATAATAATAATTATTATAAATACATAGATTAATTACAAACTTGTTGACTCAAGTCAAATATTTTTATCATAAGCGAACACTTCATTATTGCGAATCATTCCATTTCTGCTACGAAATGCTAAATGTTTAATGTAAATTTTAATTATTATTGTTAAAAATTTATTTAATTAAAACTTTAGTTAAAATTTAATTAAGTTTAATTTTTATTATTACTATTATAATTAGTATCATTAAAAAATTTAAAGAAAAATTAACTCGGTTCTATTCATTTGTTTGTGACATCAAATCCAATTAAATTTTTTTTTTGATATTGCGAAGTTTTTTATTAAATTTTTTAAATGTTAATATATTAGTAGTTTTCTTCGTATCTTTTCATTTTAATGAAATAATTGTTTATCCAAGCACCAGGTCTTTTTAATTAAAATAATTTTTTATTTAAATTCAAGTCTTGTCAATATTTTGCCACAAAATCGAGTGGCTCTCTCTCTCTCTCTCTCTAAAAACAATTAAGAAAATTCATGATCTAGAAAGCTTTATTTTTTCCCACATGGTGTTAGAATTTGGAACGATTTTGTGTCATCCCACATTAAATTTGATTTTTAAACAGACCGGCTTCATCTATGTGAGATCTGCAGCGTTCTCTCTCTTACACGTAAAAAAGAAAAAGAACTCTACATGCAGCATATTTCCAAAACCGAGCTGTTGACAAATTAAATTTGGCCTGTGATTACGGAAGATCATTCCTAATTCTTTAAATTTAATTTTAGAAAAAACCTTTAAAGTTTACACGAATATAAAAAAAATAATGCAACTAAAACTAAATAAAAATTTCTAGTAATTAACGAATTTTTTAGACCATTGGACATTCAAAAATTAAATGTCTGCAGCAAACAATAATTTTTTAAACTCTAATTATTTAAGCGATTAGTTGGGAAGAATATCCAAAATAATAAATTTCAAGAATTTTTTATTACTACTTGAGTTCAAAAATTTTTCCTTCGATTACCTATTAAGGTTTCTGGGTATCCTTAAGCAAAAACATTTGCATGTTAATTATTTTATATATTCCAAGTAATTAATTGAATCAAGAAAAGTTTTGAAATCAAGAAAGTTGTTTGCAGTACGCTTCAGTGCTAATTAATTTGATTTTTATTAGAAAAACAAGACTTTCGGTCATAAATAAAATAATAAACAGCAATAAACTTACCAACACTTCATTAAAAGTACAAACACGTTTAAGCGCGAGTACACACACACAAACATAAATTTAATTAAACTACAACAATATTCAAGCAAAAGTGAATATTTATTTCCGATACGAATATACATACGAGTACTGCAGACTGCTATCGATAATTTGTTATTCACGAAAAAATCTCAAGGTTGATATGAACTATTTCCAGGTCTCTTGAGGAATATTTCTCAGTTGCTTTTAATGTAACTTTCAATGTGATGAATAAATGAAATTAAGACTTGGCCTTCATTGTATATTATTATTGTTGTTATGATATAAGAAATAATATAATGAAAATATTTAGTCAAGAAATACACATGGAGAGCAAAATTAAAAAAATTTAAATATAGATCTTTTTTTTTATTAAATGAGCCTTAAATCTTTTAATAAAAAACAAAGAAATTTATTTTGTTCAATATTTCGACTCCTCTTGGGGCGTCTTATTCAGGAAATTTTTTTAGGAATAAAAAGACGACGAAAGAGACTCCGAATTATTCAACAAAAAATTTGTTTTGTTTTTATTAAAATACTTAAAGCTCGTTTAATAAAAAAAGATATATATTTAAACAAAAAGGTGGACAAAATAGTATTAATTATATTTTTTTTAACAATTATAAAATTTCTCGTAAAAAGTTTTCACCCAACAATTCAGACGTTGCTTTGCTTATCAAAAGCTTTTTTTCTCATTCAAAGTTTTTGGAAAGCTATAAATACATGAGTCTATTGGAGATCTTTTTTAATTTATAAAAATCTCAAAAACTCGAGTTCTTATAAGAGAAACAACAAACACAAACAAGAAGCGTAAATTACTTCAATGCTACGAATCCTAAACAACATTTATTTATCGCTACAGAAAATGCAAAACAGCTCATCTTACAGTTTGCATATGTTACAGGGTTTAAATGAAAATCACTACGTAAAGAAGTTTTTGCAATTTTGGCAGAAAAATCTCGAAAATTACAAATGTTTTAGTAGTTATGCCCTTCTGTTGGGTGTTTTTATGAAACAAAAAGCCATATTTTTACTATGGAGTTTTGCAAAAAATTTAAAATAAAACTGTAAAACATTCCAAGTCTGGAGTCCTCAACTGCAATAACGGGTCGTTCATTAAAAACTTCTAATTTTAAAGTTTGAACAAACCAAAGTACGTGTAAATTAAATAAATAAAAATTTTTTTCTTTTTTTGATAGACAATGGGACTTTAAGAATAGAATATCACATTGTGCAAATGTCTGCTGCGGCTGAAATGTTCAAGTTCCCATGACTCTGGTACATAAATCAGGTTGAATTTGACCCAAGGCATTTGCTATTATGGCCTTGAGGGCATTGTGGTTTGAGACAAAAGGGGTCAAATCATAGAATATCGGTGGCCAGTTTGCATCACCTCACATGAGATGACCACGATGACCTCGAATCGCTCAAGCAGAATGTCCAATGTGGCATAAGCTGTGTAGTACGTAGCGCCATCCTGTCATTGATGTCTATATCATCTAATGGATGCCTAAAGAAATTGGTAATCATCGACCTATAGCCTTCACCGTTCTTAAGAAATACCAGCCTGAAATCCACACCAAACAGTGAGTTTTTCGGGATGCATTGAACGCTCTTGTTTGTTTTCCCCCATGTACTCGTGAACACAGCTGATTGAACTTTGTTTTCTATGCTGGAAGGGTATATTTTCTTGTTTTTCAATTAATCTTATACATAAAAACATCATTGAATTTAAATTTGCTTTCCATTTTGATTTTTTACTCTTGTTATCTATTTTGTGGAACTCCAATTTGTGCAGAAATGCTGACATTTTCGTTCGCTTTTGTCATGCTGAGAGTTTTTAGTGCGATGCCAATCAGCTGTTTGTCGTTCAGAATGCAGAATGCGAACGAAAAAATTAGGGAACATGCGACAGGCTGTTTTATTCGAATCTTTAAATTAAAATTAAAAACAAATTATAGCTTTTTATTATAAGTCTTTGAACGTAATTTCCTCTTAAATTTATAAAAGCAGGCGTATAGTCTTATAGAATGATCCTTAAAGGGAACTTAATAAATCAATTTAATGACTTGAAAATATTTTAAATCAAATATTAAGAGCCTTTTTCTACGCTGCTTTCCTGCATCTGCTGAGCATATAAATGGAAGTTGTGAAACAAATTGAGCAACAATCGAGATTGAGCAAAGCCTCTGACATGTGGAATACAACTTTTATTTAAAAATTCATCCAAAGCTCTCAGCAGGCATTTAATTTTCCTTAAACCCCTTCCATTAACTGAACACAAGCATACTGTGACTCATTTGCTTAAAAAGGTTGGCTTTTGTGGTTTTCTGCCACAATTTGTGACTGCAGCACAGAATTTATAATGAAACATCTTACGTATCAATGATTGCGGTAAATGTGAGCCGCACATTTGTTAAATCTGGAACTGGTAAACCATCTTCGTTACCTGGTTGGAAGCTAAATGTCGTTAAACACCTTTTGCCACACAAAAACAACCAACTGTCTCACATCGCATGGGGGCTTGATAAATTGAAATTGAGAAACGAATTTAGGAGGTAAAACTTTCTAATGAGAATTGTATGTTTGATTTTGTTTTTATTTGCAACAATTTGTGCTAATGTTTTGGATCAACGTATTCAAAAACTTTTCGAAAGATGTTCTCTTTAATCATTTTCCTTGTAATTTTTCAAATTTAATTAGAAAAAGTTTTTCAATTACATATATAAATATTCAGAAACTCTGTAGCCTACTCATTTAAATTTTTTTCCATAAATCAATTTTACTTTAACTCTTGAATTCTTTCAGCATTTTCAACTAATAATTCTAAAACAGATGAAGAGATTAACGTTTTTTGTTCTGGAAATCCTTAAGCTGTTCGTACATTCTTGTCAAAACCAAGAGTGAGATAAAAGAGCAAATGGCTTAAAGCATTTAGTTTTAACCATTCAAATGCCGAACTGACTGAGCGGAATACTTGTGTGTATATAAATGTGTGTGTGTGTGTGTGTGTCAGATGAAAAAAGTGACTAAGAATGAAAAAAGTTAAAATAAAAATAGACGCCTTTTGCATGTTCATTGTTAGAAAAAATTTATATGTATGACAATGGCTGTGATAAATTCTTTTCGTAATTGTCACAAAAACCTTCTGCTACCGATGCCAACTAGTCCCTATTCCACCCCCAAGCAACAGCAAAATGAACTATCTGCCGTTAATGGCACTGACAATTGTGCTTGTGAGAGTAAAGTTTAACACTATTGCAAAAGAATACACAAACACCAATAAAACATACATACAATGAATTTAAGTTGACCAAGTCTGATCTCTTGTCGCCAAACAGCAGCCAAGGGCTTACAAAATAGTGCAGCAATTTACAAAATGAAATGATTTCTGATTAAAATAGTCCTGACATTATTTTATTAGCAGTTATTAGTTGAATATAAACAATTGAAATTAGAGACTGCGACTTGATAATCAATCCTTCGCAATTACATTTCGGTTCCTGCCATTATGCGTGTCAGTGTAAAGTTTCAAATTTTATTTTTTTAAAAGCAAAATTAAAGACGTCATATCAATAGAATCAGTGCAAGTGGGAACAGACAATTTTATATTTTTTAGCATAATAAGAGATGGTAATAGTACTTTGTTTGAATAGATTTTAGATTATATGTCCCAGTACACATGAAAAGAAGCACAAAATTGAAATCTACTGAGATGTTTCAAAGTGGTGCAGAGATGACTATGACAATGATTTAAATTTTGCATTCAGTTGTCCTTGGCACCGGTGGCTCCAAAAATCTCAGTTTTTTTTTTACTTTCTTAGAGGCAATATTTAAAACCAGTATGGGAGGTATCTTGACCCTTCTGGAGTATATTGTTTTCAGCCATATATAGGATATTTATATAATAAATTTGTATAGAACGAATCACTTCTCTTGCTCCTTTACTCACCATAAGACAGCGGGCATTAGTCCAGTAACCCAGACTTATTAAGCCAAATTTCCATTACAATTAGTAATAAATTAAATTATTTAAACAAGTAGTAAAAACTATAAAATCTCTGGTTAAGAATTTATAATTACCAATTGACTACGATTACAGATAATCAAAATATAATCTGGATTATTTATGAGTATGATAAAATGATCAAAAAGAATCGTATGTAATCAGACATTATTTTGACCACTTTCAAGGCCCTTTTTTGCATTGAATGTTGCTATTAGGTGCAAGATTGAAATCCATTGTCCACAAAAAATTCAAACAATATTTGATTTGAATCAAATTTTTTTCTTAACCGCCAAATCAGTTATAGGATTTTTTTGTGATTAAAATTAAATACATATACACGAGAGATCTTTAATTTTACGTCCGATTTTTTGATGAAGTTGTTATTTCTTCAAACGGCAAAGAAACGCATTGATGATGGATATGTTCCATCTCTGTCTACTGCTTAACAACTTTAATATCTTCAACTTTTTGGAATTCTTCCCAACTTTTCTCTTGTGCAAAAAATGACTGTATTGTTTTTATTATTATTAGGGAAAGGGGAAATATGCTTCCAGGAGTTACTCCCAAAAACTTGAAAAATGTATTTTCAAATGAAATGTGTAAATTGTTTTGTCAAATACTTTAATGAAGTATAGTTATAAAATAAAAACAAGATAAATTGAATAACAATAAATTGACAGGATGAAGACAAAAATTGAAGTTTAGCTTTTAAACGTCCTTCGTAAGGATGAGCGAGAATGATTAAAATTGTAGTAGAGTTTTAAAAATCTGATTTTGATTTAGGTAATAATATATCAGAACTTATTTTGAACGAGAAATATATTTTTAGGAAAATTTAGATGTAAGACCAATTGTTCTAGTTGCAAAATAATTTCATTTAAATAAATAATAAAAAACAAAAATAATCATATTTATTATGATTACTTTTAATTACTTGTGATTATTTTATGGTAATTCCAAGTAATCCCGATTATTTCTTGTGATTATTTGTAATGATGCAAAACTTAAAATTATTTTAATTTAATCAATTATAACACTCTTGAAACAGGAGTAATCATTACCTAATGGCTAATAATTATTTATACTATTGTTGAATGTTATATAGAAACAGTAGGTACTCTATCCCTTAGACCTACCACCTCCGCAGCATACCTGTTCTTCTAAAAGCCAACTTTCAAAATCGGTACACAAATTATGAAAAAGTCGCTCTATATATAAAAAACATATTAACGAATATATAAACTCCTCTTGTTTGAAACGATTTTCCGTCATCTCACATCTCCTTTATTTGAATTCGGTCAAAAAGAGCACATATGGCAAAAATAATAATTCTTTAGGGATTTATTTAATTTTCGAATTTTATTTCATTTTCATCTCCCGGAAATTATGAACTAAAATACAATAGCACTCTATAAATATTTAAGGGCTAATTTAAGTTTCAATTAACATGAGAGCCTTTTTAATTACCTCATATATTAACAAAAAAAATTTCATCATGTTTTTAATTTAGCAATTAAAATTCTTTAAATCATTATAGATTCACTAGTATTCTTTAAAAAAATTAAAAAAATCACTCATATCTTGAACAAATCGCTATTTCAGAGAAGATCCAACCCACTGTGCAATATATCAAATAATTATGCTATATAATTTCCAAAACTGAGTGCTTCGGTAGGCTAGTGAGTATTACACTAGATTATCAATGCAGGGCTTGTGGATTTGAGTCCCATCTAAATATCTTGTCTGTTTCACTACAAACGTTATCGTGCTCGTTAACTCCAAGCTAAAGCATAATTTGTACTTGAATTCGTAACATTTAAATAAATAAATAATCAATGAATAATTTCGTAAACTTGTTTTAATTTTATGCATTTTATTAAAGCTAAACATTCTAAAGATTAGCCCTAAATACTACAAACTTTACCCTCAATCCAAGATGCCGATGTAGGGCATAAAAATAAATTTCCTGAATGCTGCAGTATAAGCGTCATACACAAAACTTCTCTCAAATTCGTTTTTTGGACAGGCATTTGGCTGCATCAAATGTTGCAAAAGCAAAACGTCCCTAGGAGCTAGAATGGAATGAATTTGCATTTGACACCTCAGCAAGACCTCAAAAAACGTGATAAGCCTTCAATGATGTATGATGAGCTGGCAGTTAAGGCAACGTTCACAGATTCAGGCACGAAATTATAAATTTAAAAAGCCTTTACCCATTAATTTGAAAATTATATTTATTTCCATTACCTGATGCTTATGAGAAATTTTTTTATGCAATTGTCCTCACAAGCAATTTCATCTGATATGACAAAATTTTATATTAAAGAAATAATATGATTTCATATTAATTTTGTTTAAATAAACATCTTATCCTTTATAAGGCTTTGAAAAAAATTTATATATATTTTTTTTGCCAATCAACTTTTAAATCTACATAATTTTTCATTTAAAATCCTTTTTAAAATTAATTAAAACACAAACGAGTTGGCCATAAATTCCCATGATAATAATGTTTTGTAATAAATTATTTCGTCATTAAAACTTTGCAAAAAGCTGAAAAAAATGCAAACAAATTTCACCATTAAGTGCACAAATTAAAGTGTGGGATTTTTATTGTTGAACAACTATTGCAAAGAAAAGGGTTAACCAAAATTTTATAATGATTTTTTTTACAAAAAATATTTCTCTTCTTAATGGAGGCAAAAAATCAAAAAAAAGAAGTGATCTTCACTATGAAAGTGGAAAATTATACATTCATGAAACCCAACTTTGAAGGGTCAGGATAAAAGAAAAAAGTAATAAACAACACCTTCTTTAAAAAACATTCAATTTCATTTGAATTATTTGAACGTGGTTATCAATCCTGCAAATAATAATGAAAAGCCGACTTGTAAAGCAACAATGCAAGTTGTTTACATCCAAACGCTTTTCGTAGGACACCCTTTATAAATTCATATATTTCTATGTATGCATGTATGATAAATATGAAATTTAAATGTAGATTTTCATTCTCATCATCATCCTGTTAAAATATATTCCATTTCCCTTTATATGGATTTGTGAGATGTTTGATGTGTTTCATTGTGTGCATGTGTGTGCGAATAAGTTGGGAGTTGTTTTACAAAAAGACATATTCGACAATCAAATAAACCATAATGAATGAGCGGTCAGTGTCAATAATTTATGACCACAAGGCGTATTGATGTAAGACTTTTTGCTTTTATGGGCTTTGAAGGCTGTAAGCCATGAAATGGCTTATATAACAAATCATTGCAAGAACACGTATATATGTATGTTAGAGTTTATCATGTAATCAAAGGTGAAATGCGTTAAGGCTTCTGAATTTATGATATACGATGAAAAATCTTATAAAGTGTTAATAATTTATGTATGACCAATACTCAGTAGATGGCCCCCACTCATGCAACGTATTCGTATTGTGCTGGTAATGAATATTGTTTGTTCAACCACTTCACGCTGTGATTGACAGGCAGAGAGCTCATTCCTCATACGTGCAGTTTGACTAATGAACGAATTTTCCCTGTACTGCGTAGTGCAATTTACTGGCATATCGGCCATAAATGAAGAATGAGTCGTTTGCAAGTGAGACCAGATTTCAGGAGCAAGTTCTCTGATTTTACTAGAGAATACTCCATTGTAGTAACGATGAAAGAGTGAAACACACCCACGTTGCAACGATTATCCAGAGTTGGATAGACTATTGTCGCCGATATGACCCTTCATTCCCTCTTGTACTCGGTCGAATAGCTTGAGAATAATAGCATCACCTCGTACATCCATTTTCAGTTGGATGTAGATAATATAAGTAGCAAGAAGCTCTGATATAGAATACCATCATTATATATATACTACCATAAGAACATTTCTAAAACATGAAAGAAAAATCATTACAACATTTTATAAGATTCTTGAAAATGATTAATTGCAAGGTTGATTGATAATTTATGACTCACGCTGCAGCTTTTTCCCAGTCACATTTACATGCGTCATAAAATATATTTCTATCTGTGAAATAATTTCGACTCACACGTGCTTAACAACATTTTCATACTCTGACACTTGGAGCACTTCAGAAGGAAATAAAATAGTTGCTTCATTGTATGCAAAAAAAAACTTTTTGGCATATTTAATGCGTATGTTTAAGACACCTCATTTGAATTTTTGTGGCTGCTCGAAGAAGAAGTAAAGTTTACACCGTATATCATATAAGTTCACTTGCATTAAGAAAATGTGTTTAATTTATGGCCATTTGTATGTAAAAACCAGCGACTTGAAGTGCAAAAGTAATGAAAAAAAACTTTACACTTTTACTTTATGTCCTTTCGTTTGTCTTGCAAAAGAGTTTAAGTTCAACTTATGGAAATTGCAAGTTTCGACTTTATATTTCTCTTTGAGAATTTATTGGTTTTTCTTAATGTTTTACCATTCTAGGATATAAATCTTACTTGTTAATGGTTATTGGTTTTAAGGGCTTAAAAGAATTTATTTAACTATACAAGAAAAGTAATATTTTTTTAGAAAAATTTATAACAACAAGCATGAGAAGCCGATTTTAGTTTGAGCTCCTGCTTGAAGAAATTTCACATAAAAACTTCAAATATCTAAAAACAACTTTCCTTAGCAATACATTAAAAATCAAAAAATTGGACTACTGAGTTGTTGGATCCAAATCATTTTAAATAAAGCATTTTATTTTGCGCTATATTCTCTATTATTTTTGTTTTTTTTTTTTCAAAGAGAAAATATTTATATTGCTTCTTATCACTTTAAATTGAATATTAACTTTATTTAAAAAAAAATTATGCGTTTCGTACTAAACTACCCTTTTAAAGTGAATAACCCATCTTAAATGCACTTTATTAGAAAACCCCAACAGAATGATTTACACATGTGTCTTTGGTGTAATTTGTTCTTTGATAACTATCACATGTAATTTGGCTTATAAAATACAATTGAACTAACTAGCCTATTTAAATTTAATAAAAAAATCACAAACAATAAAAATGTTCGAAAATAAAGAGAAATCTTAAACCTAAAATATAAATTAACAAAGCTAATGGCTTATAGCAAAAAAAAAATTAATATACATACTTATAGTACCAAACCAAACAAGTTTGTCATAAGTTAAAAACAAAATAAGCAAATTAAAACACATGTGTATAGTTGGTAAAGAATAAATAACAATGGCAACACTGTTGTAAGTTAGTGAGGTGTAATTTGGGCTTTCCATTACAAAAAAAAAAAAAAAAAAAAAAAAGTTTTCACAAATTGTAATACGATGAATCAAAAAAATTCACGTATTCTATTTACAGTGAAAAAAGTTTGTATAAATAGCTGAAATATACATCAACTGACACCACAGAAGTGGACCAAACACAAGAACGCTGATGATGAAAGTGTAGCGGCTTTCGAAAACAGCATGTTGTTCCGTTCTGCTAGTGTTTGTCAGAATGATTTACACATGTGTCTTTGGTGTAATTTGTTCTTTGATAACTATCACATGTAATTTGGCTTATAAAATACAATTGAACTAACTAGCCTATTTAAATTTAATAAAAAAATCACAAACAATAAAAATGTTCGAAAATAAAGAGAAATCTTAAACCTAAGAATACAGAATAATTAGTGATTTTTCTGGCCTTAAATTTGTTAATAGTTGCAAAAAATATTAATTTATAAAACAAACTTAAAAAATAAAATCTACTCAAATAAATTGTTTTCTTTTTGTTAAATAAGTAACCAAAATGATAAAAATGTACACATCTCGACATCGAAGGAAAAGTAGCCAAATTTGTTTAAATATAACCAAAACGGCAACGCTGATCATTAGTTTTAATTTATTTGCAACATCAACAAAGGAAGGCATCCACAGTTTGCCATAAAAAAGTGTTAAATTCAAAGGGGTTGTACGAAGCGTGAAAATTTAAAAAAAAAATTTTTTTGGTAGACTAAATATTCAAAACTCTCTGTATTTCATTTTCATAAAAATCTTTATTTACTGATAGAATATTACCTGAAATAAGCCGGATCAATGTGATAAGTTTCAAAAGTAAAAGGGTTGGGTTTACAATTCAATCGTTATTTTTTTTTCTTTAT
Organism: Germaria angustata; assembly: GCA_963681545.1. Taxonomy (NCBI): domain Eukaryota; kingdom Metazoa; phylum Arthropoda; class Insecta; order Diptera; family Tachinidae; genus Germaria; species Germaria angustata. The sequence goes on from OY812998.1 coordinate 5,477,182, forward strand.
CCTTTGCAATTAATTACTTTTGCAATTAGCAGATAAAAAACCATCAGGATGAGCTGTTTTTATTTAAAAAAAATTTAGGAAGTAACTCAATATCCTTTTCTTGTGAAATGATTTCCTCCTTTACACGATCTGTTAAGAAATTTTAAAATCATTTCCACTTTAAAATTTAAGTCACCATTATTTTTTTTAATATCGATTGATGGAAAAAAATCAAAAGTTTTGCTCTCAAATACAAAAATCTAGATAATCTGCTGTATTTTCTATTAAATCCTCGTCAAAGGACTACATATAGAAATGAAACACTAAATCATCAATATATTTTGTTTGCGAATTTTTCCCATATTTTTTTATTTGCTTTATTTTGTATGACGTTTTTAAGCCATTAACCTTGAATTCTACCTGGCCAAAGTGTGTGACGTATAAACGTATAAGCCGTTTAAAGTATATATATTCACTTATAAACATACACATACTATTATACTATTTTTGCAATAAAGTTTCCACTATTTTTCAGTACACAATTTTTTACACTCCAGTGGCTTAGAAAACTATTACACGCTGGTATTGGAAAATATATATATTTGGCTTTAGTGTGGAAAATTCAAAAGCTTTGTAGCTTTAAAGGGACTTACATTTATCAAGTATTTGCGTATTTAGTATTTAAATGTGGTAAAAGTTTTTGAGAATATTTTTTCTACTAATTTGAATTTAAAAATATATGTATTAGAAAAATCAAAAAAAATTCACATTGATTTATGACATGCCATTAATAAAACATGCAAGATTTTAAACGTCATATATGAATTAATGTTTAGCTTTCATAAGTTCCCTAAAAATAAGTTAATTTTTTGAGAAATTTAACCAACATCCAATATTTGAAGAAATGAGTAGATAAATGCAACAACAACTTAAACAAGCAAAGTAAATAATTAATATTTGTTCAACAATGTGGGTAAAAAATAAAAACAGAAAATATCCCGTTAACAATTGGAATTCAGCCAAGTTAACAAGTAGCAAAAAGCATTAACGTGTTTTAGATGAAAAACAAAGAAAAATACTATAGTGGAATACAAATAAAACTAACAAGCAAATACAACTGCATATTCGTCTGAAAACACGAGCGTATACACATACACACATTCATAAGCACACAGCTACTAGGAAAGAAATAACAACAATATCGCAGTGCAACAAAGCAACAAAACCAAATTGCTGAAAGCAAACCACTAAAAGCTAAAGTACCATCAGCTGCAGCCAGGGTACTCAATCAGATTTCTGCAACTACTTTTTTGCCAAGTTCAAACAAATGATTTAAGCAATTAAAGTTCAACTGGCCACTGAGACCTGAAAAACTTTCACATCCGTTTATCCTTTCCCGTCTGTGATAACTTGGACAGATACATATAACTTATATGATGTTTCCAGCCACTACACTGGGCATTAGAGGATTGATTCTTATAATGGTTATTTAATGGAAAGCCACAGTAAATTTCACGAGAAACCATTTATTTATTTGGTAACTCTACTCTTTGTTTAGTTTTCTTACACAAACACACATGCACGCACGCTACCACTTGAAAAACAAATGTACTTGAAATGTTTAATTTACAGCTGCTATTTGGTTGTTGCTGCATATGAAATTTATACATGGCCCTGCATATGTGCATGCTCTATATTTTTCTTTAGTTCATTATCACATCACCAGCGCTTTCGTTTACTTTGTAATGCTGAGAAGTGTGCAAATATTTATTATGAAATACCAGCAAATGCTAAAAAATTAAGTAAAAGCAAGTAGCAACAGCATCTAAAGCAACAATGAAAAAAATAGCAACAATTTCATGCGATTACTGCCGCTCCATACGAGTATAAAATTTAAATTATTCCGACCATACTTAGACGTATGAGTGATATTTAAATGTTTCATCGTTGCTCTCAAGTACTCATACGTACCGTGGTCTTGAATTTCAAACTAAGTAAGTAAGAGGTTTCTCGATAAGAACGACATTGTTTGCAAGAAACGATGGAGGGGGTGTTGGTAAAACTAGTTTTATTTGAAACTCCCACGAATACGTACGTCATTATATTTGGCACGTGTTAAGCCCTAAGATTTAACATAACGTCTTGACGAGCCATCGACTTGAACATAACATGAACATGTTCTTGATTTTGTTCGTATTGATGCTCATGACCGGGCATATCAATCATTTTTTATGTGTATTTCATATTTGTCTATATGTGTATCGTTTTCCACTCTGATTAGTAGATGAGCGGGATAAAAATACTAGCGTTCGCCACGAGTCGATTTCATGTACTTCTGATTGGTATTATCAGGAGGCATTTTGCGATCGGCCGCATGTCGCTGCATCTATAGTTCTGCTATGATGGCCAAAACAAAAGCTGTTTCGACACTGAGGAACAATTTCAGCATTTTCTATAAAACTGCTGGCTCTGCAGGAGCCCACACTCAGATGCCTCTTCTCAGGGAAAAGCCTCTAGTGGTTATTCGGGCTTCGTCAGGATTTCAGGTCAGTTCTAGAGTATTCAATATTCCCAGTTTCATCGAAAAGTATAGGGTGTGGTTTTATTCTAAGAGCATTAAAATGGACCATATGACCTCTAAGTGCACTCGCAACATATGTTGCGAGCTACTCTGCCAACCTAAACTAACCTATTAGAAAACTCTTTACATAAGTATGTCTGCAGCTACTTGTAGTCCTTGTTATAAAAAAACTAAGCTAAGGCGGCTATAATTAAGAAAATAAAACCCGCGCTTTCATTCCTGGCAAAAATGTTACACACATTTTGGCCCTGATGTAGATATGTTTGTTTTCTGTTCTAAAAAAACTTTCTTTTCTGAATAAACATGACGAACGTAAAATATGTAAACATGCAACATATTTTGCGCTGAACTTCATTTCAGGGTCGTATACTATTCTTGTTTTCAAGGGTGTTAGACATATAAGTATATTGTTTTGTTTTGTTCTCAGTTAAATAATCGTTTTTGTGCGAAAAGCTTATAAAACATTAATAGATTTTAATATGTTGACATTTCAAACTCAAATTGATCTATCTACCTCGAGTCCATTTACCAAATTTGTCATAAATGGCATACGAGCAGCTTAACTGATTTTGATAGCCGGGTATGAAAACTTTTATTTTAAACTCTAATTCATCTGTCTGGGACGAGTTTGGTTAATGATTTTGTCTATTCAAATTAAAAAATTTTTTTTTACAATTTTTCTTATAGAAGTTGAAAGAGGAAAGCAGATTATTACACTGGTAAAAGAGAATAATACTGTAGTCGACAGTCACCACACCATCGTCAACCGAATTCATGTTTTCTTATGTGAGTGCCAGTATTGAGAATATCGAATTTTTAACACGCTTTTAAAAAAATATAAGAAATAAGCACTTCTTGTATTTTTGACAATACCAATATGTGTTGGTATAAAATGCCCATATATTTGCTACATATCGTTTTCTCTCGTATCCTTTTTTAGTTTCAGGATTTTCAATATATGTTTTTGTTTATGTTTGTAGTAATTTTTGTTTGTTATTCAACTTCTTTGAACTTTGACAGTGCAAACATGTGTAACGCATGCTAAAGCTTTTTTTATTTTATGTTCAATGCTAAAGAAAGAATCGCGAATAATTTTAAATGCAGAAAAAACTCAGAGTCATTAGAAAGTATTGAAGACGTAGAGCGCTCCGATGCAAAAGATTTTCGTGTGACCCTCATTTTTAAGACAATATTATTTTCAGATATGAAAACACCAAATTGACAGTTTTCGTTAATGTTTTCGGTTTCAAAATAATTTGCAAATATTTAATTAATTAAGTATTACTCTCATATCGAAATAATGGGATACATACGAGTATTTTTGAAAAGCTGGATGAAATCAAATGAATGCAAAATTGTTAACGCTTGGATGACTTAATTTAGTAAATATTTTTGAAAAAAGATTCTGTTATTGGACTCACACGATGACTTTTTAATCACGATTAGGTTTAAGCCAGAGACAACACGTGATCCTCATCAACAATCAGTCTAGGAAAAGTTCTACCACTAAGGGCTGGTAGGCATAAAAATAATAATATCTTCTCAATAATCTCCTTCTCCCTTATTACTAAACGGTATTTCAGTCGGCCGTGATTTGAAAACTCAATGTGACCAATTTGAGGCCACTTGCTATTTACAGCACCTCATTCCCGGACGAACAAGCGTAACATGTATGTTATTTCTTATATGTACGCTCGTTGTCTTGATATTTCTGGGATGTAGTAACTTGTATGTTAAGGTTTATAGGCAAAAGGCCAAGGTCCGTAAATCCGAACAACCCCAACCCTCTAGATAAAAAGAAAAGGAATATCCACGGAGGACTCTTTTCTTTTTGGAGGGATAGGAAACAGGTGGATGTTTCCAGTTCGTACCACTATGGGGGTGAGACATAGAAGATGGTTTGCTGCCCTGTGTCTCCCATAATCGACAGTAAGGCTGCAATAAGGTCCTCCACTTATGACTTTGAACTGGATTTCGTGAAATTCTAACATAAGTCTAATGTGGGTACCATTTAAGGAAATATAATTGCGAATAATCTGGCTACTCAGGTGAAAGATGGTGGGACATTGACACACTCTGTGGAGTTCCTTTATATTGCTGCTGGAGACGTAACGTTGATGTCCAACTGCGGCGGTTCAAGATCAGGTGAATAATGAATCAAAAATCATCCTTTCGCCCCCACTGAGAACTCGGTACCCATGCCGAAATGCTGGGTCTCCCGTCAAACTTTGGCTTTGGTTGTAATAATGACAAAAAAGAGAAATATAGGAATAGATAGTCCATTTTCTGTGCCAGTGTCCTGCACTAGAGTAACATTTTTTTACCTACTTGGCAGCAGGTAGATATTGACCAAGGAGTTGGAGACTATCAACTCCTTCATTAGCGAATGGTGCTGGCGCTGACTCCCCTATGGCGTAAGGTTCCACATCACGACCGATAAGACTCAAACCACCTCTTTACTACTGTCTTCCTCTTCACCCTGTACAGAATTTGCTACCAAGTTGTCCCTCGTAGGCGCACATGTCGATCCTCACGCGGCATGTGCGCCTGGGAGGGTCGACGGGACGGTGTTGAACGGCTTTATTCACCCAGTGCAAAGAGCACCGTCAGGTAAGGCCTTCGGGCAGGTACTGACGTAAAATCTTTGACATATTTGTCTTCCTCTTCACATTGACCTCTTCTTGTCTCTCTTTCTCTATCACTATTCTCCTATATCAAAACTATATTTCCCTCTTTGCCAAATTTTCTTGACTCTTCTTATCAGCAATCCGTCAACAAGTGTTGTGGTCCTCTATCTATAACAATAATCAAAATTTAAAGTTCTGTAGATTTATTTTCTTTTTTTTTTTTTCTCTAAAATTTGAAAATTTTGAAAAACCCGCTTTCAACTTGAGAATGCGTTCAATTTAGTTACAAAGGACACCAAAAATAATTTAATTTTTTTCTCGCATACTCATCGATTTCGGAATTATTCAGACCGTAATAATGAAAAAAATTTTTTGTGGGAAATTCAAAAAAATAAAATTTGAAGTTGAAAAAACTTATGAATTATCCTAAATTAGACCAAAATCGATGTTACGACGATATATTATTGTATAGCGTTTAATGAAACGTTCTTATTTCTCTGGGAGAGCAGGTAGGTAGATCCGAATAATTCTGAAACCGTTCAATATGTAAAAAATAATATCAATATTAATTAAATGGAATGAAATTTATAATGAAATCGGCAGAGCAGCATCCTTAAAAATCCCAAATTTTAGAAAAAAAAATATATAAAAAAACACAGAATTTTAAATTTTTGATATTTTTGTGAAAATAATATAGTGTTATCAGCAGTTGTCACAAAAATATCTTAATTATGTTCACTACTTATCTGTTTTTCAAATAAGTAGTGAAACCTCCTATAAAAATGGGGGAAAATCAATTCCACTACAGATACAGAATACAAATATTTACAGAATAATACAAAAAGAAATAAGAAAATTGTAAGAAAAATAAAATTAAAATAAATTCGTTTTCCTACGACTGCAAAATTTATATAAAAAAGTTATTTTGCAAGAAGGAAATAAATAAACTAAAGAATATGCACGAAAAATTTATCCAATATTCAATAAGAATTTGAGAGAAAGGGAAATTATATAATTTACACAACTAAAAATGTTCACACATATAGATTTTCTTTAAATCATTTTATTCAGGCTTGAAATTAAACATTGTTCAGCACTCCCTTTTAGTTATATATTTTTTGTAAAAAAACAAATTTAAATAGTTTTTCTGTCGCTGATAAGCGTAACAAAATGATGCATGAAAAAATTATGCCAACTTTGATAAATGAACGAAACAGTGTGGATAGTTTCAAGGCAACTTGAGCAATAGAACCAACTACAATAGATGGAACAAGCAAAAAAAATGTTCAACAGCCAAAAGTTACAATACATTTCACATGTAACTTATCCCAAGCAAGCTACCACTGCCACTGGTGTCCAGTACTATTGGTTACTTGGGTTGTTGGCATGCCACACAATGTAACATGAAACAATAATCAACACGGCATGTGCGTGTTCTGTTCACAGGGAGGAAAAAGTGAAACTCAAAATAATACGACTAAAACAGCATCTAGAAAAACGAAACAATTTATTTCTTGGAAAAATTAACTGGAGCGGCAGCACACATGAAATGAAATGTGAAAGCAACGCGAAAATATAATACATTATACACTCGTAAGTAAATATAAATATTTTGTTTTACTTCAAGTCATTTGTTGTTCCATGTGGCTGGAAGCTTTAAAAGCATATATCCCTGCTCCCGCAGCCGAAACGTGCACCCGCAACGACGACAAACTACTTCCGTTTAATAGTTGAAATCACAGCTGCTACGTTTTCCTTTCGTTCTAAATATTTTTCCTATTTTTCATTTTAGTTGATAGAATCCGTGTTTTCTGATATAATTTTTGTTTGTTTTTTCTTTGCTTTTAGGACATGCCTTGTTTTTCCGGCTGCTCCCTCCCTCTATTGTATGAGTTTTTCTTTTCTTTTTTTCCACTATTTGTTTTGTAACCAAGTTTTGTTATAATTTTGGCATTTAATCAAATTTTATTACAAGTAATTTTTCGCCAAGTTTTTGTGAGCGCGAATGTGTTAAAAAGCATAACAACAATCAAGCTTTTTATGCTCATGTGTAAACAAAAACAAAATTTTTTCAATTGCTTGTATGAAGTCAAGTCAACGAATATATAAAAGAGTGGTATCGTTCCTGCTTAAAACAGCTTCGAGACTCTCTATATGTGTTTTTATTATGCATTATTCTTAAGAATTTTTTTTTTTTTTTTTTGCTTTCTACTTGTGAAAATTGTGGCACGATTTTGTGAAGTTTTTGTTTTTAGGAACAAAAAAAATCTTAGTCATTATCTAAAAAGTGCTCGAACATTTTCTTTGGAAGATCCATTTTTCTTCCCTATTAGCTATAGGAAGAAAAGAGAAGTACTACTTTTTCTTATCTCATTCATATTTCTCTAAAATGTAGAGAGTTTCTTCTCATAGTTATATAAATACCTGTATTACAGTGTAGCCCATACTACAACTATTGATATTTGTTTAATTAATTTGCACGTTATCTTTTTTTCTCTGCATTTAATGATTCTCATTTAGTTAATATTATTATAGGAATAAGCATTCTCCTATTGTCAAGAGTAATTCATACAAGACGATAATTCGTCATATACGAGTAGTTTAAATTATTTGGGCACAAGTGACGATGATGTTGCCAGAACATTGTTCCGAAAAAACAGTAAAATTTCAAAGCAAAATCGTCAAGCTTAGTATCACTAACCTTGTAAGACAAACAATATTATTTTATAAAAATAAAACAATTATTATTTTAATAAGTCGCAGTGACTTAAAAACTCAATAAACAATTCAGTAACTCGTGCACCACTCGACAAAAATCTGATGTGTTGTTAATCGACATTAAAAAAGTATTATTTATCTTTCGCTTATATATATTACGGTTTTCGCTTTTCTCCACCTTTATTCAAACTTGGCCAATTTTACACGAAAATTATTGATTTCCTTAAAAATTCCCAGATATACAAAGCACCGGCTAAAACAAAAGTAAATTGTTGCAGGGCAGATACTTTGAAGAAAAATATTAATTTTCTATGCATTTATTCTCTATTTTATGATGTTTGGCATTTTATCTCTTCATTACCCCTCTTGGGAGCATATGGCTTCCAAAAAGCATTTTTTGCCTTGTATCAGTTTCGTTAATCGGCTGTTGTTCCAGCTAAGTAGATGATTAGTCTACTATAGCAGGTCCTAGGAAAATAGGGGTGTCATCTGTCACCCTCTGTGTATTTGGAGTAGTGGTAAGGAACCTTGCTAATCTTAGACTACCACCTTTTTTCCCACGGGGTGGCGACAGCAGCTCAGGGGACTTCTTGGATGAATTTTTTGGAAGGGGGTTGAAGCCACTTAATTTTAAAACTCGAAAAACCGTGGTGAAAAATTTTTCGTCCTCTGCCAGGGAACTAATCTGGTTTACTCGGTTTAGTAGCCAAGCACTTTAACCACTACACCAACCCACCAACTGATGGTGATGTTTGCTATAGAAAATAGAAAAATTGTTCTTTTCAAATTTTATAACAATTTTTGTCCTTTCTCTAATAAGCGCAAACTTGCAAGGAAAGACTACGCAATTATATAATAGCGTTAAATTTTTTAAACTAAAGATACGAGTATATGTACATATATTCATAAATTGACAAACAAGATGTTACACTTTTCAGAAAAGGAAACATCATTGGGTAAAAAATCGGCTCCAAGATAAGGTAGAAAAGTAACAACTGGCACCCTGCTTATATATTAATAAAACTAAATATATTTTATTCAATACAACGAGCTTAAATTATATCAACCTCCACTCTATGAGCTTGTGGGAGCCTGTTATCCTTGAACCTGTATACGAGTATATCAAACCTGTTGCCAGACGTTATTTCATTATTATTTCTTTCATCTAGTGACAAACTTTTGTGTCGCAGTTATTAATAATTGAAAGAGTTCCCACTTAGAATATTGGGAATCCATAAGTAGGCACTGGACATGACTAAAACACATCAAGTATTGACAAAACCAAATCACAAGATTCAGACTTTCAGAGAAGATTAAAGACCCAACAAGTATGAGTTGTTTCACATACAGCAACTGCAAAATTGTGAGGTAAGTGTGCCTGCAACTACATGCAGAAATTCTACTCCCTTCTTCTTATAAATATTTGGTAGACAGATGGCGTCTTTGATAACTGGACACTATCCAAAGGCGAGTGTTAATTTAAATTTTCTTTAATAATTGTCATCATTTAACTCTTTCAAATTATGGACAATACACGTAAAATTTTAGTGGTAATACAAGGTGGCACAAAAGTAATGTCATATTTTGAATTGGCTGTTATTTTATTGCAAGATACAATTGTACAAAATGCCATAAAAAGAACGCAGCTATACATCAACTCGGGAGGTGGCCATTTGACCGATACAAGTTTCTCAAATTTATGTCATCAATTTAACACTTTCAAATCAACATTTTATGAAAATAACTGTTTAAATGATGAAGCATACCACTGATCACTGAACAGTACCGGCAGCGATTGATACTCCTCTACACTAATGTATTACATCACAGCTCCCTCCTCCGTCGGTAATGTGAGCAGAATCGTCGACCAAATAAAACAATTAATAGAATGGCTACACGTACATCTTAAACGTAACACCAGACTCGCTGCAACTCTGCTTTAAAAAAAGAGTAGAGTTGTGGAAAGAAAGAAATCTCTCTCTCTCTCTCTCTTCTTATTTCATCACCTGTCCTTATTACATCACCTTGCCTGAGTGTTACATCTCTTAAAAAAAATAATGCCAGTCAGTTAAAATTATGACACTACTTTTTCGCCACCATGTACCACAATGACAAGTTGCTGTAGTTATTCATTTTCTGCCGTTGTCTTTGGGGATGTCGTAAGTTGTGCTCGAAGGAAATTTAAATTTCCTTTAAGCATTTTTAGTCAGATTTTCTTACTTCATGTATTTCATGGCAAATAAAAAAGACTCCAGCGGTGAAAAATTGTTCAAACTGTGGGATGTGAATTGCTGGGGTTGTTTACAATGTATTTTGCTTTAGCAGAATCATAAATTTTTTTTATAAAGTGCTTTTAAATAATTGTGGACTATTCGTTTTTTAAAAGCCCAGGATTCCATAAAGAAGAAACTCATTGTTGAGAAAATAAAATCGTAGCATAAACAAAATAAATGATGAAATATTTGCCAAAAGTACGCTTTACAATTGAACAAGAATGTAAAGAAAAAAACTTGACAACGATTAATTTGCTGCCACTAAATGAATGGCTACAATTTACGACTTGCAACAATTGTTCCCAATCTTAAGAAATGATTGCATTTTTGTTGCTGCTGAAATATTTTTGAAATGTTTGTTGCTGTTACAACAGAAGGTTCCAGCTAATTTTTTTTTGTTGTTGTTATTGTTGTTGTTGTTAAGATTACCTACAGGAAACTGGATAAATATGAAAATGCAACATCAATGCTTATATATTCGTTATTTACCTCCTACACTGTGAAATCTAAACTTTAAAGCTAGAAGCTTTATTTTTCTAAACATTCAAATTTATCAATTTTTTATCATGTCAAACCAAGTACCATACGCTACACGATTTGTTATAGATGCGCTCTCATCAGACAAGTTCAAGAGTTATTCTACTATTTTGCGGATGATAGGAATTCATATTCATTTGGCAGCAGGCCAAGTCTGTCGAAGATTGTCGCCATGAAGCGGAGTATGATTTATACACTTAGTAACGATCTTGTAAGCAGATTCTTGGGAATATGGTCGATTTTAATGCAAATCAGACTCCGTTCTATATACTTACAGATAAACGTATGACTAACCATGCTGCTCTATCCGTAGCAATGGGTGATATAATTAGATGTTTTTGGCATGAAAATTCAGTGTAAAGTTCGATGGGCGGAGCAAATTTTTCATGTCAATAAAGAAGCATGTAAGAGATACTCCACTCTCTATGCCCTGCTAAGTATTAAGCGTCTAAAGATAGAATACAGCTCTCATGTATGGGATGGTGCTTCCAATCCTATTTTCAAGTAAGAGTTGAGTAATACGGGAGAGGGCGAAGAAGCTCATCGTTGACAGTAGCGCAGCTAATGCTATTGACTCACTGAGGCATTGGCGCAACATTGGATGTGTTTTACTGTTTTAACGTTATTACAATTAAATGTGCTCTAATAAAATTGGGGAACTTGTTCCCGAAACCCCCACTTTTTTACGAATGACTCTTTCTTCATTAAGATCGCATCCATTTGTGGTTGATATGCCAGTGAATCACACCACGCATTGAAGAGAAAATGTATTCTTTGGACGAACAGTTCATATGTAGAATGAACTCCCAGCAGTAGTTTTACTTGTCACTTTCATAGTGAAAAGTTTCAAATCGACCGTCCACAAACAATACTCCCTCTAACCTTCTTCACAAAAGCTCTTTTCCTAGTTTTAGCACAGTGCATTGCATGAGTATGGGTTATCACCTGAAAGCAAGTTTAACAAACAAAAACAAACAAATTATCTAGGAGATGTCTGGAACTAAGACGCTAAATTTTCTTTTGTCACCTTGAGGGTGCCGTCTCATTTCTAAGCAACCTGTTAAATTGACAACATTTTTTTCCATAATTAAGGCTACTTCCCATATTAGAAGGATAAGCTTGACTGCACCCTTTAGACCATTCAACCATCAATGTTAAGAGTTTTATTTGTGTATCACATACCAAATTCAATAACTATTTATATCATTTTATCAATATTAAGATTATACTTTCCGCTTCAAGAACTGGAACTAAACAAAGGACAATGGCAACAAAATCAAAAGATAAGAATCATTGGTTAAGAGGATTTTATTTTTGTAAAGAATTCGTTAACAGAACACATCTATAATGAAATAAAAATAGATGAAAGCATCTTAGAACATCTGAGAATATAAAAAAGAGGTAGATATGGAAATAAATAAACTATAAAAGGATTCTGCTGAACACAACAATATCAATAAATTTAATATAAAATATAAGAGTTTCTGTCTCTGGCAGTGATTCTTAAAGCATTTTAGTCGAGAGAAACAATTCTTCAATATCAAAATTATGAATCGATTTTATATATAGAAGTTAAGTGGTATGATCACAATGTACCTAAAGGCCTTAGTGAGTCTAAAGGAATCCTAAACAAATATATGAATTCCATGGAAGAGGTTATTTTAGGTCAATGTTCCCGATGTATTAGTTACTAGTATTTGACTATTTTTTAATCATTATCATCATTTTAGATAGTAATGATTTTTCAAACCCATTTTTAAATAAAACTAGCCAAGTGCACAGATTATGGATGCAAATACCTTGTGTCTTTTCTTAAAGATTAATCAAATTTGACTTGTTAATTAAACTTAAAAAAGGCTATACTTTTACAAAACTATTCAAAAAATTATCAATCAAAAGCAATTTATTGGCCTTCGTAGACTAGTAGATAGTGTACTGGACTCGTAGTGCGAAGGTCGCAGGTTCGAATCCTGCCACAGAACTCTGGCAGTTTGTGTTTGATAATAAAAAGGAGCGCACAACAAGCCTTCACTGGCTTAAGTGTATATCGTATGACATGGGCTTTCATACCCCTCCAGTCAACCTAACCTAACCAAACCTAAATCAATTTGATCGTAGTTATAGTCCATAATAAAAAACTAAAATTAAATATGAATATTTTTTCAACACTCAGTTTTAATTTATAAAAAGGAAAATAACAAACGACAATAAAAAAATATGTTTTGTTTGTTGTGGCTTGAGCTGTTCATATGCCGACATTTCATTGTGTTGTTTATATAAAAACATCCTAAGACTATGTATTTTGTTATGATTCATATAAAACTTATATACAATTCTCATATTGTATTTGATTCGTATGGCATAAACATTCGAAGTTGAATTTTTCCCGACTGCTTAAAGTTCACTGACGATTTGGTTAAGCGACCAATGAAATGTCGGCATATGAACAGCTAAAGCCACAACAAGCAAAACATTTTTTAAAAACTTTAATTGTTTTAACAATTATTTGGGGAGAATATCCCAAAATAATAAATTTCCGATATTAAATAACAATATAATTATTCTGTTCCCTTTTGCTGGCGTCGCATAGTAAATAAAAATTTTATATGCAACAATTTTAAAAAGAGACAAAAAATATTTCTAATCATAGGGAATCACTTATGGCCAGTTTTTGTTTTGGTATTAAAATATTATTTGTCTTTAAGTTCTATTTAAATACGGAACTCAGTTTTTCAGTACAACTTTGTACGACTTACCATGTGATTTTAATATTTTGTTTTTGTTTGACAAACAAAGAAATGTACGTTAATCGGCATTTCTTTTTTTAATTTGACAAAAATTTGATTCAATATGTGATATTAAAATTTTAATATTCATATTAACCTCATACGTTGAATACTTTCCAACTGCTTAAAGTTTACTGACGGTTTGGTTTAAACACTGATAATATTTCGGCATATGAATAGCTAAAGCCACAACAAATGAATTTGGAAAATTAATTATTGTAATGAATATTTTTTAATTAAAAAACTTCTCATAATCTTCTTATTTATTTTTTTCTAAAAGTTATTTATTTATATTTGCAATTAATCATCTAGAAGATTCGCTTTTGTATTACTAAGGAGACCTCTACTAACGAAGAAAATATTTTCGATAGTAAATCTAATATTTTCTGTAATAACATTTTTCATCCAAGCAATACCTCTAGCAATTCGTTTGGGCTATTACGGTGTTTACTGGGTTGCCTAAAACAATATATTGCCTGTGCATGCCGCATATGGGTGGCCTATCCTTGTGATAGTTAAAGATTTAGTGAAGGCATACATACGTGTATGCACATATATCTTTTTGCTTTCATAGACACATTTAAGCAAATAATAAACATGAAAGTAAAGATTACTTGAGGGGGGAAAGGATGGAGGCAACCAACTTGGCAAAGTTTCTTAATCCATTTTAGCAAATTGTGAAAGTAAAATGAAGAATTTTAAAACAATTTTATTGTAATCAAAAGCCTTTCGTAAAATCTTTTTCAACATTTTATAGTTTTAAACATTTTTTTTTTTATTCCATATTTTATTTCATTTAAAAATTTTATTACAAACTCTTCAAATAATTTCTTTAAAATGTTTTCTTCAATGAAATCATAACCAAAAATTTATGGAATTAATATATTTGTCATATAGCTAAATTGTTGCTATTATTTGGCACTTATCTCTCTGGCAATTGGCTGAGAACAACCAGCAGCAGAATTGGACTTTTCTAAATGCAACAGCTGAATCAAAAATTACAATTTCAACACCATATAATACATCAGCTTGGAAGTCCTTGAAATTCTCCATGTACCTCACGTTACATGTGGAATTCCACATAATATTCCCGTTCGAGTTTTGTGTTAATGATTCCAAACGGACTCCATTCATAACTTGTGGAAAACGAAGTGGTACAAAAACGTATGAATGATGAGCAATGAAAGCAGTATTATTATACATAATATTTTATATACACGGTATCAGTTGGCATCCTTTTACGTTATTAATATTTTGAAGTGGCATGTTTCTTTCATATAGAGGAGTAAATTTGAGTACTTACAAGCTGTCCCCCTTATCATATTCATATAAATTTCTTCCTCTTCCCTAAATGTTTGGTATATAAACATAATAGAGGCGAAATTAACCCCCTCCCTCCTCTTAAAGAATCCCAGATGTAAACATTCAAAACTCCCATACATTGTTTTTTTGGTGCCCCCTACCAGAGACAGTCGTTAGAGCCTTTTGTGCTTTGCAGTGTAATTAATAACTCTTAATGATGATTTTGGTTTCTGATACCAATCAGTCAATCAATCAATATATTATTCTCCTTCCTTATTAGCAAATTATCCAAATGACTTCTTTAAACACTTAAAATATTATCAGTACCACCATCTGAAATCACGCAAATAAGTATTTGAAATACTTTTGTCACAATTCTTGGTTTGCTATCTAATATTTATTATCTTAATAATTAAGTAGCTGCCAAAAATGGTGAAACTAGATATTGACTACATGGCACAGAGCTATAAATACTTAGTAAATAAAGGGAAGCATAAATGATAATTATACATTGACATTAATATTACGTTTTCTTTTTCTTTTTATGTGTTTGTTTATTGATACATGCACACATGTGTATGTAAAGACTTTAATTTTTTCAGACTTCTGAAACTTTTCTATATCTTTTCATGTGTATGATAGGAAAAATTAGGCTTTTTTAAAAAATTGTGTTGTCATTGGTTTGTTATAAAAAGTAATCAAGGCGAATTCATAACCTGTGGCGTCATTACCTCAGGTTATCATCAGTTGTTCTATAAAAAAATGAGAAGTTCAAGCCCCAAATGGCAAAGCTCGTTTATTTGTTTATGTTGGCTCACGTGGACTTGATTAGCAATTAAATAACAAATTAAAATAAAAAACAAAATTAGACCTAAAATAAACTAATTTAAGAAAGACACAACAAGCCTTCCCTGGCTTAAGTGTATGTCGTATGACATGGGCTATCACACCCCTCCAATCAACCTCAACCTAAAGACAAATTTAAGTTTTTATTTTTTACATGTACAAACTAAGATATTCAGAGTGCTTTATGAAATTCTACAGAGTTTACTGCGTCTGGGAATTGTACAGAATTAGAAACAGCATTGGTGTGTACACTATTTCAGCTTTTTGCTGTATATACAGCAGTATTTGCAATTGTAGGGACACTTGTTAATCCCAAATTTCCATCTGCATTTAGGTCTTTTATCTCATCCAGCACATCTATTAGCCGATCATGAATTTCTACGCAGTTAGACGCATAATGTTTATGTCAATAATAATGGTACCTACGCCTGAGACTGTTGCAGGAAATAGCATTGCTGTCTACACTATCTCCACTTTAATTCAAATGCTGTAGGATCATCACATCTACCATATCTGCAGCCGCATTATCAATTGTAGGAGCACTTCATAATCCTATGTTTTCATCTGCAATTAAGACTCTGCTTATCCGGTACACCTACTAGCTGAGCATTAATTAACAATGCACTGGCATACAGATTGTTCTCATAAGAATTTATTATAAATTCAATATTACCATATAAGTATATTAATTCTATAATAATTTTATTGCTTTCTTTCGACATGTTTATTAAAAAATTGATTGAAAGCAATTTTGCTTTGTGTTGTAATCAGATGTTTTTGACAGACTGGTAAAGTTGTGGTAGGGCGAATTGTGTGTTGTGTTTTGTATTGTAGTATTATAGTATTGTTGTCGTAATAAGGCCCCCTAGCATTCAGTTCGCCTTGATAATAATGGTAATTATTTTCTGACGATGCTGCCACTAGATGTTGTGGCGAAATATTGAAAAGAATTAAATTTAAATAAAATGATGTTTGAATAAATACTTATTTAATTTTTCATTAGCTTCGAATGATATTTTAAATAAGATAATTCCCAGGAAATAATGGATTTTAAATCATATTTTAATAAATTAATTTCCAAGAACAAAGAATTACTTTTGACAATGCTTTTTCAAAAAATCAAATAATTTCCAAAAAATAAATTAGGGGCATTCACACCGAGTCTGTTAATCCGGTAATTTGTTAGTTGGTAATTTGTTAAAACACTTTACTGTGAACACACTTTTTGTTCTATCTCAGTAGTGCGGTAACTTTTGCTACAAAACAGATGATTTAAATTTATTAAAAAGCAAAAATGCCTCGAGAAAGTGCAAAAACAAAAATAGTAAAAAATTTAATTGAAAATTCTTTGTTACCGAGTAACAAGAAAATTACCAAGCTTGCCAGACTGGTACTTTGTTACTCGGCAGTTCGATAATTTGTTAATTTTACAAAAACAAAATACACGTAAAAAACTATCGAATAACGACTAACGAATTAACAAGGCCGGTATGAATAACCCTATTGTTTTTTCTTCATAAACTTTATATGTATATTATTTTGATAGAATAATTTTTAAATTATAAAATAAATATAATAAATATATTTTAATAAAATAATTTCTAAAAAATAATATATTCCCTTAACTTACCCCTCGACACACAAACATATTTACAGCCACTATGTATATCATAAAAGATAATTGATACAGACAAACAGTTTCAAACTATTTCGCTACTAAATCACTTCCACAATGCAACTTCAGATTTAATTTTAAAACATTGACCAATAAATATTACTTTTACGCCAGTACAATATTTCCTTTTCCTGCGCAAACAATTTTTTTATCTCACCATAAAAAATAATGTTTAGCTGTGCTGTTATTGTTATAATCGTATTTTGTAAAATTGTTTTGCTTATTGGACAAAATGTTGTACATTAAGCCGAATGGGAATAATAAAATTAGGACAGACACATTTTCGAAAAAAAAAAATAAAGCGTTTAACAAACCAACATTTTTTTTATTGAAACGATACAATTTTAGTTTGAAATGATGTTACTTTATTGTAAAGCTAAAAATGTATGATGTTGTTGTTGTTGTTGTTGTATCTGTTGTATAATATGTATATTTTTTATTATCTGAAGTAAAACTTGCAAACAAAAGTTTGCTCCACACATTGTCCTACTCTTAGAATATCAAAAAGCCTGTTCTAATGTCCTAGTTCCTCACAATCAGCTCTTGTCTTTATTGTTAAGGGCAACATATTATGGTCCACCATGTTGTTTTGTTTATGTGGCAGAAAAAAGAAACATATAAACTTTTCCTTAAGGCAAATACGTAAGTGCTTGCCACATGCTTCAAATTTGAACTTTTTCAAACAAGAAATACAAATTTACAACAATAAAAACTAATTGATTGATTTACCGACATGAATTTTAAAATTTTCCTGGCTTTTAAATTGAATATTGCACATTGTGTTTCGTCGTAATTGAGATTAAAGATGAAAAAAGCTTTTGTGAAAAGAATCTATTGACAAAATATTTCTCTTAGCCTCAAAGAAATGTGAAACAATTTTTTTAATAAAAGTATTAAATATGATCGCTTATCATAAAAACAAATTGTGTTAATAAGACCATGACGAGGTGGCATGGCAGCATTCCTCGAGTGCATGGTGTAAAGTACTTTTATAAAAGGCTTCTATAAAATTACAATTGAAATAAGAAGGAGGCTTGAATCAACCATTTGGTTGAAGCGTTTGTCACTCATGCATACATTTCTCTACAGGACGCTTAGTTTTCTGCGGAGGTTTGTATATTTCGTAAAATGGCTATAATTTCACGTAAAACATTATTGTTATATCTGTCATAACAGCGCTTTGTCCTCATTCTGGTAATAGTAAATGGGCAAAATAATGAAAATGGCCAATAATGAAAATTGCCAGCTGTTTCTGAAATTGTGGCGCTGATGTCCAAATCCAATTTAATTTAGTTCAAAGCCTTCCTTCCATATATACTTATTTTCATATATTAAATTTTATGATTAGAACACAGAAAATATGTACAAGTCTTTCTAAAATTAATTTCAAACTCCGCAGCAAGTTTCATTGGATTCCGAACAAGCACATGCTTGCCCCCCGTATACCCCTAATTTGGGAAATAAAATTTTTGCTGTATTTATAATCATAATATATTATAAATATTTATAATATAAATAAGTGTAAATGTTGCCATCTTACAAAATTATTAACCTTGATGTATTCTATGAGAATAAATCCAAATTCTTCATGTGAAAACTACAATTTGTCCCACACAGCTTATGCTAAATTAAAATTTTTTGGAGAAGAGAAAAATATGAAAAGAATTTCTTTACGAAAATCTGGTGCGGCTCTAATCAATATGTTTAGTAAAATAGAAAAAAAAAACTGTTTTCTATGTATAAACATTTGTATATAAAGGATTTCTTTCCGACCGCCTCCTGCAATTTTGTAATGAATTGGGTTTCTGCAAGAGTTTTGCAAAATACTCAATAAAAAAGAGCTTCTTAAGAAGGTGGGAAAATTCCGAGATTCTGAAGTATAAAAAATGCTAAATTAGCTCATTTCAAAATGATTTTAAAATGGGACTGTCATATGAAAATTTTATTTTTAAGTCTCTCAATTGAATTTATTTAGAAATTTTATTGTTTGTTAGCAGTACTACCTGCGTTTCATTGGCGCTACCCAAATCATTAATATACCGTCAAGCAAACAACCAACAATAAAAAAAAATTAACATTTAACAAATCAACTGGGACTATATTGAATTATTTATATTAAATATTACTAGGTATTTAATTTTTTTACGAAAATAAATTCATATTAAGTTCTCAAGGATACACATTTGACAATAGTTACAACCTGTGATTTTTGATGTAAAAGTAATAGTTTTAGTTAAAAATTTAACAAAAAATAATATTTTTAAGGAAATCTAAAGACACAAAAAAGTAAATTATGATATTCTCAAGCCAGGATTTCTTTTTCGTATGTGAAAGTAATTTTATCATTATGAGTTGAAAAAAATGTCAGTGCAGATTTAAAGAAATAAATATTTATAAATATTTTTTATAAAAAGGAAGTATTAACACTATCTTTTCGACCTTTTTCAATATATCTTTTATTTCATAAACGAGCTTTAGGTCTTTTTATAAAAACAAATTTATTTTATTTCAATATATCAACACCTCTTTGGGCGTCTGCTTCAGGAAAAATTTTTTAATGTGCCAAATGTTTTTTATAAAAAGACCTAAAGCTCGTTTATGAAAGAAAAGAAAAAGAAAGTATTTTCAAATAATTTTTTTTCCTAGGAAGTCTTTAACAGATCCTTTGGAAGCAATGAAAATGTCCTTACTCAAGAGTTACTTCCAAGTTTTGCAATGTACATATTTATATTGAAAAATAATATTTTCCATAAATTTTTGTAAAACGGATGAAACTTTTAAACCCAAAAATATTTTGATTTTATTATTCGGTTTTTTTTTTATTTCAGCTTTTTTTGTTTATTTAGTTTCAAATCAACGATAAATAAGAACTACAGAATTAAATAAAAAATATATATTTTTGCCTGCAGAGATCGCTCTTGTCACTAGCAACGTGCAAGGACTCAAGTCGAATGTTAAAACTACTCCCTCTATTTCCCTTTCCATAACCTATTTTCAATGTTCCAACACAATCCATTGCATGAGTAGAGGCCATCCCTTGAATATTGGCCCATTAAAAATAAACAGGAGCGGAATTGGCATCACCGTGCTGAAGCAGCATTGATGCTTAATGTTAATTATTATGTAGTTAAATATATTATAATATAATTAACATTTTTTAATTATTATTCCTTATTTATGTTGGCTGTCAGCTACTCGTATTATCAATATTGATGCAGGTTTTCTCTGTTCTATATCTCTATTAAGAGATATACAAAAAAAATCCTTCACTTTTTTCTTTTTAACCAAAAATTTACAATGAAATCTTGACAAAAAAAAAAATACCAACACCAAGACCATTAATCACAATTACCATAAAGTCAACAGTTTTTCTCATTTTGCTTTCTTAACACATTTAACTGCAACTTGGCTACTTAGCATTTTAGTATTTAAGCATTTTCATAGCAGTTAATTGCAAAAATGCTGGAATCGCAAAAAAAAAATAAACAATAATAATAAAAATTGTAAAGAAAAAATGTAAATTTTATCTAATGGACAATGGACTCGTAATTTAACAATAAATGAGCGTCCTTGAATTAGTGGCAGCAAAAGTGCTTGCAGCTGGCTACAACATTTAACACCATTTGAGTTCAACCAACATTTCTCTAGGCAGAGTGTTAATTAATGATACATAAGACTTACTACTTCGCTCCTTCGCACGAGAAATCCTTGTGGCAAAAATTATAGTTTAAGTTCTTGTTTTTTTTTCCTTTTACTTCTTCTTGTGTCATTATTATTGTTCCATATAAATATTATTGTTTGGTAATTTTTTTTCAAAATCTTATTAAAAATTCAAAGAGAAAAAAACATATCCTTAATTAATGGATAAAGTTTCCTCGTTGCATTTGCTTTCTTCTGGGTTTATTTCCTTTCGTTTTGCCTTAAAAATAATTGTCGTTGCCTTGTGACATATTTCTAGTTTCCTTACGTTTTGGCCATTAATATAAATTCAACATCTTGTTATCGACAAAACCTTGTTACGCCCAGCCTGTTGTGGCAGGTTTAGCTATGGACGAAAATTTGCAGTTGCTACCAGCTTAATGATTATTCTTGTAATTACATATATAAAATATTAACCAAATAACATTTTTTTTTGTAATTATGATATTAATACAAGTATTTAAATTAATTTAACTTTCCAGGCAATAATTGTTGCCAGAACTTAAGGAATAAATAAGTGTGAAAGAAACAGGCGTTTGTGTACACTGGGATATACTTATATCTTCCTCAAGTCTTTAGATTATATAAGACTGAGAAAGAGAAATTAAAAGGCCTACAGACTTGCTTGTACTCCAATTTACTTTTCAGTTGCCATTCGTAAGTTTTCACAAAACCTAAAGGAATTGAAATTTTCTGAAAGAAACTTTTCTTGTGTAAACGTTAGAGCAAGTTGATGAGGGAATTTTCAGCATATGCGCAATATGTGCGAACCTCCTCTTAAACGGAGGCAATTTTTTAAAAGCCTACTAGTACAGAAGATACAAAACATAAACATAATTCTTATTTCGTGTTCAGAAAATATCTTTTCCCTCTACCCAATATTTCAACAACAGCTACTAAACATTTTAAATGTACTCGTATTATTTTACTATTTACAAAGTACAGACAAGATAATGAGAAAAACCTTGAACATTTCTCTTGTTTTACTTTATTTTTATTTATTTATTTATTTATTTTTTTTTTTTTTTGTCAATGCTTTTGCAATCCCGTTACTTTTTTGTTTTGTCTAACTATTGCTGCCGTTGTTTGTTGTGACACATCTGCTGCATTGTTTTCATCTTCTTTTAACAATTATTGTCAATAATAATGAAATGAAATGAGAAAAACGTAAATAAAATAAATAAAGACAGCAGAATTTCTTTCTCGGCCTCCATTTTTTCGCATTCATTTTTTATTGAGTTTTAATTAGATATCTTTTGTAAAGAAACCAAGGAGATTCTCATAGCTTTTTAGGATGATCTATGTATGTATGTAGTTGCCTTTTCAATTAATTGTTAATTACACATACTTACATACATACATATTGTACATACATATTTTTGGCAATCATAAAATTTTTTATTGTTGCTGCAGTTGATATCTGAAGTTATTATTGAAACAAAAGGAATTAAAAGAAACATGTACTTACATATGTATATAAGTACATAAGTATGTACATATGTATATATGTAGGTATGTATGGATGTAAGTACATAATATTCCTTCTTTAATATCACATAGCCACACATACATACATATGTATGTATGTATGTATTTCTGGTAAAACAGAAGCCTAAACAGTGAATCTGAAGTCGTGTTTTGAAAAAACAATTTTTTGGAAGTACATACATACATACATATGTACATATCGAGCTTTTGGTGCAATACCGTAGTAACTCAAAATTTTAATTTTTTAAGGTTATATTACGAAATTATTCGCCTTGTCGTTTTTTATATTCTGTAAAAGTTTCATAAAAATATTTTGTATACTCATTAAGTTGTGTGTAAATTCAAACTTTAAATTCAATTTCTACAAAACAACCTTTTTTGAATTATTACGTTACTGCAGCAAAGGCTCGATATGTACAGACTTAAAATATTATTTTTAAAAAATATGTATTACTTTATACCCTTTATAGAAATTATTCTTACTACACATGCAATTTTTATTTGTCTAACGCACAAAAACTTTGCATAAATTAGGAATATGATTTTCTCGCAATAGCATTAGGGAAACAAGGCTACCCGCTCAGCCATTCCGCTCACTAAAAAGCCACATGCTCATTGCGTGGCCTTGGCTTAACAAATGAAATTCTATTAATTACAGCTGTTTTGTATTGTTTTTAACAGTAAATGTCGTATTTTTTTATTTAAATTTCACATCTTGAAATAATTCTACAATATATTATACTTAGACAGGGTTAAAGAAGTCATCCAGAGCATTATCCTTGAATAAAACTTTAAGTAAAAGGATAATTAAAATTTATGGTATTTCTAAAACACTATATAGTACGCCCCCATATTGGGCACCAATTTGCTGCGAAATTTGGGTTTGCTGCAATGTCTGATAAAAAAAATTATGGATTTAAAAATTCCAAGTTTAAAAAATAATGTTTTTTCTATTGAAATAACTAAATCAATCTAACAAAAAATTGACATTAAGTTGTTCTGATTTGTAGTTTTTCATTTTGTTGTATTAGAGTTCATAGCATTAAACATGAAAGGGAGATTTATCTTGCCACAGGAAATGTATTTATGTTATACAGATTCGCGAAGCTTTTGAAGAACTTAAATTTCTTTTAAACCAATTTTGTTATCTTTTTTCGGCCCACTAGATCTGATTGTTGAAGTATTGAATAACTTCTATTAGTTGTAATTTAGGAAAGTCATAGTAACTATCAAAAATTATACATCATTGTTTTCCATATCTTTTTATACGATTTTAACCTCTGTTACTTAATCTAAATTGTCTTCATCGGATATTTCAGGTGTTATTTTATGGGAATAACCACAATTTAAAAAATTTGGTTGTTACATTAAGCGAAGAGTTGTGGTAAATGAGGGTTGCGAGAGCTGAGGGCGCACTGTGTCTACATAAGTCGTTAATGGCTTTCATCAGTTATAAACACGATGTTAAGTTTCATCATATACATACATGGTATTCTATTTATTTATGTAGTATTTGGAGGATGTGCCTTCTTTTCGATAACATATTTTTAGAGTATATACGCTGACCGTTTTTTAACCTAGTACGTTTAATGAAATCGCTATTATTTATAGCTGTGTCTTTGAATTTATGCACAGTATTTTTTTATTTTATACAATTTAATATCGTTACTATTCTTCCAAATATCTCATATATGTTTCTTAATCAGTTGCCTACAATCTGAGTAATGAAATTAAAATTCTAAACAGGAACGTTTTAATAAAGATTTCTCGCAATTTTATCCACTTTTTAATTTTCTACAAATTCACACTATCTCAGAATCCACAAAAAACTTAATTTATTAATACTATCTTATTAGCCTTCCAATGCACTCTTGCTATCGGAGATAATAAGTGACTTTGCTGAAGTTGATTCACATGCTGCTAATTCACTAGTGATGAGTCTCCTGATTGTGTATTCACTGTATACTGCAAAACCAGCTTTTCCATCCATGACAAAACTATCTGCAAAAAGCTTATTATAGTCCAGATATTTGCTATTCGATGTTAGTGGCAAAATATCAAGAAAAATCTTATTTGCAACAGATGGGCATCATTAACTGAAATCAATACAAAGACATTGGAGCGTATGATGATAAACTTTATTGTTTGATGAACAATTGTATTGACTATACGCCACAGTGTGTGCCTCAGATCTAGTGGATATATATTTAACAATTCACTTCACTTATTGTCTCTAAATCTAAATCTAAAAAGGTACTTATTAATATTATATGTATTTTTTCATTTTCTTTTGTTCTCTTAAATGAAATAAGCTTAGTTGCACGTTCGTTATTAATTAACAAGTGTGATTAAAAAATTTGAAAGGTTCTATATATCCATACTTCTATTACAATATAATGTTAAGAATTGTGTATTTTTAACTCTAGTTTCCTTCAAATTACATACGCTGTATAAGAAAAATAGTCACACGTAAATTTTAAACCCGTGATATGACACGATAAGAGAATTTAATTAAAATACTCTCAAATAAACAAACAATAACAAAAAACACATATGAAACACATATAATAGAGAGTGTTTTTATAAATGTTGATTTTGAAACTTACCACACAATATTTTTCGCTTTTCTTTGAACACTCCTTCAAATAGAGATGGGCATACTGTTCAGAATAATTGAGGCAGGGAGTGATGGAACCAACACCCTCGTTATATTGACCGCACATGTAACACTTGAGTCCATTCACAGTAACAAGACCACATACGAGCACAGTTAACAAAGCCATTATATTCTGGTAACTCATGATTTTAAATGTTGGCGTTGATCTAAATACTTTTCTGCCAGATCCGAATGATGCTGATGTTAATTGTGCTAGTGAAACGGGCTGCTGTTGTTCCATCATAGAAAACAAAGAAATTTCCGACGATGAAGAAGACGAAACAATATCAACGTTTGATGGTGACAATGATGCTGATGTTGGGATTGTTGTTGATTTTGGAGTTGCTTTTATTGTTGAATGTTTTTGTAATAAAGTGACTCCTGTAGGAGCTAAACAAGAAGCAGCTTCGTTAGTAGACGTTATTCTTGTGGATGAGTATAATAATGATGACTTTTTATTGTTATTATTTTGTATCAATTGTGACATTTTCTTTGAATAGCTTTGTTGTTGTTATATGTTGTCAAAGACAGAAGGCAAAACAAGGAGTCGTTTGTGTACGTCTTATTCTTATTATTCAATAATTTAATTAAACGTTAAAGTATGTTTTTTTTTCTTTTAAACTTTATTTTGTTGATTGTTAAATTTTATGTTTTTGATTCCACTGTTTGTTTAGCAATTTGCCGCTATTTCTATTGAAAATTAACGAATCTAAATGAGCGGTATGAAAGTAATTTTTCATAATAAAAATACAGACATTTAAATATATGTACTTATGTATATATTTTTAATTTTTACTCTAAACTTTGAAATTTGAAGAAGGCTATTTTGAATTTGTATATCAACTTTTGTTTTTATTTTGCCAAAAAGAAAATATGGTAGAAAATTCTGGCCTAGAGTGGTGTCCAACAGCAGGCTTTGGGAACAATCCAATCAACAACTCACGGCCACAGAAATAAAAAGACGTAAATGGCGCTGGATTGGCCACACTTTGAGAAGATCAATGAACGACATCGCAAGAAATGCCATAGACTGGAACCCCGCAGGGAATCCGAAGAAGAGGACGTCCAGCTCATACGTGGAGAAGGCAAATCAAAATAGAAGAGGGTGGAATGGGTAAAACCTGGGGCGAAGTGATAGCGTTCGCACAAGACAGGAATATGTTCAAGCAATTCATTGAGACCTTATGCTCCTTATATATATATGTATATGGTTCCTTTATGGTTTGTCTCTTACAAAGTATTTCTACAAAATGCTTAAGATTTGAGAAAACTGAAACAAACCCTTACATTTTTCATTTAAAACTGTTGGCAATCGTCTTGTTGGTTGACTTGCATAATATAATGATAATTAAAAATGGTGCAAGCCTAATGCCTAGAAGGAAAATCTTGGTGAGAACCAAATAGACTCTCATATCCCATCGCAACTGGCGAAATCACTGTTCTGCTTCGTAAGCTGGAATTAAAAATTTTCCATGTTGACTTTAAGCATTGGCTTATAATTTCTTATCTCTGTGCTAAAATTGTTCGCCAAAATCAACCTACTAATCTAGACTAGGCAAATTTAAGTCAGTGGAAAAATTGTTGATGATACAAAGTTTTTCGAATTTTATAAGAAAGCAACGCACTAGTCTCACTCGGGTATCAAAAGGAAAAGACATTTTCAATATTTAACGTATTTGTTAGTGTTATTTTTTATCATTGAATACTGGAAAGTAGTTGCGGAAATCTCTATTGATGCCGTGACTTCTGAAATATGCTTGATGTGGCTTAAAAATAATTTGTAGTTTTTCCTAAATTGAAAAGTAACTAACTATTTCCCTTTAATGCCGTCTTTTGTTGTTTGTTTTTTTATTTTCTAATTTTTTTTATGTTATTCATTATTATTCCTTATAAGCAACATTATAATAAGAAAAAAATGGAAATTTTTCTAATATGTATTATAATATTGTGGCAAATTTCGTTCAGTAAAAGATGCATACTTCCAATATATTCTTATATACAAATTTCAAATCTTCTCCAGCTTAGTGATCAGAACACAGGAAAAATGTTCCAAAGTTTCCTAAAATTGTAAGTTCGTTTCATTTGATGCAAGGACACAAGCCCATCTTTTATACATTGGCAAATGCGTAATGATTTTTTCTAAATTTCTTTTATAATGACGTATCATGTATCCTTAATGTCAGAAATTAAACGTTGGCAAAGAATGATATTAGTATTGGTAATTTAATGTTATGGATGTGAGGACATCCTTGTCCTGCTTAGATTCTTATTTTCAAGGCTTTTGCAATATTGTGACCACTATATGGTTATGAAAAATCATAGTGAGAATTGACTTTAAGCTCCTTTGGCAAACTTCATTTCATTCGATGCGAAGACATAAGCCTACTTTTTATTGTTAATAAATGTTTAAAAGTATGTTATATTCCTATAGAATTCCTACAAATTTCATTTAATTTATTACAAGAACATACCAGGATATCGTCAATTCTACATATCATATATTTTGAAGTGATACTTAAACTAATTTCGTTTGGTTGATTCGAGGACATTCTTTTACATCATAGATTTTTATTTTCTATATTTTTGCTGCATTTATGACCAGAATATAGGAAAAATTTAAAAATTTTCTTAAGGATATTCCTATCTCTCTTATATATTTAAAAGTAATATTTAAAAGTAATAATATTCAGAGTACGCACTTTTACAAATTATATTATTAAGCTCTATGTAAAAGTTCACTTCATTTGGTGAAATAACATGCTTACTTCCCATATATCCTTGATATAAAAAATTTAATTCTCACTATGTTTATGATTTTGTTCATCAGTAAATACTTTTCAAGATTCTTTTTTTCTCTACATGTTTGAACACAATCATATTTATTCAACATTATTCATGATATTATCCCAATCTATTTGTTAATAATAAGAAAACGTTTCACTATTCTCAACGCGTTGGACAACTAATGAGTCACTTCCATAAGCTTGGATGTAACATGCGCCCCTAGAAAATTTTCCGGCTAATATTAGGATTCTAAGTAAAGGAGACGGCTGCGAATTAGCCGAATTGTTTGTGCGATGGAGGAATTAGTATTCCAGGCTAGTGGAAAGCACACATAATTTCTGACTTGGGAAATTCAGAAAATTCAACTGCGCCTTTTGCAAGGATATATTATAAACGAAAGTTCTGTTTTCAACTTAAGAACTTAATTAAATAGGATTAACTTCAAACATCTTCTAAACTAGAGCTGATAGAAAAATTTCATACACAGATTTGAAATCGTTATTAAAAATTAAGCCAATATCATATAACAGTGTAAGTGCGAATTCAAATTAAATTCTGGTGTTAAGCCAGAAAAACCATAGTTAAGAACATTTATGAACTTCTCATAACTAGGCGCGCGCATATAAAGGGTAACTTTTTATAGCAACTTCCTTTTTGGTAGCTCAGATGTTTTCGTGTAACATGTCACTGTTAAATATGTTCAGTTTAGTCTACAATTCAACCGTGAATCGATTTTAAAACGCTTTTGAATTTTATTATCAAAATTCATGTTCGGTTAAGAAAGTGCATCGTCCACTTATTTATCGGAAAATTTTGTTCATCGACGAAGCTCATTTCTGGTTGAATGGATACGTGAACCAGCAAAATTGCCGTATTTGGTGTGAAAAGTAGTCAGAAGCATTGCATTCTGAAGAATGCACTGTTTGGTGTGGATTATGGGCCGGTGGCACCATTGGATCGTACTTTTTCAAAGACGACGAAGGCAGGAACGTTACAAATTTGTTTGCCTAAAATAGAAGAACTGGGCTTGACTGACATGTGGTTTTAACAAGACAGTGCAACAAACTACACAGCACGCGAAACAATGGTCCAATACAGAGCCGAGTTCGGTGAACAGTTTATTTCACGTTTGGGGCCGGTCAATTGGCCACCTATATAGTAAATTTTAACGCCTTTAGACTATTTTTTGTGGGGCTATGTAAGGCTCATGTCTATAGGACCAAGCCTGCAACGGTTGACGCATTAGAAGTCAATATTGAAAAATTTATTCGTGAGACACCGGCCGATATATTGTAGAGAGTATGTTAAAATTGGACCCAGCGTATGAACCATTTGGGGCGTAGCCGCGGTCAACATTTACATGAAATCATTTTTAAACATTGAATTATATAGACCGTTCTATCGACTCAAATAAAGATTTAATACATTTCTGTAAATTATGTGTTTTTTTAAATCAAATCGAAAAGCTCTTAAAAAATCACCATTTATATGTATGTATGTGTAAGTACGTATTAGTGATGCAATTAATAATCGTCTTCGTATTCCGAAATATTCGCATAAATATTGACACTTGGATTCGCCAAATTTGGGTGATTATTTGTCAAACATTTTTGACCCAAAAAAAAATGCATAGAGTGTAAGAAAAGCATGAAGTCAATGACACAAAATATATAATAATAATGTAATAATTTGATTAAAATATTATTCAAGCTTGAGGTCTTATTTAATGGTTAAACAATTTTATTTACAATTATCGATATTTCGATACTCATTGAGTATCATCAGAATTCACCTGAAGATGATACTCAATGAGTATCGAAATATAAGACCTCAAGCTTAAATAATATTTTAATCAAATTGTTATAAAAAAGTCAAAAAATATAGAGATATTTCTAATGTAATAAATATTAAAAAAATAAGATAATAGTCTTCTTGTAGAAGATGCTTTGAATTCGAGCACAGTATCGTATGAGCTTTGAATACACGCAGTGTTGAAGTTGTTTAGAGATCAAATGACCACAAAGGATATCGATTGTTAAATAAAAGAATTGTAATAAAAGAATGTTAAATATAATGGGGTGGCAATTATACCCCCAATTTATTGTTTTAGATATACTTAACTACTTTCCTGGTAATAATTATCCAGTAACTTTACGATACAAATTTGTATTTCGTATCGTTTTGAAAGTAATCGAATCAAATTAAAATTATAATTTACATTATCAAAAGTAATGACGCCAGATTTTTATTTAATTACATATCATATATTTAATTTTGTAAATGTACAAACCGAGTAATAGACAAATGTCTCTTAATATTCGTATTAGCGAAAATTGCCTCAGATAGTAATATTCGTATTCGCGAATATCTAGAATGTGACTTTCGTTGCATCACTAGCACATACATACATATGTACATAACATGGAATTTCGGAGTGGTTAGTAATAATATTATTAGAAATAATTAATTTTAAAAGAAATCATTTTATTAAATTGATTTGTATTTTTATTATAGATTAACATTTTGCTGATCAGCTTATTAAAAAATCTATTTAAAGAAGAATTCAATTGCCTTACGGGATTGCCTGCTCTTTCGTTTTCATTTCTGAAAAATTTTTGTAAGATTGTTTGCTCCTTCAAAGAGAAAATAAGAATTTTAGCGCAAACTTTTTTAGAAAGATTACGCAATAAAGGAAAAACGTTAAATATTTCAAAGTAGAGCGATAAAAAGATTTCCTTTTATAAATTGATCAAGAAAATTTTATAATTTTTCTGAAATGAAAACGCTATAAATTATCTTTTTCCTCTTTCAAAGGTGGAAAATATGCTACACTTTTTGGAAAAGAAAACGCCATAATAAAATGGTCACATTTGTGGAATAAAAATTTTTGCTTTTTAATTGTATTGTAATTAAATGCATTTCGCTTATGAAAATTGTGGTAGTATTTTGTTTTTTTTTTTTCTTTTGCAAGGTCGTTAAAGTACCGCAAATTAAAATATTAGCACTAATTAAACAACAAAGCCTTATTGAATGATAACATCCATAATAACAGTTCAACAAATTGACTTGATGCGCTGACATTCATGCATTTTGTTTTTGTTGCATAGTTAACGGTACATCATGAAAATGTTAAAAGGGGCGTTGTTTTCATTTTGTTTTGTTTTTCGCTTAAGTTGAGTTTAAAATTATGTCTTGAATAGTGA
The DNA here is from genome assembly GCA_963681545.1 of Germaria angustata. Classification (NCBI taxonomy): domain Eukaryota; kingdom Metazoa; phylum Arthropoda; class Insecta; order Diptera; family Tachinidae; genus Germaria; species Germaria angustata. Next base: position 5,508,336 of record OY812998.1, read on the forward strand.
ATGGCTCTACTACACTTTGTTTATTTAGAAAACTTTATTTACAATTTTCTTTTTCCTTTTACATATTAATTATCACCTTAATTTTATCACGCCATTTGCTGCTGCTCGTATTATTTTTACTATGTGTTTTAAATCTTTCGATTCCACAGTAACACAAATTTTAAACCTTTTTGTGCTTTTACTAAACCGTTATTTCTTTTATATTTTTATCAATTTTTTTTGTTGTTACTTTTCTTCCGCTTTACACCATGCACGCTGAACTCGTTATCAAAGACTGAACATTGTTCACGATGCTATTGTCGTAAGCCATGCCTTTGAAGACAATTTCATTACACAGTGACGAAAAAAGAACACAAATTCACGAATACAAACGAATTACACATACACACCGGAACTCTCAAGCCGAATAATTTACATGTGCGTACATACATACATAAACATGCAGCATCGATTTCAATAAAACAACAAAGTTTCATTTTGAAATTATTTTTGTTGTTAGTATGTGGAACCTGTTTAACATGACATTAATCTGTTATCTACGATTGGTTAACAGTAAACTAGCATTATAAATAAGTTAATGTCCTGGCTAACTGAGGACGAAGCTCTTTAAAGGGCATTGCGAAATAAGTATAGGCACATATTGCTTGAGAGCCATTGCCTTAAAAATCCAAAGTCAATTTTTACAGTTAAAAGCTGGAAACAAATTTTTTAAGAATATTATAAATGAAGAATGGAAGTATCACCAAAAATATTAGAATATAACGAAAAATACATTAGAAAAATAATAATACCAGAATTAGGCAAAATGGAAAAGATGATATATATTTTATTATTTATTAATGATATTGCCGAATATTCGCCTATTTCATTCAGATTCGTATTCGCCAAATTTACGGGAATATTTGTCAAATATTTCCAAAAAAATGCATAAAGTGCAAGAAATCATTAAGAAAGTGGTTTAAAAGAATTATTGTTATACGAGTATAAACTTATTTGTACTATATGCGCGGTCAAACCGCGCATATATTCCAAGTAGCAAGTTTAATTTAGATATAGTGTGAATATGAATCGATTCGACAATGAGGATTTTGAGATTTTGCGAAAATAAATCGTCGATTAAGCTCATTATCGAACTAGGCGCAAATGTAACTGGAATTTATTGATTCGCTCCATAGATATCGCTATGGAAATTTTTTTCTTAAATAGCTCCCGCGTCATTGCAATTATTCTTTAATTGCCGTCAAGCCTGTGTTTTTTATTATTATTATTATTTTTTTTTGCTCTTGCACGTGTTAATGGATCGCTACGACCAACTATAGCGATCTACTTTTTTTGCGCATATCGTTTTTAAGGATTTAAAATGTACTGATGGATTCTGGATATTTGGAATTTATTCTTCCTGTGCGAAGGTGTAGGTCGCTTAGATGTTCCTTGAGGAATCACCTATGTATTAGAACATAATACTGGGGGTGCTGTTGGTTAAAGTAATTAGCGCTTTGACTACAAAGCAACTTATGACTGAAAACATCGATCATTCGATCCCTGTTCAATACAAGTCATTAAAAAATTTAACATTATGTTTTTTTTCTGATTTACTTAGTGTGGCATTGTGTTAATTGTTGTTGGACTGTTTAAGTGATATTTATATGAAAAATTTATGACATTATAACGTAGCCAAGTTTGATGCTCTCAAGGCAAAGTAATCGTCAGGCATTGCCTTTGTTCATTCTTCAGACTGATAATATCCTTATCATTGGCATATAATTAATTTGAACCTAAATGACCCAGTTCATGCTTAAGCTCCAAGTGGCTTCCTAGCCTTGTCTTCATCATACACAATAACATTTTTAGTACCAATCCTTCAGTACTTATTTCTATTGCGAATCACAGGAATCAGAACCAGTAACCCTACCGAATACTCGTACTTCCCACCATAGGTAGCAGTATGTTTAAAATAGCATTTTCCGGAAACTAGCTAATGGTGCCAACCAAATATGGTCAATAAAAAAGAATTTTATTTAACAATATATCAATTTTAATAAATATATTTTGTACGCGTGTCTAATTTTAATTTTTAGTCTGATAAGATTTCAAATAACCAACAAAAAGATAAGAGTTCTTTTATAATTATCGTATGGCGTTAAAACTTAAGTAACTGGTGATTTGGTTGGTAGTACTTTATTCAAATTCTCGAAAGAATAATTGAAATTTCATGTAGTACATTCCATTAACATACAAAAAAGCTAGGAAAAATATAGGACAAAGGACTTTTAACATGAAAATTTTGCCCACATAATGATGGAAATTGTAGGAAATATAAATTATTATTGTAATGAGAATTCTAGTTGCATTACAGAAAATTTATCAATTAAGCTCAAAGCAAAGTCGTCGCCTAATCAGATGATTAAAGCATCAACCGAATCAGGAGGGGAAAAACAAAGCAGATTAACAAAAGCGCGGAAACTGATAGACTATACGAGTCGTTATAGATGAGATGCTATCAAGCAGCTTCAAAATTATCTTCCAATTACACAATATCACGTGCTTTTCTGCTAATTTTATTTTTTATTTTAGTTACTTTTAAAATAACCTCAACCTTTACCATTCATTTGCATAATAAATTAAATTAAAATTAAATAGTCCAAATCTCTTGGAGATTGAAGAGCTTAAAATATTTCCTTGATTTTGCAGCAAAAGTCAACATTTTATTAAAATAGCTCTCACATATAATCAACATTTAATTTATGTGCTTATAAATCCATTCAATATAATGGGATACTTTCGTGTAAACACCAGGGTATGGAGCAATGGTGCAAGGCTTTCTACTCCAGGAAACAATACCCAATTGTACAGATCCATTAATTAACAATGGCCCACCAGAGTCACCTGAACATTGGCCCTTACCACCCTCATCTACACCTCCACAAATTTGATCTTTGGTTGTAACACCATCATGTCTTGAATTACACTCTTCATCGGAGTAAATTTTTAAATCCACCTCCTGCAAATTGCTCTGGATATAGCCACCTGTCTAAAGTTATAAGCAGAACTTTTTTTCATTTCTTACAAATTAATCTCTAAAATAGATACTTACAGTATTTAAACCCCAGCCGACTAAAACTCCTGCCGCACCCTCTTGAGTTTGAGGGACTTCAAAATATGGTTCAGGCAATGTAACTGGAGCAAGTGTATTATAGTTGTAAATTAATGAACCTTCCAGTTCCAACAAAGCGATATCATTAGCATATGCTTCGAGCGGAAAATAGTCCTCGTGTATAATAATACGCTTTACACCAACAACATTTTCCCCTTTAGCACTTATTTCCGTTGTGGCATATTGAATAGTCATTTGGCTAGCCGTTCTACCACTAACACAATGAGCTGCTGTCAAAATCCAACGTGGAGCAATAATGCTCGACCCACACGAATGGGAACCAGTACCACCACGCAACGAAGTTATAAATGGATACTTTCTAACATCGGTGGCAGTCCCGTTTACAACACGACTTTCCGGAAAGCAGCTGGCGCAGCCAACGAAAACAATAACCGTCAACAGTAACAGTTCCTGCGACATTGTCGGTATTATTTTTAGTGGTAGAATGACCGTTGCTTATTTCTTAATCAACATTTATATACTTCAAGAAGAATATTAGTGAAAATGCTAGTCTTATCGCATTGCTAAAATATATTATAATCTTTAAAATCGCTATCGCACGTATTTAGGCTTCCATGCCGATTGATCGTAATCGTATTCCGATTAGATAAACTTTCATACGCATAGCTCTACATATATGTATATATGTTCGTAGACAAGTACAAGACCCTGTTCTAGTGACTTTATTATATTTAATCCAAAAAAACTGATAACTTAATTATATAGGTACTATTTTAAACTCTCCTATGACAATTCTCCTTCGTCAGATTACCTAGAACATACACGACGACTTTGTGAAAAACATTTATTCGCGAAATAACGGTATTTATGAAATTTCTACTTCAAAACACATAATTTTGTTGTTATGAAAATATATTTCAAAAACTTTTTTATTTGAAAGATAATTTCTTATCTAACACAAGAAAGATTTTAAAATATCCGCTGAAGAATGGTTGAGTAACGATCGCCTAAGTCTTAGATAGTCTTCACATTCGGTATTTCGAAAACAATCGAAAGCTTGGGGTTCTCTTAAGAAATGTTAAATTTCATTTTGTTATATTACATCCTGTAGGTCCTATAAGGAACATAGGGTTTTCCAAAGTTCTTTCAATCATTTCATTTGCAATATGGTTTATTTAGCTCCAACTGCGTCCTGAAATTCTTATTTCGGTATCCACCAAGTATGAGCAGGCCTTCCAATACGTCGTTGACCCCAGGGTTACAATCGATGACCATTCTGCTAATATCGTCGGGAGGCTTTCTAAGCGTATGGCCAATCCAGTGGCATCCAACTGGATGGATATTTGGTGGGTGGTACTCCAAAGATTGATGTTACTTATTTTTTCAGGCCAGAATATACATAAGATTCTATGGAGACATCTGTTTACAAATACTTGGATGCTACTGATGGTGTTTGGTGTTGAGGTGCAGTATTACTTGATTCACTGCCATACCGCAATATAGACTTCACATTTGAATCAAAGATTTTGAGTTTGGCATTGGTTGATAGCTGGGTGGATCGAAATAAAGGATTTAGCATAGCAAAAGCCGTCTCGCCTTGTCCAATCTGGTTTTCACATCTTGAGATGAGCCGCCGGTTGTTGTAATAGTACAACCCAAATAACAAAAAGAAGTTGCACAAAAGTTCTGTAGGTTGTAGCAGAAAAAGGAATGACTGAGTAGTTGAATTTTCGTTTTTTAGTATAGTCAAATTTTGGATAAACCAGCTAACTCCGTTTTAAAGGAAAAAAATCCCTTATAAGAAAAGAAGAATTCTTAACTTTTTGAATTAACTTCTCTTCTCTTAACCCTGCAACCATACGATCTACTTTTTACTGCTTGTCAAAATTCATTCGAGTTGATAGCGTTGACGTAGGCTGCATGCAACTTGAAAGCAATTTTTCTTCATTTCTAAATCATTTCGCATATTTGATTAAAATTTCGTATGCCACAGAGCTTCATGGCTTCTGCACAGCGCTATGAATCGCAACACATCATTAGTACTTTAAGCACAAACATATTTCACTATTTGATTTTATTTATTTATTTACGATACTTCAACTAAAAGTTTTAAAATGCTGCAAATATTTATTTAAAAAAAAACTAATCGGAAAAATATGTGTGTGTGAATATGTAGAAATAAAAATCAAAAATACTTTAAAAGAATTGTCATCAGTTGTTTTCTTGAAGGAAAATTGAAACACAACTTAAAAAACAAATTGAAAGCAAGTTCGTTTCAATATTTAAAAGCATGAGTGTATTGGAGAAAAAGTGTGAATGTATTAAAACTTGAAAGGCAAAACTTGATCGTCTAACCACCAAGTAAAAGAAAACTATCTTAAACGAAAACCCGTTTATACGAAACACGCGTTGTTTGCAAAAATGAAGGATTATATGGAACGAACATCGCTGAAAATAAAAAAATATTTATTTAATGCTGGTGAAGCACCATGCCGTGTCGATACATTTTGGTCGTAGTACGTCCAACCGATAAAGTATAAGATTAGAAATTAATTTAAATTTAAAGAAAAAATTAAATAAAAATTATTAAATTTGTTTGCTTTTGCTTTAGCTCTTCGTATGCCAATATTTCATTGGTCTCTAAACCGAAATGTTAGTTCGCGCAGTTAGAAAACATTCAAGCTCATATTCTAATGCCTAAACAAACATATATGAGATAGTATCACAGGCTAAGACTGAGTCCGAATTCGCAGCAATTGCATTGCCCTACTATTTATCGCGTTTTTTATGAACAGCAGACTTGTCAACACTGCAAGGAGCTGTGTTTGACAGTTTCTGCAAAACCAACAGCTGATTGAAAGTGTTGAAGCTTAATGGAAAAAGTATTCTTGATTTGTTTTGGTTTTTTGTGAAATATAAATATAAAATAAAATTACATGAAAAATAAACTAGCTGTATAAAAAAAAAATTCAAAAATAAAAAAATTAAGTGTAGGCAATGGCTTTGCCTCGCATTACAGATTTCGATATATTAGAAAAATTAGGAGTGGGAAGTTATGCGACAGTTTACAAGGCAAAGCAGAAGGTTAGAAATTAGTCATTATCCTTTATAAAATTACAGGTATATAATCTTTTTCTTACTCACATAGAAAAGTAAAACTTACTATGCAATAAAATTTGTGGAAATGTCGTCGCTGTCCAGCAGATCACGTGAGAATCTAATCACAGAAATTCGTCTACTGCGTTCTTTGAGCCACAAGTATATCGTCACATTGGAAGACTTTTTTTGGGATGATAAAAACATATATATTGTTTTGGAATATTGCAATGCTGGCAGCCTTTCAACATTTATACGCTCAAAAAAATCACTGCCTGAAGCCACATGCAAATATTTTCTTAGGCAGCTGGCTGCCGCTGTTCAATATATGCGCAACAATGATGTCTGTCACTTTGATTTGAAGCCGCAAAACTTATTGCTGACCAAAATAAATTCCAATGTTTACTTAAAGGTGGCTGATTTTGGATTTGCTCAACATTTGAAATTGGGTGAAATAAATGTGCAGTTAAAAGGTTCTCCGCTATATATGGCACCCGAAATAGTTCGCAAACATCAGTATGACGCTCGTGCAGATCTTTGGAGTATTGGTGTTATATTGTACGAGTGTTTATTTGGCAGAGCTCCTTATAGCTCAAAAAGTATAGAGGAACTCTTAACGCGCATACACAGTTGCGAGACAATCAATTTACCACCTAATGCTCGCATTAGTAAAGAGTGCGAGGATTTATTGAATCGCCTTTTACAACATGATCCAAACAAGCGCATCTCTTTTAATGATTTCTTTAATCATCCATTCATAGATCTCAAAACATTTCCTTCGGAAAAGGTTAGTTTAAATATTCACTAATATTTGATAATTTATTAACTTTTTTTAACAATAATTTATTAATTTATGAATAAATTCCTATAGTTATTAAGTGAAATAAACAAACTTCGAATAGTCGCGGTCGGTTGGCGATTTTACGGAAAATTTTTCTTTGTTTAAGTACAAAAAGCTGAAGACGTATACGTAATTCGCCAACCAAGGTGAAGCCCATTGTATCGAATTTTTATTCAACATTCTTACTAATTTTTAAAATTGTGACATAAACTGCCGCACTACTATACTACGTACTTATTTCCACTTCCTTCTGATAACTGGAAAAATTTATGATTACGTTACCATTTAAGCTGGCGATATATAAGCCGATATACGCAAATAGTTTGGGTTAAGCTATGATTGCTCGAAAGCTTAACATATTTTTCGTAAATTTACTCTCAAAACAATACATATAATTATTTTCTTTATATATATATTATTGAATTTGGATCATTTGCAACTTTTGCATGTGCTAAAAGGAAAGAAAACGACTCTTTATAAACTATATTAAATGCAAAACATATGATTCTTTTAATACTTTAAATATGCATATATATAAATCTTAAAATTTTGTTTCAGACTCTTCAAAAAGCCATAGAATTAGTGACACAAGCTGTTGAATATGATGAAAAGCAAAATTATAAAGAGGCTTATTATCTATACTGCAGCGCTCTCCAATATTTTGTGCCCCTAATAACAGATGAAGCAGATGCTAATAAGCGTATGGCATTGCGTAATCGTGCTCTTACGTATCTTAAACGAGCTGAAGAAATTAAAAATGTTCTTATAGACGAAGAGTATAAAGCATTAGCTCTGCGACAAAGTAAGGATCAATACAAACAAGAACCTTCTACGTCATCGCACATAATTGCTGAAGCTTTGGAACCAGTAACCTGTTATAAACAACTGTGTAACACTTTTGCAAAAGTCAAATTATGTTCATAAATGATAGCTTTTCCACTTTTTTGACTTTCAGTTGCACTATCACACTGCAGTCCGTCATTAAAAACCGCTTTGGAAATTGGACGACAAGGTGAACTTTATTTGTATGAGCGAAAATTTGAAACAGCCTTAGAGTCTTTCACATCAGCCCTGAGTATATTAGTGCCATTTTTGAACAATGAACCAAAAGGCAAAAGAAGAACTTTATTAATACAGCAGGTTCTTTACTAATATATAATTATTATTAAAATATATAGGGCAAAATAATAGTTCTCTTTTAACCATTTCAGTTAGATCTTTGGATGAAAGAAGCTGAAAGCATTAAAATCCTTTTGAATGCGAAAGATATACAAGATGATGACCAAAAACTTAGTCATTCGGTACGCAGCTGCAGTATTCAGTAGATTGAGTATTAATCGTAAAATTATGTATGTGTTTGCTTTAGACTTAGCTACCTTAATTGTTCTTCATCATATCCTTCTGAAATAATTTTTATATATATTTATATCATGTATAATACAAATTAAATGCTAGTTTGCAAAATTGGTAGTTCAACATACATATAAATTGACTTTTAAAACTTCTTCACTCACTTCTTCGAAATTGTTTAACGTTGTCTTAATATATAACGAATTAACTTTAGATCAAATATGTTATAAATAATTTGTTTTTATATACAAGTATGTTATTTAAATATTCAAGCTTTGTCTTTTTATATAAAACATAAAATGTTATTATTCTTCAATATTTCAACGCTTTTTTGGGCGTCATCCTCAGGAAAAATAATAAATATGCGTGTTTTATAAAAAAAAAGATCTAAACTCGATTATTTAAATAACGGTTAAAAAATTAATATTAATTTGATTTGTTTTTATTTATTGCCGACATTTCTCCACCGCTTTATCTGCTTTCGAAATTTTAAAATGAAATAAAAACTCTAATAATGGTATTCTAATGAAGCTTTTTAAATTAGAAACAATTGCCGCTTTGGAAAAGAACAAACTCAACACAAATATAGCTGTAGCACAAGAAATATTAAAAGATAACTCAGTTCTGTATATAACATAAAAAATTCATTCGAATTTAAAGAAAGTGTAAGAAAAATAGCATCGACAATAACGAAAAATTAATTTCTTCTGACACGGTATCATTATTTCCACGTATACCTATAGACTGGGCTCTGCGGCATCTCCAATTGTAACCCAGATTGTCATGGAAGAATTTTTGAATTCATACATTGGAAGATTTTCAAGTGGTCCTAGAATTATGACAATAAATCTTGGTGACTTATTGTGTATTATTAAAGAGGGTGAAATAGAGAGCATATCGGTAATATTTAATTCCTATTAAGATATTACATGAAAATTACGAAAGGAAAAAAAGAAAAAGGACATTAAATTCCATATATAGATTCTCTAATTATTAAGCAGAGACTAGAGCGAGAAACAAAATCCTGAAGAATAATTAGGTATATTTCTAGTAGAACTCCTAAGTACAACAGATATCTCATAGAAAGAGTGAGATATACAAATTGGAAATGTTCCAAAAAAGCTAACAAATGATTTAATAGAAACCAAAAAATAGAAGAAAGCAAAAAGAGGTACAAATCAATTGATTATGGTATTGTAATATCTGATGGGAATGATAATGAAATTTATAATAGTATTTTTGTAGGTACACCAAAAAATTAATTTAAAAAAATACAAGCAAATCTTATCACAAAAGACGGCACTAAAGGCCCACTGTACCATATTAAAACATTATAAGGGACATAACATAATTAATGAAAACTTATACGGGCAACGTTGCCCAGAACTACATACAATTGATTTATAAAACAGAAAAGGAAATTAATGCCATTTAGACTTTAATAAGTTGTCAATTTGATATTCTATTTTGATTTTTTTTTTTTTTATAAAACCTGATAATTTCATAGCGAAATTCCCCTGACGAAGCCATACAAAGGAAAGTTCGAAATATCGGTAATAAATAAAAACAAAGCCACACAAATTAGTGGCGCAATATTCGGTAATAAATAAAAGTAATTTTTTATAATATAATTGACCTAAAATTCATTTGTCAAATATTAAAAAAGAAAAAATCTACATACATATATATTTGTCTTCTGTTTCTTAGTTTTAAATGTATTATATAACAAATAATTTTAGCAACGTTTGTGATTATGAGTAAAACATGGTATATAGTATAAGTGTTCTATTATATTCTTATTTTTAACAATCTTTTCAACATTTATGTTCCTTAGCATTGGCATTATGAAACCTTTCATTTCGTTTTAGTACTTCATTATGTTTATATTATTTAATTTTTTTTATATTCTATTTATTTTACATTGTTGGGAAATACCTTCTTATACGTACATATAAATTTTTTGAGAAATAAATTCTAAAATATATCTATTGTTATCAATGAACTTGCAGATAGTGCAGCTAAAGAAGCTATCAATCGACCACTGATTTTTGAAGTTCCTAGTTTTCATCACATTGCGAATAACATATTCAAGGCCTTAGACAAAATACAAAAAAATCTTGAGTGGCAAAACTCTAGCAGCTTTCTCAGGCAGCACAATATATCTTATACCAGGCCTAAATATTTCAGGGACTTTACCAGAACTCAATGTGTAATACTTGCACGTCTTAGAGTTGGTAAAGCATTATTTAACTGTCAACATTTTTACAATCGGATGGAACCTCTTAAGTGCAGTACTTGTCACCAAGTAATGAATGTTCGTCACCTTTTAATTGAATGTCCAATATCCAAAATGGCTAATTCATTACAGAAAATACTCGACTGTTCAGTATCTCATCATTTAATAGAAATTCTGAAATCGCTCAACAAACACAACTTATTTGATATTTAAATTTTTTTAATACTATTTTTAACCAAATTTTACTTTTAAATTATCTTATGCACTAATTAAAAATCTCTTTTTTGCGCGCAATATGGTCTAGTAACCCTGCGCTTTAATTTTTATGTATTTTATAAATTTATTTATAAAGTATATTTCTTTAAATAAATAAATATCTATTGTTATATAATATACATAATACAAAATACATTCTATCAATATTTGGGCAAAACTTTTACATATCATTTTTAGGTAGTGTTTTTAATTTTTGTAGCCTTGAGCTACAACAAACGTTTAAAAGATTTGCTTCAATAGGGACTTAAAGCATCTTATACACCGACTCTTTAAAATTATGTATGTTCTTCATAATCGCGGAATCTTATATAGGGTAGGTATTACATACTTTTTTCTTAAATGTTCACATTCGATCAAAATGCAGTCGCTTTCAACTAAAACATTTATAAAAACTTATAAATGATTTTTAATAACACATTCTAGTTCTTCAATCTTTTTATTAACTTTTAAATGTACATAATATACATGATATATGTACATAATATACTTATATGATTTAAAAATATATCCTGTAGATGGAACTTGATGAGGACAAAAGTACTGTTGCAAAAGTAAAAAAGAAATATAAGTTTATTATTATATAATAAAATTAAATGATTTTTCGTATGTATGACTTCTTGGACATATACTTACGAGCCATCCATCACACAATAACAAATAGAAGACTAAAAAGGATACATTCAAAGGAAGAATACTTACTTATTATATTTTGATCAATTACAATATATCTACTATTTATTTAGAGTTGCTTACAGCCTTGTAATATTGCAAGAATTGATTATTTTGTTAGCTTTTTAAAGTGGCAAATTTTTTTTTTGTGAAATATTTTATTTTAATATATATAAATATATGTATATATAAATATATATAGTATATATATATATATATATATATATATATATATATATATATATATATATATATATATATACATAACTGACAACGTTTCTATATAAAATAATGAAATAATTATGCTTTTTCTATTGGTTCCTTAAGAAAACAAGACGATGTAATGGATCTGAAATTTTTTATTATTTGAAAAAAATTATAAAATTTATGTAAATTATTACTAATAACAACAAAATAAAAAATAAATGCGAAATGCCAACTTTATGTGGTATTTAGGGGCAAACGACCCTTTACATATTTCTTCAACTTTGTTGCATCAAAAGAAAATAATAATAATGACTTTGAAGTTTATTAAGCCAATTTTCCTACAACTATTAATTTATACATTATTAATTTATACATTATGCCTACATTTGTTGTCAATAAAAGTATTATATTGTTTATTTATTAATAGTATCTATATTTTTTTATCTTTTTTTATAATAATTTGTTTTTTAATTTTTAAGCTTAAGGTCTTTTATTTTTTAAACAATTTAATTAAAAAATAAATATTTAATAAATAAAAGACCTTAAGCTTAAAAATTAAAAAAAAAAAACAAATTGTTTATTTATGTTTTCAAAATACAATAAGATTTAAGCCATATACATAATTGACGTATTTTTTTTAGATTTCTAGCTTTTTTGACAACTCGACTTAATAATATATTTCATTTGATCTATCAAGCTCTTGTAACAGTGTATTACCTCTTAACAACGTTATCGATAACTCATCTACATAGTTACAAAATATCATCTCTATATTTGTGTTTTGACACTTGTAGCATAAACTACTATATTCTATGGCTTGTAGTTGATAAAAAACACGAATATAACATAAAAAACATTCCAATTTAGTTTCCAAAAAAAAATTTAATATCCTTTTTTGGTAAATAAAATATAATAAAAAATATAATAAGTAAACAAACTGTTTTTAGTTTAAATATCAATGCATAACAAAAGATCTAGTGCAAATAAAAGAAAAACCTTCAAAAATAAGCACATGTCTGGCGCCAGGGGTAACGCCCTGTTTTGCTTTTTCTAAAATATATTTATTAGAAAATTAATTAATTTATAATAATTTATAATTTATAATAATTTTTTCAGTTACCATTTATATATTATTAAAGTAGAATCTCAAATTTACAAGTAAATAGAAAACAGCAACAGCATGAATTATGGGCGTAAAACTCCATCGACTTATAGGTCAAATCCTTCGGTGTACTCACACACTACGGGAAGGTTTGTTTGCCATAAAACTAATTCCCATTGGTATATATACATATTTCAATATTTTTCGTGAACTTTCAGATCATCCACAAACTTACACACTGTTAAATCACGGTCCACACGATCGGTGCGCATACCCTGGTACCAAAGACCCATACTTAAGAACAATCAATATATTGATATACAAAAAAATGCCATGATGATTGGTTTATTCTCTATTGTAAGTTTTAATATTTCCATGAATGAGAAAAAATTATGATTTGCTATTTTGTGTAGTTTCTGGCTATATTTACAATTGGAACTGCCATTTTCGATATCTACTGTTTGGCAATGGCTGCTCCTGGATCTACACATTATGGTTATTATATTATATCGTATGAATTTGTGTATGTTGGTAATAAGCATGGTGAGTTCATTTTATCAAGCTCTTCTGTTTCTTAACTAAAGTCATTAATTAATTGAATTTGTTATTTTAGTTCGCAACATGTTGATGGTTTTTGCTTTATTTTCATTAGTATTGGGCGTTATAATATTGTTCACAAGTATACTGCTGGTCATGGCATTGAGAAAGGTGAGCTAAATAGTAGATTATATTTTTAAAACAATCATATACCTATTTCTGCTTTTGCTTTAACTCACAACTTGTCAAATTTAAATAGTGTTAAACAAACACAATTTAAACTCAAATCATTTTTATTTAATTAATATTTACATATTGTATTAATATATATACATTAATTTGTCACAAGCATCATAAACATGGAAAACAAAATCGTTTTGTTTTAATGCCGGTAACATACGCTTTTTATATTTCTTACCCCATCCATACATAGTTCATAAATCCATACATACTTATAACTATAATTCTTTACAAATTAATAATAATTAATTAATAAGTTAATAAACTTTATTTTATTTTTTATTAAGCTTAAGGTCTTAAATTTTTATTTTAAATTATTTTCGATATTTCGGTACTCATTGAGTAAATTAAGTTACTTTGTTTTATTTGATTTAAAATAAAACACCTTTAAATTTTATTCATTAAATTTATTTTAAACTTGCTTATAATTTAATTACAAAAATTAGTTTAATACTCGCTTTCCTTTCTGATGAGGATTGCTTATTCAACGGTAATCAAAGTATAACTGACTACTTAAAACAAAAACCATTAATAAGTAAATATTGAGAGCAATACGCTTTTTATATTTCTTACCCCATCTATACATAGTTCATAAATCCATACATACTTATAACTATAATTCTTTACAAATTAATAATAATTAATTAATAAGTTAATAAACTTTATTTTTTATTAAGCTTAAATTTTAGTCTTAAATTTTTATTTTAAATTATTTTCGATATTTCGGTACTCATTGAGTAAATTAAGTTACTTTGTTTTATTTGATTTAAAATAAAACACCTTTAAATTTTATTCATTAAATTTATTTTAAATTTGCTTATAATTTAATTACAAAAATTAGTTTAATACTCGCTTTCCTTTCTGATGAGGATTGCTTATTCAACGGTAATCAAAGTATAACTGACTACTTAAAACAAAAACCATTAATAAGTAAATATTGAGAGCATAGTTTATAAAAATAAGACAAATACCTTAAGTACAGCATTAACTACCTTCACTCTTTAAAACCAGTCGTCCTCGACGGTTAAATTTGTAATTTAATTAGATTAGCTTCATAAAAAGAAATTGATATCATAGTTTGTTTAATATGGAACTTATTCTAAAATAATTGATAATTAACAATTAATATCAAATTAATAATTTATAACAAATTAAAAATTCTATTGTAAATTATCCTTATGAACAGGTCGATTATCTAGTAGCACATAGCTTCCCATATCCTTTTGAACTATTTTTTCTATAAAGCGTTTACTAAATTTATTACCTAGTCTCCTGTTAGTTTTTACAAATAACTTGTCTCCCGGGGAGAAGTTTTTCGTTACCCTGCGCTTGTTGTGATAATTTAAATCCTTGTCTTGAGCTAAATTTAGTTTTCTTTTTAAAGATAGTCTTAGCTTTTCAGGAATGCACTGGATGATATCTATGGGTCTGAGTCCAGTTACTGAATGTATTGTCCGATTATATTTAGAAACAGCAACTAGTACTAATTCCCTCGTATCGACATACCTTTCTTCCGCTTTCAAACACCTTGCGATTTCGGCCAAAGTACTATGAAAACGTTCGACTTGACCGTTACTTGTACTATGTGCCGGTGGAACTGTAAAAATTTCCACGCCAAACTGATTTGCAAGAATAGACTTAATTGTCTCTGAATTAAAAGCTTTTTCATTATCGCACACCACAGTCTTAGCTTTTGGGAAAAAATTCATGATTGACAATAATGGAATTTTGATGTCTACAATTGATTGCGAATCGATAGGAAAAACGAGAGCGAATTTGCTAAACTTGTCCACACAGGTAATAAAATGTGATTTATCGGTGGAAAAAACGTCAATGTGTAGAATTTCGCCTGGATATTCAGGGAGAGGAGATTGGCCAATTCGAGCTTTTTGAGGATGCCTGACATACTTCGCTTCTTTGCAGGTTTTGCAGCTTGAAGCTATCTCTTTTAATTCCTTTCGAATACCTGGAAAATAGTATTCTCTAAGAATTTGAATATGATTTTCACGAATATTACGATGTGCTCTGTTGTGTTCACTTAATACGATTTCAAGCTGATCGTCAGGATTGTGAATATCTATCACCATATGTTTGCTAAACACAAATTTCCGGAAGGGAAATCCTTTATAATATCGTTTTGGATTTGCCCTAAAATGTGGCGATCAGAGTGAATGCAATTTACAACATTTGTATTCACAACCTTTTTTAACAAACCCATGATATCTTTTAAATTATTGAAACTTATTAAGTGCCTCACTTGATTAACAAACACGGTCTCTGAAACTAAACCTGGTTTTAATGCCTCGATTAGAACAAGTTGATTTTTAAAGCAATTAATAGGATTTATAACACATTTTATAACTTCTGTAGAAGACTCTTCGCTATGCATTGTTGCCATTGTGGATGGCTCTGGCGCTGTTAAGGTGTCAGAACCTCCAGAAAATTCAGTTGCAGGCAATGTCTCAGAGCCAATTGTGGCGGCCGTACTCATTGAGTCATTTTCAATGTAGTGCATATATTGACGGGATAAAGCGTCCGCAACTATATTATCTTTGCCAGGCTTATAGTGAAACTTTGGTGAAAACTCTTCAATAAACGCCCTCCACCTCCTGATTTTGCTATTAGGATTTTTCTCTGAAAGAGAAAATGCGAGCGGCTGGTGATCTGTATAAATGTTTACATTTTTTGCACCATATAGATAATTTCTTAATTTTTGAAGTGCCCAAACTATAGCTTAAAGTTTACGCTCATTTGTGGAATAGTTTTCTTCTGTTGCTGACAAAGTTCTTGAGATCATAGTTATAGGTCTCCCATTTTGGGTTAATACAGCACCGATTGCACTAGACGACGCATCGGTAGTAAGTTCGAATGGCTCATTGAAGTTTGGCTGAAGTAACAACACATCTTCTGACGCCAATATATTTTTTACTTTTTGAAATGCGATAAGCGCTTCTTTGTCAAGACAGATTTTTACGTTTCGAGAGTACTTTGCTGACACGTTGCCGTTTTCTCCGCGAAGGTATTTTGTGAGCGGTTTTGTAATGAGCGCATAGTCTTTGACGAAACGGCGGTAATAACCTGCCAAACCTAAAAATGACCTTAGACTGCGAAGTGTTCCAGGGACCTGATAATTTATAATATCATTGATTTTTTCAGGGCAAGTTTTAATACCATCTTTTGAAACAATAGGTTAGGTTAGGTTAGGTTGATTGGAGGGGTATGTCAGCCCATGTCACACGACATACACCTAAGCCAGTGAAGGCTTGTTGTGCGCTCCTTTGAATTTAACCATAATATATTGACCCAAAGGCCTAGAGAAACTCCGTGTCACTCACAAAGTTCCTTAGTTTCCTCCAGCATATTCCCCGTAATCGGCTTATGTCCGGTAAGATGTCACCCCCAAGATATCGGGATCTTATTTGTGAGAAGGCGGGGCATTGGCACAAATAGTGTTCCAATGTTTCGCTCTCCTCCCCACATGCTCTACATTCATCTCCTCCCGCTATTCCGACGCGTTTAAGATGTGCCAGTAGTTGAGAGTGCCCTGTGACAACTCCCATTATTCTACTTAGTTCGAGCTTACTAAGTTTTAGCAGCTCCCTCGTTCTTCTCTCGTCTGGATCTCCCCATAGAATTTTTGTATTGATTCCCATGGTTCCGTTATTCCAGAGAGTTGAATGGGCCCTATGTGTCCAAGTCTTTAGCTCGGATTTAACTGCATCGAAAGGTTTCGCGCATTCCAAGCTTATATTACCTAACTCTATTGCCCTAGAAGCAAGTGAGTTTGCCCTTTCATTTCCAGTTATCCCCGCGTGCCCTGGCACCCATATGATGCGCACTTCACCATGTGTCGAGTAACTGTTAATAACGTTTTTGCAATCCCAAAATGTACGTGATTTAGTGCGTTCCTTTGAGATTGCTCTAATGGCCATCTGACTATCTGTGAATATATTCACAAGTCCTGACCTCCCCATTACGTTGAGTTCCCTGATACACTCCGTTATCGCCCGAACTTCCGCCTGCAAAACTGTGCAATAGTCCGGCAGGCGGAAAAACAGTTCTGTGGTGTTTTCTATATAAACACCAAGTCCCGTTTTCCCTCTCGACCTTGATCCATCCGTGTAACAATGAAGCCCCATAGGGATCTGGTTCCAAGGGTCGGTCAACCAGGAATGGATGTCGGGGATCAATGTTCTGCAGTTGGCCTCTAGTCTAGTCTCCGGTATGCGGTCATTTGCAACATTATCCGGTATGGACTCTCCTATGGCCGTAAAGATTCGTTGATGATGCGCTTCGTGTTCCTGATCGATCCACTCACCCATCACCTTTAGTCGTTTTGCTGCAAGAGCCGCTTCGTATTTTATACGAATTTCGATTGGCTGGATAGATAATATTGTTTCCATCGCCCCTGTTGATGTCGTTCGGAAGGCCCCACTTATACCAAGACAGCAGGTTCTCTGAACTTTCTGTATTGTTTTGATGTTGCATTTATATTCCATCGACGTCCACCACACTATAGAAGCATAAGTCATAATCGGCCTGATAACGCTACTATAAAGCCAGTGTGTCATCTCTGGATTCAGCAGATCAGATTTGGTCAGATTGACCAACATATATGAGCCTTTTTGACTCTTTCGTTTATGTGGTCTTTCCATTTTAATTTCCGATCGAGAATGACTCCTAGATACTTCACCCTGTCGGAAATATTTATTGTCCTTTCAAGAAAGCGCGGCTCATCATATGGAGCTATCTTCGTCTTTCTTGTAAATAGGCCAATTTCAGTTTTTTCTGGGTTAACGTTCAACCCTCTTGGTTGAGCCCAGTTGTGTGCCAGGGTTAATGCCTCCTCGGCCTTCCTGCACAAATGATTTGGATCCCTTCCCTTCAGAAGTATCATGACGTCATCTGCATAGCAGACTGTCTCGAATCCCTCATCGGTCAGAGTCCTAATAAGGGTGTATATTGTTGTGGTCCATAGAAGGGGTGATAAAATCCCCCCTTGTGGAGTTCCACATTGCACCCTTTTTCTTATACTTACATTGTGCGCCTCACAATTAATCCATCTGTTCCTTAGCATACTGCCAATCCAGTCGCGTATCGCCCGGTTGACATTAAACTGGTCCAGGGAATGGATAAGTGTGTTGGTATGCACGTTGTTAAAAGCCCCCTCAATGTCAATGCAAACCGCGAGAGTGTACATCTTTTCATTAAGAGACCTTTCTATAAAGTACACCACATTATGCAATGCAGTGTCCACTGATCTACCTTTGACGTATGCGTGTTGCTTGAACCTCAGCATATGGCCTGCGATTAGGGTTGCCAGACGGCCTTGATTTCGCTTGATTTACAAGAATTTTTGATGCTCATCAAGAATCAAGAAAAAATATGTTTTGTCAAGAATTTTTACAGTCCACCAAGTTTTGTAAAAATCAAACGAACATTTCATTGAAATATTATGGTGAAGCGTTTTCTTTAAGTGTATTTGTTCGAAAACCTATCAACACTTATAATTTATCTATATTCAACACTATTAATTTGACCAAAAGAAACAGAAGCCCGTATCTACACCAGTATTTGTAGCCGATCATGCTCAAAACGGCGGTGCGTCGCTGTCATCTTTTTTTTGTGGGCCGAGCCGCCACCGACTGATTTTTAATGTTACAATTCTTAAGGGCCTTAGAAAACTATCGACACATTTTTTCTTGTTTCCTGCTTCGAAGTATCAAATTTACCAATAATTATTGCAGGCATATACGTTCGTGATTGTTTGCGTTGCCCTTTTATATATGGCTTCAAAAACGGCCTTTTTCAACCCTTACCCTAAACGTGCTTTGAATTATGTTTGGGCCACTGAAATCGATATTTAACAACGGCTTCAAACTCTGATCAACAAACATTTAACTCCTACACTTAACACTTGTAAAAAAACATTAAACAGCCGACTTAAACAAAACGTGCATATAATTTTCGAAGGAAGCAGTGAGTTTATTTGTTTACATATTGTTTTGAATTGTTTTAACAATTGTTGCTTTTATTAAAGATTATTTAAAGAAGTTTTGTTCGTGAGAATAAAGATTAACTTACATACCTATATAAAAATACTAAAATCATTGAATTGTAAGTGTTACTTTCTGAATTGTTTTTTATTTTACTTTTTATAAAAAAAATTTTACATACGTTTTATAATTTTTTTTATAAAAAAATAAACGAAACTGAAATACAACTACTAGAGTATGAGCGTTTTTAATGGTCAAGAATTTTTTTTCAAAATCAAGAATTTTTTGGTGAATTTCAAGCATTTAACAAATTTGAATCTGGCAACCCTACCTGCGATCCTGCCTTTAACCATTTCGTCGATTATCCTCTCCATGGTTTTCAACAAGAAGGAAGTTAGGCTTATTGGCCTTTGGTGAAGAATAATTTGGCTTGCCAGGTTTGGGGATAAACACTACCCTCGCTTCCTGCCAGCCTACTGGAATATATGCGTGTGTTAGGCATGCATTATAAATTCCTGCCAGAGGTGTCGAAACTAAATTCATCCCTTTCTGCAGGAGCGCCGGAAAGATACCATCCGGACCCGCAGCCTTAAACGGAGAGAAGCTTTTTATCGCTTCCATAACCATCCTATCGCTGATAATAGGCACCTCATGTTCACCACTTCTCCCATCGTCCAGCATAGCCGAAAGTTCGGCCGGGCTGCATGGAAAATGTGTATCCATGAGGAGTTTAATGGTTTCCTCCACATTTTCAATTGTCTTGCCCGTTTCATCCACTAATGATTCAGCCTGGAAGTGGGCTTTTGACAAAAATTTTTTAATTTTAGAAACATTGCTTACACTGTCCACCTGTTCACAGAAAAGCCTCCAGGATGTATGTTTAGCAGTTCTTATTCTCTTGTTGTAATTTCGGAGTTTATCACGATAATCCTCCCAATATACTGGTAATCTTTTACGTTTCGCTCTATTATAGAGTCGGCGGACTTCCCTCCCCATTGCCCGAATCTCCCCTGTCATCCAGGGTTTCTCGTATGGGGATTTTCTTTCCCGAAGTGGGCAACTCTCTTCAAACGACTCAACTAAAGCGTCCGTAATGATTTTGACTTTACTGTCTATGTCCTCTCTTTCTAGGCGATTGAAAGAAACCTGCCCTAAATGAGAATCAAGTGACCTTTCGAATTTTGCCCAATCAGTTCTAGCCCTTTTTCGAAAGGTTATAGGTTCTGGCGGTTGCCTTGCAATTTTAAACATAATATAACGATGATCTGAGAATGAGTGCTCGTTCAGAACCCTCCATTCAGCAATTTCATCGATTACGTTTTCAGAACATATGGTTACATCTAATACCTCCGCTCTAATTCTATTAATAAAGGTAGGCGTATTACCAGTATTAACAGTTAATAGATCGTTAGTATTCAGATATTCTAAAAGAGCCTGTCCCCTTTTATTAATGTTAGTACTACCCCATGCAATACGATGCGAATTAGTATCGCATCCGATTAGTACTTTCCTACCTTTTGTTCTGCAATCTTCAACCAAGTTTTTTTTTTTTTTTTTTGCTAAAATTTATTTATTGTATCTTCAAAAAACAGAACTAACAATAAGTATTCAAATCTTAAATATATATATAATTATTAGGCCCAACCAGAGTCGGACATAAACTTAGTGATTATAATTAATAATACGTAAGAATCGTATTTAGCATAAAAATATTTTTAAAAAGTTTCATCTGGAGTGCTGCGTACTAAAGCCGTAGTATCCCTCTTTTTTAAGCGGATATGTCCAGGAAAGTTCAAGATGTTACGAGCAAGGGGATTAGGATGGGACTCGAGTTTTGTTAAATATTTGCCTGCATATTTTGCAATTTCTGCGGTCACGAGTGGCATATTTAAATCACGATGTAAAATTGAATTTTTCATGTACCAAGGAGCCGATGTTATTAACCTTAAAATTTTGTTTTGCATACGTTGTATTCGCTCTACATTGGAAGCTGAAGCAGTGCCCCATAGTTGAATTCCGTAACACCATATGGGTTTCAAAAGCGACTTTTTTTTTTTTTTTTTTTTTTTTATTTCTAATTCATTAATTTATTTATACAATAATATTTTCAACGCCTCAGCGCCATAAAGGCTTTTTAGAGGCTAAAAGGCAACTCTGCGTTTATACATGTAAAACAATCAAAAAATATTTATAATAAAAAATATAAAAAAATATTTAATTCAATTTCCAATTTTAATTTAAGTTATTTATGCTAAGGTTATGCTAGAGTTAAAGTCGACATCGTTGACGACTTCAAATATAAAAAATAAAAAAACAAAAATTGCATCGTGTGAAAAATTTAAGCCGAACATCACAATTTCGGAATAAAGACGCCGTCGACGACGTCGACATTAACTCCAGTATTGGAATAAATTTCCAAAATAAAAAAAAGAACAAAAAATAAAAGTAAATGGAAGTAATAATTCTTGAATAATTCTCTATATTAGAAGTGCTTCAACGTTACTGAGTAAAAGATCCTTAATCGATTTCTTGAATGTAGACAAAACTTGTATATTCCGAATATTGACTGGTAATTGATTATACTCAATTGGTCCAACATAAGCAATGCGTTGTTTTGTCAAATCTAAACGACATCTTACTGTACTCAAATTTAGAGCCTGTCTGGTATTTCTTCGAGTGTGCAATATATTTTGTGTAAACTGCGTGGAACCACTAACATCTGTTCCTCTAATTTTTTTAAAAACGTACGTTAAAACTTTTTGTTTATATAAGCCTTTTACTGGAAGAACATTTTTAGCATATTCTTTAAATAAGTTTAACGTTGAAAATCTTAGCGGAAGATTAAAAACCAGCTTGAGAGCTTTATTTTGAGCAGATTGAAGAGACTTTAGTGAATTGTTTGCTTTGCAGCCATAAATAATAGGAAGATAAGTTAAGTGAGAATGTATGAGTGATTGGTATATAAGCATTTTGACATCAGTGTTAAGTTTATTTTTAAATTTATACAAAATACCAATTCCAGATGAAATTTTAGCTTTTAACAAGTTTATGTGCTCATCCCATACCAAATTGTGTTTTAGTTGAATGCCTAAGTAGTTCACCATCTCTGATTCAGTTATTGGAGTTCCATCAATATGAACCACCATCTCTTCTTCATTCCTTGATCGGTATGGTTTAAATCTAACGAATTTAGTTTTCTTTGGATTCAGAACAAGGCGATTAAATCGTGAAAATTCACTTAAAATTGCAGCATCATGTTGGATTTGAGTTTGTAAAACTTGTCGATATTTATATGGATAAAAAATACAAATATCATCAGCATACATATATAATTTACCAAAAAAATTTATGTTCTTTATATCGTTGATGAAAATTTTGAATAATAATGGCCCGAGGACACTTCCCTGTGGAACTCCACATTTGACTGGACGCTTAGAGCTGCTATATTCACCAATTTGGACAAATTGGATACGGTTTGTTAAATATTGACGAAAAAGTTCCAGGGTTTTGTTTGCTACACCTAATATTGCAAGCTTTCTTACTAAAATATCATGATTTACTAGATCAAAAGCCTTTGAGTAGTCAAAAAAAACTCCTGCAACACCACTATGGCCAGAATCAAGCTCTCCACAAATGTAGTCAATAACATCTACCACTGCTTCTTCTGTTCCTAACCCTTTTTTAAAACCGTACTGCCTTTGAAATAAAATCTTATTATCATCAAGATAATTGGATAATTGTTCATATATGATCTCAAAAATTTTATCCACAGCTGACAAGACGGAAACTGGTCTGAAACTTTCAATATTATTAGATGAACTAACTTTTGGTATTGGAATTACCTTATGTACTTTGAGTACATCAGGATAATCCCCTTCGTCGATCATTTTATTAAATATCTCAGTCAACATATTAACTAATTCATTGCGTTTTATCAAGAGCATTCTAAGAGTAATATTATCATAACCCGGACTTTTTTTATTGTGCAAGGTATTTAGAATGTTTTCAACCTTGATTCTATTTACCTTCTTGAGCTCAAAAGTTGTTCTTTCAGGTACTAAAGTACGAAAAAAGTTAATATCAGTATTTGAATCTCTTGTAATGTTTGTTTGCATACTATCAATAATATCAACAAAATAATCATTAAAAGCTTCAACTTTATCTTCTTCTTTTGTTAAAACACAACCATCCTGTGTTACAACGTTCTTTACACCAACTCTATTTCTACCTAGCGCTTTATTTAAAAATTGCCAAGTTTTCTTTGGATCGCCATTGCAATCATTCAAATAATGCGAGTAATAATTATTCATTAGTTTGTTGTTGCTTATTTTGATGATCTTGCTAATTCTTCTTAATCTCTCTGCTATTGATTTATCACTACGATTTTTTCTTCTTGCTTTTAAAAGATTATCCTTTAGTGCAATTAACTTAAGCAAGTTATCTGTTATCCATGGTGTGAGTAATTTATGATCATTTAAACGCTTCGTAGTAAGTTTTGTGCTATACATGGCGGCTGCTGAAAGATTGTCTATTAAGCTTTGGCACAAATCAGATGCATTGTAACAAGATGAATTTCTATTTAATAGATTAGTATCTAAGTAGCTTTTGAATTTGTTGGAATCAAATTCATATTGTTTTTTAATTATTACATCCTGACGCAAAAATTCTAAATCCAAATTACAACTTAACATATTATGATCACTCAAATTGCTTTCAATAGAGTATATATATAATCGATTAGATAAATTCGTAAAAGCGCAGTCAATCGAGGTTCCACTTAAAGGCCTTGTTACAAGATTGTGGCAAGAATGCATATCAAATTCTGAGAAGATGTTATTTAAAAGGTTCAGATCCCTGTTATTACACAACATGTCAACATTGATATCTCCTACGAAAAAAAGAGGACTACCATTATTTAAAACAAGCAAATCCTCTATTTGTCTAAGAAAGTTAGGTATAAAGCATTTTTGTGACCGATAAACTGACACAATCGTTAAAGGTTTATTCATAATCTTGACATCTGGCAATTCTATTGATATTATATCCAAAAATTCTTCACTTAAACTTTGTTTAACTTTATAATTCAGAACAGACTTCACAAACACAGAAGTCCCACCATATCCATCCTTTCTGCAACAATTGACAACTTCATAACCAGAGATTGAGTATAGATTAATACATTGCATGTCAAACCAAGTCTCCTGAATAGCAATTATGTCAGGAAGTTCTTTAAACCTGCTAATTTCATATTTGAATTTATTAAATTTAGATATTGAAGAAACACTTCTAATATTAACAGATAAAATATTGAACATTTTCCTATTGTATTTGTTAATGCAGTAATTATAAGAATTTAAATTTTTAAAATACATTGAATTCATAATTTATGTCAAATAAAAATAATTACAGAAGTTCAAAGATCCACTTCATTAACGTTACCATCATCATCATCATCATCAAAATCATCATCAGTTGTTTCAACATTAGCCACAGGACCGTTTTTTCTACCACCACCACCGGAACATTTAAGTAAGATTTGATCAACATCATCCATTGATTTAATTCTAAAAGGTCTCGAATTAGAATTCTTCCTTGCAAATACAGTACCTCCTCTAGCATAAACAAAACTATATCCGACTTTTTTTAGGGATTTAGCATAATTAAAGATTTCCATAGACTCCTTGCATAGAAAATCATTGATATATACTTGTTTAAAATCGTCCATTTCTTTCATTTTGGCTTTTTCAGCCATAAATAACTTTTTACTTTTTTTATTTGCAAATTTTACAACAATCGACCTCTTTCTTGGTTCAGTAAATGCATTGGACGTTTTGACTTTGGTATTCAAAAAATAAGCCTCATCAATTTGATCCTCACGTATATCGGCACCAGTTTTCTGAGCAATATTTAAAACAACATCAACAGCTTTTATTTTATCACCGTTAATTTTAATTCCGTTAATAACACAATCGTTTTGTACTCTTACATCGTTTAGAAAATTGACGCTTGACTTTAGTTGCTTAACTTCATTGCGTAGTAATTTATTTTCCTTTTGCAAATCAATAATCTTTTTGTTATTATTTGCAACACTTTTAAAAATCGTATCATATTAGGAGGACAAATATTTAATTGAGTCTCTTATGTCATCCAGCTGATTAAGTTTAGATTTAATCTCCGTAAGCTCATTCACAACACTTGGGTTCTCACTTGGATCGCAAAAATGACACCTAAACGCTAAAGATGCATTACTAAGCAATTCTGCAATCTGCTTTTTATCTTTTTTTGTACATACTGAATGCAGCGTTTTATTACAATCATCACACTGCAACGCATCTTCATTAGTTAATACTTCTGTTTTACACTGAATACAAACAATTTTATTTTTATTTAAGCTTTTACGTCTGCTCCCAGCCATTTTACGATTTGGCAAATATCTTTTGCAATTATTATGGTCAGTGTGCTCTGGTGATATTAAGTGTATTGCTCGCTTATTACTCATCAGTTTTTACAGCATACAACGTAAACAGCAAAACAAGAGGTATAAACTCGAATTAAATTTCAAACCTCTCACTGCTAGATATCAACAGCTAACAACTATTTGATTCCTAGTATATGTCTGCATAAACTTTATTCCAATTTGAGGTCTTCCGGCACTAATTCCACGAAGATTTGGTATTGAGACACCAGCTATCACAACGGGCGCCAACAGAAACAACCATAAGTGTGAATTGTAAAAGGATTTAATTTACACTTCCCTCTCGATAAACTTCAATGTATTATACTATTAAGTAGCACTATCAACGATTCCAACACAAAAAATTAATATTTCCGATGTTAATTTCACAATTATAAATAAATTTTAATATTTTAACTCAGATAAATAATTTTGCACGTCCAAACAGTAACAGTGTTGCCATACTTTTTGTATATTAAAAGTTTACAATCTAGACTGAGGGTAGAATTTCTACCAATCAGCCAGTGTATCTGGGTTAATTTAAGCTTCATTTGTGTTAGCTTAGAGTCAATGTGGTGTTTCCATGTAAGCCGTCGGTCAAGATGTATACCAAGGTATTTCACCTGTGAATGTTGCGGAACAACTTGATTGTTGATTCGAATGGGGGAACAAGTATCTCTTCGTAGCGTAAATGTGACATGAACACACTTTTGTTCATTTACTCTTATTCTCCATAAGTTCAACCACAGTTCCAACAGGTTAATATGTTCCTGAAGATATCGGGAAGCCTCGTGGGGGTTTTCATGCATACTAAGGCAGGCTGTATCATCGGCAAATGTAGAAGTGAAGATATTACTGCTCAAAGGCATATCACAGGTATAAATCAAATACAAAACTGGACCCAGTATACTCCCCTGTGGCACACCGGATGAGATAGTTTCGGGCTCACTCATGAAGTCTCCTTCCACAACAGTGAATTTCCGGGCAAGAATATAACTTTCCAATAGATTCACAATGTTAATTGGTAGGTATGTCCTCAATTTCAAAATCAGGCCCTCATGCCACACTTTATCGAATGCCTGAGAAACATCAATAAAGAGGGAAGAACAATACTTCTTTTCTTCAAATGCTCTTCTTATAAAATGTACCAATCTATGACATTGTTCAATGGTGCTATGCTGACTTCTAAACCCAAATTGATGGTCCGGTATGCACCCATTATCAGCTAGAATTGGGGACAATTTTGACATGAGCAGTTTTTCGAAGAGTTTTGAAATTGTTGACAGCAAACTTATTGGCCTATATGACTCAGCCTTGGTAAGATCTTTGCCCGCCTTTGGAATCATTTTGACCATGGCAAGTTTCCAGCTGTGTGGATAATACTCCAGTCGTAAAATGCCATTGAAAATAAATAACAGGATTCTAACAGCAACACGAGGCAACTTCATTAGCATCTTGTTACTAACTCCATCAATACCCGGAGCTTTCTTCGGGTTGGTTTCAGCAATTAGTTTTTGCACATCACGCATCTTAAACTTTATGGGTCGAGGGGGCAGAGCAACTACACTCGGCAAATCAACAGCACCAGTACATGTGTTTGGGGTAAATACGTGTTTTAAATGCTCAGCAAATATGTTACCTTTTTCAGTATTGTTTCTGGCCCAACCTCCGGTAGAAGTGCGCAGGGGTGGTTTAGACTCAACGGGTGTTTTAAGTTTTTTAGCAGCGCGCCACAAGGAGTAGTTAGATGCTGCTGTGACATCGAGACCTTCCAGATAGTTCTTAAGAGAAGCAGATTTATCAGATGCAAGCAACTCTTGGAGTCGTTTAGTGCATTCTCTAAGTCTGATTTTATGTTGGGGCGATCTGTGCTGTTGCCATTCCCTTCTAGCTCTTCTTTTTTCACATACGAGACGTTCAATATCCGCAGAATAAATTCTATTAAACCCAGTCTGCGGATGGGAGGTAGTGGCATGTTTAGCAGCCTGTTTAATATTCTCGGTAAGATTGGCAATGTTAAGTTCAATATCATCGGGAGTTCTAAGCCTGATGTTTACCGTACAATGACTACTGAGATATTTTCTGAACCCCAGCCAATTTACACGATTTATCATCTTCACATATGGGTGAGGTAAGTCACTTCTTAGTGGGTTACATATTGTAACGATCGTGGGAGAGTGATCGGAGGAGAGATCATGTGAAGCTTCAACATGAATAAAATCCCTAGGGATATTTTCCAAGACCCCAAAATCTATAACATCCGGAATCTTATGTATGTCAGTAGGCCAGTAAGTGGGCTCCCCGCTAGAAATGACATCCAAACCCATTTTTGAAATTGTGTTGAACAAAGCTCGACCTCTATGTGTAATAAGACGCGATCCCCAGAACGTATGTTTTGCATTGTAATCTCCAGCTGCTACGAAACAAGGGCCAAGAGTTTTGTAAAAATCCTCGTATTGATCCTCACTGATTGAAAATCTGGGAGGGGAGTAAATTGATGATATGACGAGATTTGAACAAAAATTTTCGATGCAAATATTCGTTGCTTGTAGATGGTCTGCACAAATGTTGTTAAGAATATAGTGCTTGAGTCTTGACTTTATTAGAACTGCTGATCCTCCGCATGCTCTTCCTCTCGGGTCCTTTGTATCATATAAGGTGTAGCCACTCATTTTAAAAAGGCTTCTCGAAGTCAAATGAGTCTCAGATACCAACATTATGTCAATATTTTTTGCCGTGAGGAAGTGCTCAAGTTCATTTTTATGTTGGCGAATGCCGTTTGAGTTCCAGAAACATACTTTTAACATGTTCATGGCTTGTTAACTAATGCTAGAAGTAGTGTGTTCTGCATTCGCAGCATTTCTTGCATCATGCTAGTCATATTTGTTGTAAAGTTGTTTATGGTTTGCACCAAATTATCAATAGTACTTTCGAGGCGACTAAAATTAAAGCTTGCGTTTGCATTCGTTGAATTATTTGGTGGTGACACTTTTTGCATGGGAACAGAGTTGATCTTCACAGCGTCAGCATACGATACTTGAGTAGTGATTGGTTGGGCCATTACAGGATAAGTGGTGGAGAACGTATTTCCTGTTTGCGCTGGGACAACTTTAGGCTTTTGACTCATAGCCTTTTTAACGAAAGAGTATACAGGACATCCCCTGTAGTTAGCAGTGTGATTACCTCCACAATTGCTGCACTTTTTTTCTTTTTGATCTTTCGACTTATTACAAATAGCAGTATCATGCAATTCACCGCACACAACACAAACAGTAGGCAATTTGCAGTAACTTTTCGTATGGCCATATTCTTGACAGTTATGGCACTGTACGGGTCCTGAACGCTTGTGTGGTTCTTCTACTGTGATTTTCCGGTATAAGAGATATTTTAAGTTATAAATAGGATGTGTCTCATTTTTCTTCAATTTAATATCATTAGGCTCCAGTTCAACGCGAAATAAAGGTTGGGGGATCTTTTCCCTGTTTATTATGTTGGATACATTTTTTACCTTGAATCTTTGGAGGGTGAGAGCATCTTTTATTTCAGCAGGGACAACGTAAGAATCTATGCCCTTCAGTACGACCTGTAGGCCTTTAGCGCTCTTAAGCTGGAACGTGTAAAAACTTGTATTATTTTTCTCAAATTCAGAGACCATTTTGCGGAAGTCTTTTTCATCATATATTTGAACTTTTGTCTCATCAATGTTACCACGTTTTATTGGAACAATGTGAAATGCCTTTTCACCGATGGCCGAGATTAATTTTGTAATAAGTCTGTTCGAATTCTTTTCCCTCAAATAGATTGGTGGTGGTTTGGAGGTTTTTTTCGAGGACACTTCGGGTTTGTCGTTGTCTTCTTGCAAAATTTTAAAACGGTTTTGTCGGTTAGCTAAGGCGGCGTGATTGTCCCTGGATATCTTCGGAACAGATGAGATTTTAGATGAATTTGGGCTTCGCCCGCGCTTAACTACTGTTATATATCTGTCCATTCCGACAGGCACTTTAGGTTTCTGAATATTATCGTCTATAGTGATAACTGGGTTAAGTGATGAACACGAGCCCGGAGCGGATAATGGCGCTGATTTAAATAAAGATGTACTAGGCAGCGGTAATGTTATAGAATCACTACTTGGCATCGGAGTAAGCGAATTTGATCGCTCACGCAAGATTGGCTTTGCCGTTAGAAAAAGACTATCATCAATTTTTTTATTTTTATTGTTCGCATTAAGAGCTTCAGAACTCACAGTAAAATAGGCATTTCTGCCGTTAGAACTCACTTCACAATTTTTTGTTTTTGTGGTACTCATGCAGAGTATTCCTCAGTCACTTTGTTTGTGTTTTTTGTTTTTTTTTTTTTTTTTTTTTTTTTGTTGTTTCAGATGATATGAAAAATATTATTAGTGCAAATAAAGCAAATTTCACAAAATGAGTACTTATTACAAATCAGTACTTATTACGAATATTTTTTTTTGTAGTTTTTGTTTGTTTAGTATATAAGAAAAAACTCCGCTAATACGTCCGTTCACTACGAAGGTTCAACAAGATTTCATCTTCAACCAAGTGTTGTAATTCCGACGTTGGTGGTAGTGTCGGTGCATCATACGGCAAGTATACTGATGCTAGGCATATGTTTCCATTTCCCTGCTTCAGTACTGTTGCGTCTGCAGTTGACAACTCTGTGGATAAAAGAAAGCATAAATTTTTGTGACTAAGAATACAGGTCCTCGGACGATTCCCTGTTTTAGCATAAAATAATTGGTAGTTTACATGGTTTAATCCATTAACCCTGTTTTTTGTCGTCCAGGGTTCTTGTATTAATGCCACATGTATCTTACCTTTGTTAATTTTCTCCATCAAAGCGTGAGTTGCCGTCTCGCTCCGGTGGAGGTTAATTTGGATGACCTCCCACATCATCCTTTTAATAGGCGGTCCTCTTGGGAGTTGGTGATTTTGTGCTCCAACTCCTCCTTGGCCGTCTGGACCTCCGAGACACCCGCCTGATTTTGGCTAGATGCAGCCTGTGCCGTGCTTGTCCTATCGTTGGTGGGGGTGGTTTTCCCCTGGCTGCCGATACAGGACTTGCCTATTTTCAAATAGATGGCTTTTGAAACAAAGAACACCTTCCCTTCAGATTTGGAAAGGTTGGAAATAGATCCTTGGTCGATGCCCACCACAAAAAGAGTTCCATTTTGGTCCTCCTCTCTGTGGAACACTGTAGTGAATTTATTGTACGTATCATCACAATTGATCTTATTACCCGTCACTGATGTATATTTAATATTTGATGTTTAAGAACACTTCCTACACCATGTACTTTTTAGTCTTAAGAGAGAGAATAAATACACTTGTGTGTTACCTACCAACCAAGCAAGTCGACTTGATCTTATATGGCGACCGTGAAAAAATTTAACAAAATAGAACTTGGTGAATCTGTCTTAATCCAAAAACAACCTTACAATAAGTTTCAAAATATATACGATGGTCCATTTATCGTAAAAGCAATAGATAGTTGTAATGTTACGGTATATGACGAAATAACGCAGAAAGAAAGAACTGTGCACAAGAACAGAATTCGGAAAATGCAAAAGTAAAGAATTTTACACATCTTTCAGAAACCTGTTTTTTACAGAATTTAAATATATAAACACATTTGAAATTAATAATTGGAAAAATTACATTTAGTTTAAAATAATTAAATATTTTTTGTTGTTCTCTATACCTATAAAACAA
This sequence comes from Germaria angustata, assembly GCA_963681545.1. NCBI lineage: Eukaryota > Metazoa > Arthropoda > Insecta > Diptera > Tachinidae > Germaria > Germaria angustata. The sequence goes on from OY812998.1 coordinate 5,540,184, forward strand.
AATTAAGAAAAAAAAACTTTGTTATAACTTGTTTTTTTAAATCATTTAATTTATGAAACAGAATTTAAAAAAAAAAGGGAAGGAAATTATTGTACATTCCTAATTTTATTTTTTTAAGAAAATGCCAAAATATAAATGTAGTAATAAAATATTTTTAAGATATAATAGCTAAAAAAAAAGGAAAAATATGTTAAGAAAAAGCAAGAAATAAACAAGCTAGGTACCACTTGTTTACTTCTTCCTTTTTCTCATTAAAAAAGGGAGGTGTAGTGAATTTATTGTATGTATCATCACAATTGATCTTATTACCCGTCACTGATGTATATTTAATATTTGATGTTTAAGAACACTTCCTACACCATGTACTTTTTAGTCTTAAGAGAGAGAATAAATACACTTGTGTGTTACCTACCAACCAAGCAAGTCGACTTGATCTTATAACACCTCCCATTTCTCTACCGCCAGTTCTTTGTTTTGTTTACCAATAACCTCCAAAACACGGTCGGATGTGAATTTACATCCCCATCCTTTGATGTAGAAGGTTGCCTTGGTTAGAGTTGGTATATTTCTCCCTTCCACCAGTTCCAGCTTACAGCCTTCCCATGGCGGAGGGATTCCTTCTACCAACTCCTTTAGGGTAGCTGCGCAGGTCTGCGATGCTAATCTTAGCAACAGCACGCCCCTTTGAAACTCACAGCTGTTTATTTTTATTGGAGATCCGTTATCGGTTGCCATAACGTATTCCAATATCGCGTTATTTACCAGATCCTCAACCACTTGCTGTTGATTTTCTGGTATTTTGCCAGTCGGACGTGAGGTGTCAATGACCGCGTAGCGGAGATTGTCCCTATATAGCCTCCTGGCTACTTTAGCGTAAGATGGCGGCTCTTTTTCCTTACTTACGTCTAGCTTCCTCTTACGCGTGAAGAGATTCCGCTTTTTGGCGTTCTCTGCTTCCGCGGAAGATTTCGCCGACGTGCCCGCCTTCTCAGTAAGTGCTGCACCTTTGACCCCCTTACTAGAAGGATTCTTCATAGAGACTCCTTTAAGAAGGGAGACGTCCGGTTTTGGCGACTTACTGGTCGACGAGGAGCACCTTTTTTTATGCTTCGGCTCCGCAATGTTCTGCTCTTGTGGAGATCGGATCCTCTTACCAGTCTCTACCGAGGTGGAGGGAGTCTCCGATGCTCCCTTTAGGGCATCTTGCGTATTTTTAGCTGCTGCCTGGTTCTTCTTGGCAAGTTTTCGCCTTTGAGCCCCAGATAGCCGCTTTTTTTCCAGTATTTAGGCTCGCGATTTTGTCGCTCACCTCATTCACCAGTCTGTCTAGATTCTGCGAAGCATCTCTAGCTGACTGGTTTACTTTATGAGAGTCAGAGTTGGTGTTCCCACCTGTCACTGAAGGCTGGGTTGACTTTAAGTCCCCGCCGGGTATTACCACCTCTTCCTCTCTTTTTGGTGTCGCTGTCCTTGTCCGATTTCCTGTTTCGTTGTCCGTTTGCATGTCCATTGTCGTCAGCGTTATTTTTTCGTTTTTGTGTTTGTTATTATTATTATTTTTGTCCATTTTGGTCCCACGAGTGTGGGGGAAAGGGATCTCCTCCACGTCATAGCCCCCGGTAACGTGGAGGGGGCGTAGTCTATTTGCTGAGGTGCCCAGGTATCAGCAAAGCTCCGTTTAAATACAGTCTCATGCCCCCGACTGCAAAGAGAACAGATAGGCACGGGTCGCGTAACACCTCTGTTTGGGGGTGGATAACTTTTAGTATGCAGGCTTTTATGCCCACCGCCTTCTTCAGTTAAACTATGGATCCTATAGAGGACCCTCGTTCGCCTTCAGAAGAGGTGTGCAATTCAGCCCACACTTAAGCCCTCACACCACGACAAGGTAGTTATCCCAGCAAGGGTTTTGAAACAATAAATCCTAAAAACTCCACTGAACTTTTAAAGAACTTTGACTTCTCACTTGAAACTCGCATATTTGCCTTATAAAGCTTTTGAAGGATTCTGTCAACGTCAGAGATATGTTTTTCAGCTGAAGATGAGAAGATGATGATGTCATCGATATAAACGTGACAGGTTTTGCCAATCTCTTCACGCAAAATGTCGTCTATCGTACGCTGAAAAATGCTAGGGGCGTTTTTTTAATCCAAACGGAAGTCGGCAAAATTCAAATTTTCCGTTATTAACGCTAAAAGCTGTCTTTTCCCTGTCATTATCTGCTAACTTAATTTGATGGAATCCGGATTTTAGATCCAGAGTAGTGAAGTAAACAGATTTTCCCAAATTGGATAAAATGGTCGATGTATCGGGTATTGGGTATTGGGTATTGTTCTTCCCTCTTTATTGATGTCTCTCAGGCATTTGATAAAGTGTGGCATGAAGGCCTAATTGTAAAATTGAAGACATATCTGCCAATAAACATTGTAAATCTATTGGAAAGTTATATTCTTGCCCGGAAATTCACTGTTGTGGAAGGAGACTTCATGAGTGAGCCCCCGAAACTATCTCATCCGGTGTGCCACAGGGGAGTATACTGGGTCCAGTTTTGTATTTGATCTATACCTGTGATATGCCTTTAAGCAGTAATATCCTCACCTCTACATTTGCCGATGATACAGCCTGCCTTAGTATGCATGAAAACTCTCACGAGGCATCCCGTTATCTTCAGCAACATATTAACCTGTTGGAATTGTGGTTGAACTTATGGAGAATAAAAGTAAATGAACAAAAGTGTGTTCATGTCACATTTACACTACGAAGAGACACTTGTTCCCCCATTCAAATCAACAATCAAGTTGTTCCTCAACATTCACATGTGAAATATCTTGGTATACACCTCGACCGACGCCTCACATGGAAAAACCACATTGACTCTAAGCTGACACAAATAAAACTTAAATTGACTCAGATACATTGGCTGATTGGTAGAAATTCTACCCTCAGTCTAGATTGTAAACTTTTAATATACAAGTCGCTTTTGAAACCCATATGGTGTTACGGAATTCAGCTATGGGGCACTGCTTCAGCTTCCAATGTAGAGAGAATCCAACGAATGCAAAACAAAATTTTAAGGTTAATAACATCGGCTCCTTGGTACATGAAAAATTCAATTTTACATCGTGATTTAAATATGCCACTTGTGACCGCTGAAATTGCAAAATATGCTGGAAAATATTTAACAAAACTCGAGTCCCATCCTAATCCCCTTGCTCGTAACATCTTGAACTTTCCTGGACACATCCGTTTAAAAAAGAGGGATACTACGGCCTTAATACGCCACACTTCAGATTGAATTTTTTGAATATTTTTGTGCTTAACATATTTATGTATTATTAATTACTATCACTAAGTTTATGTCCGACACTGGTTGGGCCTAATTATTATATTTATACTTAAGATTTGAACACTTATTGTTAGTTCTATTTGAAGATACAATAAAAAAAAGCAGTGGAAAAAAATTTCTATTAGTATTAAAGAATTGGTTGCGTGGTGATTCGTATCTATTGTTTGTCTGATTTCCAGAAAAAGAACTTTGTTGCATTGGCCTATTGTACAAATGAGGTTGCTGAACAGTTTGATAATGTGGAGAATTATAAGTAACGCCTTGGATGGAGTTATTCCAAAAGGTTGTTGCAAAATTATACCTCGCCTGGTTAGTTTCAAGTTCCTGGGCGAGAGCGAGAGCAGAAGGCATATCTGGGGGTTTACATGAAAACAATACATCTGACATTGGACGTCGTAAACCAGAAATAAATACGCGCAATGCATTTTCCCTGTATTTCTGACCAAGCGCGTCAACCAATGCCGGGTTGCCTTCATTAGTCATTATCACTTTATTTAAAATCAATGCTAATTTTTTCTCGACTGCGTCATAGAAGTCAATAATTCCTTGAGGTCCCTGCTTTAATGTCGACAGCTCTTGTTCAAGCGTAAATATGGATCGCTTATCTCCAAAAGAAAAGTCTAACCTATATAAAATTGCTTTGAAATTTAACACTGTGTTGTACGAGCCGAGTACTGTATCAGCAGCTCCTACAACTTTATTTCTTATAATTCCTACAGCCTGATAATATGTTGAGCTGCCTTCGTAGGGTTCATACAGTTTATGGGCAGTTATTGCGGCTTGACGCCAGGACATATACTTCGACGCATCTCCGTTGAATTCTGGAATAGATTTGACTATATCCAGAGACTCGGTGCACCTTATACCTGCCCTGATAGAAATAGGCCTATATTCCTCAACTTGTACAGGATTCTCTAAGGCAGACAGCCTACTAGTTAGATCGTCAATTGTGTTCTGAAAACTCTGACGTGCTTGCTCAGTTGCCTGTTTTAAAGCAGTGTTTAACAAGACTTGAACGGTATTAGTGTCCATAATTGCACTTTTTGAGGAGGCGTTTTCTGCGCTAATTCTAAAGTTCTGTATATCTGATATTAAGTTATCAATGTTCATAAGGATAAACCTTTTCACTATTTTACCTTTTACTGATTTGTATTATTAAAAAATATATTTGTAATGAAGATAAATTACGGAACCCTGCTCTTTAATAACTTCCTTGTTTCAATGTAATTAAAACTGTATACATATGTAAGTAGTATTAATATAAGAGATAAACTTATTAATAATTTACTATAAGCATAAATTAAATTTTTAGTAATATTAATTTTAGATATAATTAGACACTTATTTGATCTGCATAAGACAATCAATTTAGAATATTAGAGCAATGAAATAAACTTTATAATGTAATATTATTTAATTAATACTTAAAATACTCTTGAATTGTATTCAGCTCTTTTCCGTAATCACTTATTTCACAGCAGCTCTTTTTCATCAGCAGTTCTCTTTATAAGCACGCCTTCCCTCAGATGTAGATTTATTCACGATTACGTATGTTTTTAAGTCTCCAAATTCTTTTATTATTTGCTCTTGTTGAATTTTAATTGTATTCTATTGATCTTATTTGCTTTTAATTTTGCTCTGATTTTTTATATGTTTTTAAGTCTTGTCATAAAAATTGCTTTATTTGTATTTTTTTAAAGAATTTTAATACCGTTACTTTACTTGTTTTAATATCTGTCTTATTACAGCATTTCGTATCGATCAATTCTTGTTGTTGCTTTTATATGTATGTCGCTTTTATAGGAATATTTTAACAAGTCAATTTATATTTCTTTGAAGTTCTATTGCTTTATTGTTATTACCGTTTTAATTTCTTGGTTTAATTTAATATACTTATTTTACATTTTCTGGAAATAGTCTTTAGTAAATTTATTATTTAAGATGCTTAAGTTAATAGCAGTCTCATCACATTCAGTAATTTGTAAAAAAAAAATTAGTTAATATTAATCACTACGAACGATGGTAACTTATAAACTCAATATATGTATGTACATATGTATTTCACAGTTTTCAGTAGAGTGTATCATGTGTCAAATAGGCTGACTTTATTCTCCACGTGTAATTTTTTTAATATTTTTACGTTTGTATATTTTTTTCATGTAAGATTTTTTACATGCAATTTTGTTATAGGTTTTAATTTACAAAATCAAATTGTTTTTATTAGATCACAATATTTTATTGATTTATTTTCGACTCAACTGTCACTTTAAAAAAATTTTCAAATTATTTGTTAAATTACTTTCAAATTTAAGCAATTTATTTTAGCCTCAGCGGCCCCACGTTGGGCGCCAATTAAGTTACTTCGTTTTATTTGATTTAAAATAAAACACCTTTAAATTTTATTCATTAAATTTATTTTAAACTTGCTTATAATTTAATTACAAAAATTAGTTTAATACTCGCTTTCCTTTCTGATGAGGATTGCTTATTCAACGGTAATCAAAGTATAACTGACTACTTACAACAAAAACCATTAATAAGTAAATATTGAGAGCAAATTGAGAGCATAGTTTATAAAAATAAGACAAATACCTTAAGTACAGCATTAACTAGTACCATCTTCAGGATATTTATTATTTGTTTGTTTTTTTTTTATTTATTTAAATTTATATAAAACAAACAAATAATAAATATCCTGAAGATGGTACTCAATGAGTACCGAAATATCGAAAATAATTTAAAATAAAAATTTAAGACCTTAAACTTAATAAAAAATAAAATAAAGTTTATTAATTAAAAAAAACGGTCGAAAAAATTTACATATATATAATTCTTTACAAATATATTTTCTTTAAATTAGAACTTCCTTTTTTAAACAGTGGCCTCTTACAACAAAATATATTAATTACTTTTTAAATTTCAAATATCCATAGGAGTACGAACGAAAAATTTTACCTTGGCTTTGGACATTTGCCGTATTTATTTTGTGGCGCTTCTTATCCCTTTTGTTCTTCGCTATCGTTAACGATTTGTATTTTGCCTATAATGCAGTTATGGTATTTTTGTGGTCTGTTTTCATATTAACCTGCATTTACGGCTGGTGCGCGGTCTATTCATTGTTTCTAGAGCTAACTGATCTTACAAAGTTGGAAGATTTGGCTCATTTAAGAGTAAGTTTTATTGAATAATAGATTTATTAGTTTCTTTTAACACATACAAATTATTTCAGATGGGTACTATGGCATCCTTGCATGCCTCAACGGCCAATTCCCTAGCCGGTTCACGACCTACGACACCTCATAGTACCGTCTCCACAATGCCTGTTGCTTAAGTGCATTTCTTTGAATCTCTCAAAGCATAATTTGTATTCTTATGTATTAATTTCAAAGCCGTCCCCAATGTTACAAATCAAATTTAAATATTGGAATATGTATTCCCCGCCTTTATTAATAGTTAAATTCGAGCTGTAATTACAAAGTGGCATTATTACGGCAACAATGGCAAAAACAAAAAAAACAAACGTTTGTATACAAATGTTAAAAACTCCATAAATTTAAACTTATTGTACGGCAAAGCTCACAACCGGGGCATACCTGCGCCAAAAGTGTATTGCTTGTCATGCCGGTTGTATTTTCTCTTGTAGTTGTTGCCGAAATAGGGCCACTTTATAAAAATAATACGCCTTGGTTAAATCATTTTATAACATTTATTTATTATTTATTTTTAATTTTAAATTTAAAACCCAAAATTGTTAATCGCTGGTTTCCTCTGCATCTCGGAGTACCAGCGACCTCTGCATTGCGGTGACCATTAAACCCATAAAGAAATAGTGTACACATATATGTATGTACATACATACATACAAAAGGAAACTAAACTAAAAATGCATACACACATACAAACGAATGTAAAAATATTGATATTTGTTGGTTTAGTTTTTATTTAAAATGAAAATTAAATTAAAAGACAAGTTAAGCTTTGTACACACGGTTGTCAGATCTTACAATATTGTAAGACCTGGCAACATACTAACAATGTAGTGACAATGAAAAATTGTCACCCAGAAGTAAATTGTGTGTTCAGACGATCGTAAGAAAATCTTACAATTTCATTGTCAGTTAATTGTCTGACAATGAATTTATGTGCCAACAAAAATTGTCAGTTCACACGATTGTCAGATTATTGGATGACAAAAATTGCCAGATCTGTTGTTAGGCATTGTCAGAAAATTCAAAGCATATGTCAGAAAATATTATCTGAATTTATGTATACATAACAGAAAAAAAAGTTAAATTATTAAAGTGTGATACATTATGGAAAAGAATATAGCAATTAAGACAATTTTAAATGGATATTTGTTTGAAAGTAGTGAGGATGAAGATCCAATAGTAAAAAAAACGTCGCAAAGTTTGGGTAAAAGATTGGGTTCGTTACCGCCAGGAGGCGGGATTTTATTCCAAATTGCTCATCCAATTAAGAACTGACGAGCCGGATTTATATCACAACTTTCTACGAATGGATTCCGAGCAGTTTGATTATTTCCTTGGCTTAGTAACTCCACATATTAAAAGCGTACTTTTGTGTTTCCAAAAACAGCATTGGTTTAAAGTAGCGCGAAGCAATTTGAAAATTGTCATCAGTGCCCTGGCCTGATTTTTTTTACGAAGCTTTTCGAGATTGCAATTGAAAGAGGTACGCAGATTTGCCCATTTCGCTTTGCAATCATTTACACTAACAGATATGGTATCTGCCACTTCCTGCCACAAAACATCTTTGGGAAGTTTATATTCGGCGCAACCGGCGTCCCATAAACTTTGCCGTACCTCAACTTCCGAGATCAACTTTAGCTGATCTTCATGAGACCAAACGGTTTCAACTTTTTTACGATAGGATTTTTGTTTCGGCCTTGTTTTCTGGACTCCGTTTGTGGCTGAACTGAACATGGCAGTTCAATTGGCTGGAAACTTCTGACAATCATGTCTGTGCTATCATCAGAAGCCATATTCATTTTTATTTTTGGTATTTTATTTTTTTAGCTTTTTTAATTTTTATTTCTATAATTATTTCACAAATTTCACTTTTCACATATGCTTTTACAGCTTTGCCAATAGAAATATTTTTCTGACAATGGTGTTATTGTCAGGTGCATAAATTTTCTACATCTGCCAATAAAAAATTACCTTACAATGTCTGCCAATTATCTGACAATGCCTGCGATAGGTGTTCTCACGGTTGTCAGATGCCTGACAATATTGTCGTCTTACAATGGACTGACAATGGTTTTTCTGACAACGTTGTAAGTAAAAAATTGGCAGTTCACACGATTGTAATACATTTTCAGACAATTTTACTGGCAATGTTGTAAGATCTGCCAACCGTGTGTACGTAGCTTTACTCGATGAACAGTTAACAAGAGAATGATATAAAAATTTTCAATACATATCAAACACATAAAATATAATTCTATGATTGCTTATTTTATAACACCCCTTCTCAATCATGCAATCCTAAACAATTACAAATTTTATTAAATTGAACATTATCTAAGGGCTTTGTAAATATATCAGCCAATTGATCAGCACTTCCGATAGGCCTCACATTAATTATTCCTTTTTCAATATAGTCTCTTATAAAATGATGCTAAATATATGCTTAGACTTTTTACACTCAATATTTGACGCCATATAAATACAGCCATTGTTGTCTTCATATATTGTTATAGCTTCATTTTCAATTTCTCTTAAATCTTGAAGTAATCCACGTAACCAAATAGCTTCTGATACAGCAGCACTTAATGCAATATATTCCGCTTCGCTTGAAGATGTTGACACTGTTTGTTGTTTTCTACTTGCCCAGGAAACCGTGCAACCATATACTTTGAAAACATAACCGCTTATTGATTTTCTATCTACTTCGTCACTTGCCCAATCTGCGTCAGCATAACCAACTAAAGTCCCTATATCATCAGCTTTATATATAAGCTTTTTCTTTAGAGTACCTTTCAGATATCTTAATATTCTTTTTAGTGCTTGCCAGTGTCCTTCTGAAGGATATTGCTGGAAACGACCAAGGTATCCTACTGAAAAGCATACGTCAGGTCTAACACACAGCATTATATACATTAAACTTCCAAGCAATTCTTTATAGGGCTTCTCAATGGCATGTTGTTTAAAGTTTGTAAACAATTTAAGACCTTTATCCATTGGTGTTTTCACTGGATTACAATCTGACATCGCAAACTTTTCCAGAACTTTAGCGATATTTGATTCTTGCGAAATGTTTATATTTTCGCCTTCTCTTTCAATTTTCATCCCCAGAAAATGTTTGAGTATTCCTTGATCAGATAATTCAAACTTCTTACATAAATGATTTTTTAAACGATCAATAAGTTTTGTGTTATTACTAGCAATTAACAAATCATCCACATACATGATTATAAATAAAACATCAGAATTTTCAAACTTTGTATATAAACAATAATCTTGTTTCGACCTAGTAAGACCAAAGGATATAAGACACTGATTAAGAGTATCATTCCAACACTTTGGAGCTTGTTTTAATCCATAAAGAGATTTCTGAAGACGGCAAGCCATACCATTTACTGTTTTGACTCCTTCTGGCACTTCCATATAGATTTCTTCTTGAAGATTTCCATTCAAAAATGCTGTTTTGACATCTAATTGATGTAAAATTAAATTTTTCCTAACAGCTAATGCTAATATCACACGAACAGTTGTCAACTTAGCCACAGGTGCGAATGTCTTAGTATAGTCAATTCCTTTTCTTTGAAGAAAACCTTTAACTACCAGTCGGGCTTTATAGCGTGTTGGAAATCCATGGATTTTAAAAATCCATCTTGATTTTAATAGCTTGCCGTTTTGAGGACGTTTTACAATTTTCCAAACATTATTTAATTCCATTGCCTTTAACTCTTCTCTAATAGCTTTATACCATTCAGCTGCATCATGACGAACAGAAATATCAGAGAACTGGCTAGGAACGTCCACGAAATTATGGTCTTCAGAATAAGTTGAATAACCAAACTAAATCCTGAAAACTTGCTTGGAGCTTTCCTTTCTCTTTGACTTCTTCTGGGAATCTGAACTTCATCCACATCAATTGTTGCAGCATCTTCATTGCTATTACTAACATTAATACCTTCAATATTCTGATTACACACATCTTCATCTGAACTTGTTAAATCGTTATCAGACGTATTTATCTCATTATTTATCTCATGTCCATCATCACTAAGGCTAACAGGCACATTTACATCTTCATCCCCTTCTTGCATGTTACTTTTTATTATTATATTAGGTGGTTCTCTTTTTCGCTCGATTGTATACGGAAAGTTCGTTTCATCAAATTTGACATCTCTTGAAGTCACTACCTTCCTAGCATTTCTATCCCATAACTTGTAACCATTTGGAACGTATCCAATCATAACTAATTCTTGACTCTTATCATCAAGTTTTTGACGTTTTTGTTTCGGTATCCAAGCATAAGCTTTACAACCAAATATTTTAAGTGAACCTATATTTGGTTTATGACCGTACCACATCTGTGCAGGAGTGACATCTTGCGGGATTGCTCTTGTTGGACTTCGGTTGATTAGGTATACCCCAGTTAAAGCTGCTTCATTCCACATATACTTAGGCATACTTGATTCAAGTAACATTGTTCTTACCTTCTCTACTAGCGTTCTATTGAATCGCTCCGCCATACCATTTTGTTGTGGAGAATATGCTATGGCTTCCTCTACTTGAATTCCTTTCTGTTTGTACCACTGCTTTTGTTCTTTTGATCCATATTCCCGTCCTTGATCTATAGTGAGTTTTGAAATTGGTGTTCCAAATTTAGCTGTAACCATCGCTTCGTATTCAATGAAACTATAAAACACCTCAGACTTCTTTTTTATTGTATATATTATTGAGAAATGAGTGAAATCATCAATGAATGACACAAAATATTTCGAACCATCCCAAGCTACTGGTTCTATTGGGCCACAAACATCTGAATGAATCCTCTCTAGTGGTCGAATAGATTTGTTGTGTGATTTATTAAAAGCATCACGGCATTGCTTCCCTTTAGCACAAATATCACAGAAGTCGATTTTTCTTGGGGTAACATTAATACCAAAAACCATTGCCCCTATTGCGGTTCACAACTCAACTCAGTTTGGTCGTGTGAGAGTCAACTCAACTTATGCACAACCACACTCACTTTAGTTAATGCGATACAATGAGTTTGGTTGTGCATAAGTTGGGTTGACTCTACACGACCAAACTGAGTTGAGTTGTGAACCGCAATAGGGGCACATATTTTTGGTTACCAAATCATTAAATGAAGATTGGCCAATGTGACCATATCGCTTGTGCCATAAAACATTTTCCTCACCATTTGTTAAACTTGCTACACTTTGTTTCACTTCTATGCCAGAAGCTGTCATTTTCTTGACGGAAAGTAAATTATCTCTTAGTTCCGGAACGAATAAAACGTTTTGTAGCGTTACATCAACATCTTTGTTGCTTTTGGCAATAATAACGCCCACTTGATTTGCCATTAGGGATTGATTATCTTTAGCAACTTTTATTTCGATAGGATTTGACAGAGTTTTGATTTCATCAAAATACCACTTTTTGTTTACTAAATGGTCGCTTGCTCCAGAGTCAAGTTTAAATTTTAAAGAAGACTTACCGCTATACATTTTATCAGTGTCAGCCATGAAGCAAACAGAATTCGATTTCTTTACCCCTTTTGCACTACGTGCTTCACTCTGGTGACAATCGTTAACTCTATGTCCAAATTTTCTGCATTTAAAACAACGGCCTGAAAATTTTTTCTTAAAATTTTTCTTTCCCGCAAAAGCAGTTTTTGTGGAACCCTCTTCTTCAACACGATTTGAAATTTTTGTTTCTTCAAGGAGTAAACGTTCCTTTACCATATTGTAATTCAATTTGGATTCTTCTATATTCTGCAAAGCGGTAACTAATGGATCAAATTTGTCAGGTAACGTCATGAAAAGCTGCGTAAGGATATCACTTTCGTCCATTTTAGCACCAGCCATCTTCAGATTTCGTACCATAGTTTCAAATTTCATTAAATGCTCCATTACCGTTTGACCTTCTTTCATTTGTAGATTCATTCATTATCTGCTTCCTTAATAATACTTGGTTAACGAGGGACTTCTTTGCGAATACATTCTGGAGACTTTCCCACATTTCTTTGGCAGTTTGCTTTTCGCGAATGTATCCCAAACAATCATTACTTACAAATGAAACCAGTTTGTCTCTTGCTTTCCTGTCATTCTTCATAAATTCCAACAAGGCTGCGGCATCTGTTGGTGGTAAGCCCGTTAAAACTTCCACCAAATTCAAATTTTCAAAATGAATTTTGACACGAAATTGCCACTCATCGTAACCGCGACCGTTAAATTGCGGTATACCAATGCTATCTTTGTGATCGCCCATAACCTATTGATATTTGTTGGTTTAGTTTTTATTTAAAATGAAAATTAAATTAAAAGACAAGTTACTCGATGAACAGTTAACAAGAGAATGATATAAAAATTTTCAATACATATCAAACACATAAAATATAATTCTATGATTGCTTATTTTATAACAAAAAATATACATACTTTACTTTTGATATTTCTCTACAGAATGTATTTTCTGCAAAACATCAGCTCTATTCGTTAGAACTGATTTAAATTAAGTGCAATCCATTTCAAAATTGCATTGTATAATTAAGAGAGATTCCAGTGTTTCCAATTTCATTTGAGATTTCTCCAAAGTCCATATATTATTAGACATAGAAAAAACCCTTTCTGTTGGTGCATTTGATGCAGCCAAAGAAAATGCAAAATCCACTAATTTTAAAATATTTTTATAAGGAATATTGGCCAGATTATTTTTCATAATAAATGAAAATGAAACGTAGAGTTTCCAAGAATATTTATTAATGACCAAGAATAGTAAATAGAACAGAAAAGTGAACAAAAATATGACAGTTGACAAAAAAATGTACAAATAGTGTACATGAAAAAAATAGTGTACAAGAGGCTCAAATAGTGTACTGTCCACTATAATAGTGAACGGATGGTCACCGTACTTATAATGTACCAATACATTCCATAATAACGACATTGTCAATTTTTTATTTCCTTTCATTATATCAGTCGGCGATATATTTATAATATTTAACCCCTTTTTATGTAAAATTTTAAAAAAAGCAAATACACTATCGCAATTTTGTACTGCCTGGAAATTCTCTAAAGTCAGCACCTCCAAAAGCATCAGCAATTTTTCGCCATTTTTAAGTTGCGTCCCTATATCCGTTATGGTTGTCTCTTTAATATGCCTGTTTAACCATCGTTTTATTGTGTACTCCTGTGAGTCGTCTCGCATTTCAGCTATTATTTTAATTCGCCGGCAATAATATCTTTGAGTCAAGTAATTTTTCTTATTTGCTGCCAAGGTTGCAATATCCTCGTATGCAAAACTCCGTTGGCTCCGTTCCGACACGTTATTTTTAATTGACGTTTAATTTAGTAGACGTTTCTTTGTGTAAAATAAAGCTTTTCTTTCGACAATAATTTTCACTACACAACACAGTTTATGCTACACAATGTAGATTTTGCTGTTTTCACCACAGAATATACACATATTCTGAATTTATAAGTGCCTTATAGAAAAAGGAATACATCATTGTTTATATTGCTTTAATTGTTTGTAAATTCGAAGATTCTTTAAAGTAAAATTATACATTTAATAGATTTTTATACAAATTTTTTTAGTATATAATTCGAAAATGTCACCGTCATTGCTTATAATGTACCAATACATTCCATAATGACATTGTCAATTTTTTATTTCCTTTCATTATATCAGTCGGCGATATATTTATAATATTTAACCCCTTTTTATGTAAAATTTGAAAAAAAGCAAATACACTATTGCAATTTTGTACTGCCTGGAAATTCTCTAAAGTCAGCACCTCCAAAAGCATCAGCAATTTTTCGCCATTTTTAAGTTGCGTCCCTATATCCGTTATGGTTGTCTCTTTAATATGCCTGTTTAACCATCGTTTTATTGTGTACTCCTGTGAGTCGTCTCGCATTTCGGCTATTATTTTAATTCGCCGGCAATAATATCTTTGAGTCAAGTAATTTTTCTTATTTGCTGCCAAGGTTGCAATATCCTCGTATGCAAAACTCCGTTGGCTCCGTTCCGACACGTTATTTTTAATTGACGTTTAATTTAGTAGACGTTTCTTTGTGTAAAATAAAGCTTTTCTTTCGACAATAATTTTCACTACACAACACAGTTTATGCTACACAATGTAGATTTTGCTGTTTTCACCACAGAATATACACATATTCTGAATTTATAAGTGCCTTATAGAAAAAGGAATACATCATTGTTTATATTGCTTTAATTGTTTGTAAATTCGAAGATTCTTTAAAGTAAAATTATACATTTAATAGATTTTTATACAAATTTTTTTAGTATATAAGTCGAAAATGTCACCGTCATTGCTTATAATGTACCAATACATTCCATAATAACGACATTGTCAATTTTTTATTTCCTTTCATTATATCAGTCGGCGATATATTTATAATATTTAACCCCTTTTTATGTACAATTTGAAAAAAAGCAAATACACTATCGCAATTTTGTACTGCCTGGAAATTCTCTAAAGTCAGCACCTCCAAAAGCATCAGCAATTTTTCGCCATTTTTAAGTTGCGTCCCTATATCCGTTATGGTTGTCTCTTTAATATGCCTGTTTAACCATCGTTTTATTGTGTACTCCTGTGAGTCGTCTCGCATTTCAGCTATTATTTTAATTCGCCGGCAATAATATCTTTGAGTCAAGTAATTTTTCTTATTTGCTGCCAAGGTTGCAATATCCTCGTATGCAAAACTCCGTTGGCTCCGTTCCGACATGTTATTTTTAATTGACGTTTAATTTAGTAGACGTTTCTTTGTGTAAAATAAAGCTTTTGTCAATTTTTTATTTCCCTTCATTATATCAGTCGGCGATATATTTATAATATTTAACCCCTTTTTATGTAAAATTTAAAAAAAAAAAGCAAATACACTACTGCAATTTTGTACTGCCTGGAAATTCTCTCCAATCAGCACCTCCAAAAGCAACAGCAATTTTTCGCCATTTTTAAGTTGCGTCCCTATATCCGTTATGGTTATCTCTTTAATATGCCGGTTTAACCAACGTTTAATTTTGTACTCCTGTGAGTCGTCTCGCATTTCAGCTATTATTTTAATTTTTAATTATTTATTTTTAATTTTAAATTTAAAACCCAAAATTGTTATTCGCTGGTTTCTTCTGCATCTCTGAGTACCAGCGACCTCTGCATTGCTTATAATTACGGTGACCATTAAACCCATAAAGAAATAGTGTACACATATACATATGTATGTACATACATACATAAAAAAGGAAACTAAACTAAAAATGCATACACACATACAAACGAATGTAAAAATATACATACTTTACTTTTGATATTTCTCTACAGAATGTATTTTCTGCAAAACATCAGCTCTATTCGTTAGAAATGATTTAAATTAAGTGCAATCCATTTCAAAATTGCATTTTATAATTAAGAGAGATTCTAGTGTTTCCAATTTCATTTGAGATTTCTCCAAAGTCCATATATTATTAGACATAGAAAAAACCCTTTCTGTTGGTGCATTTGATGCAGCCAAAGAAAATGCAAAATCCACTAATTTTAAAATATTTTTATAAGGAATATTGGCCAGATTATTTTTCATAATAAATGAAAATGAAACGTAGAGTTTTCAAGAATATTTATTAATGACCAAGAATAGTAAATAGAACAGAAAAGTGAACAAAAATATGGCAGTTGACAAAAAAATGTACAAATAGTGTACATGAAAAAAATAGTGTACAAGAGGCTCAAATAGTGTACTGTCCACTATAATAGTGAACGGATGGTCACCGTACTTATAATGTACCAATACATTCCATAATAACGACATTGCCAATTTTTTATTTCCTTTCATTATATCAGTCGGCGATATATTTATAATATTTAACCCCTTTTTATGTAAAATTTGAAAAAAAAGCAAATACACTATCGCAATTTTGTACTGCCTGGAAATTCTCTCCCATCAGCACCTCCAAAAGCAACAGCAATTTTTCGCCATTTTTAAGTTGCGTCCCTATATCCGTTATGGTTATCTCTTTAATATGCCGGTTTAACCAACGTTTAATTTTGTACTCCTGTGAGTCGTCTCGCATTTCAGCTATTATTTTAATTCGCCGACAATAATATCTTTGAGTCAAGTAATTTTTCTTATTTGCTGCCAAGGTTGCAATATCCTCGTATGCAAAACTTCGTTGGCTCCGTTCCGACATGTTATTTTTAATTGACGTTTAATTTAGTAGACGTTTCTTTGTGTAAAATAAAGCTTTTCTTTCGACAATAATTTTCACTACACAACACAGTTTATGCTACACAATGTAGATTTTGCTGTTTTCACCACAGAATATACACATATTCTGAATTTATAAGTGCCTTATAGAAAAAGGAATACATCATTGTTTATATTGCTTTAATTGTTTGTAAATTCGAAGATTCTTTAAAGTAAAATTATACATTTAATAGATTTTTATACAAATTTTTTTAGTATATAAGTCGAAAATGTCACCGTCCATTAATATGTAATTAGTTTATACATAACTATATATATTTATATACATATTCTATTTTGACGAATGCAAATATCTAAAGTATTTGATAATGTATTTTATTAACAAATAAAATTTAGCCATGTCACAGAAAAAATTATACAGTATTGTAGCATGGATTGAATATATAGTATGTCGAACATCATATATGGAATATACCACGATGTTTATTCTGAATAAACCTGCTTGTAAATCAATCACCAATGCGACGCAGCCAAAATTTACTTTTGGAGTCGCATCTTATAGAAAAGTTGTGATATTCTCTTCTCCAGAAGTGAATCTTGCGAGTAATAGTTCTGCGTTATTGCGCTCGTTTTGTATATTGTAACTGGTTTGAAGTAAATGAGCGATATGAGCTGAATAAATTTCTAATATTTTATGAATTTCAAAATTTAATGCAATAAATAAAATAAAAACAGATAAATTCAATTATTCAAACTTCGTCTTTTTTTGAGTCCGCTAGAAAATAAGTGTCAATTTGTAACCTTCAATTTTGAGAAATGGGCCTACAACAAAACAGTGAAAGGCGAAAACAAAAATGTTGGCTTTCTTGGTCAACCGATTATTTTTTATTTTATTAACAATTTTTATCCAATTTTTAAATTTAGTTTTTTTTACTAATATTAAAGTTTTTTTCTTTTGTGGGCTTTATGATTTTTAAGATAAATTTTTGTATACGTTGGCTATGATTTTTTTTATTATAACAAAAACAACTAAAAAAGTATTAGATACATTACATTGAAAAACAGATTTTTTTGCGTTATTAAACAACTATTATTATGCATAGAAATAAACTTAGAAAGCCGTTACCCTATTGCCAACATAAAAAGGACAATCTTTAAATATATTTCATTATCATTTAACACTTATATGTTCAGCATTACTTATTTGGGTTTTTGACAAATCGCCCACTAAAGTATCAAGCAACGTTCTCAATTCTTGTTGGGCAAATTCTTGCGGTAATGGCAACCGTTCCAAAGCAATTTTTATTATAAAACATGGATTAAGTATGGGACATACAAGTAAAACTCCTCGTACTAAACATGCTAAGTTCTGTGCGATCTCACTCTGGCACAGGCGGTGCTTAGATGTGGGACATGGTAAAAGATTTATACGAGAGCAAAGATCAGCCAATTGTGGCTTCAAATTTTTCCAGCGCGCTTCGATGTCTGCTTCGGTCTTTAAAGATTTTAGCCCTTTGAACTGAAAATTGAAGAAAAAAAATACATGTAAGCTGAACAACATGATGCTTCCAAAAATGGTTTACCTTTTCGTTTATATCTATGAAATCCAAAAATATTTGCCCCTGGTTCGACCAGTTAGGTACTTTAATACTCTTATTTAAGTCTGGATTTTCAAATTGCATTAACAAGTGATGCAAATAATCCAAGTTATCTAAAAACATGAAAACAAATAATTACGTAGGGACCATTTGTAAGCTGACATGGAATGAAATTACCATTGATAACAGCATCTGGTGCTATATGTTGGAATATTATCTCGTGAGCCAGAGACCATTGTTTTGCCTTTAGTAGATATTTTGCTTGCAAGTGATAATTTTGCAAGGACCCCGCCCTAACCGCCTTAGCATAATCAATCCATTTCTCTGGCACCCCCAAATTATTAATAACGAACCTTTCCTTTTCATTCAATGCCACGTCTTTTGAAACCGATACGTAACGATAGAGAACATTTTGTACAGCCAGCTCACGTTGATTTTTGTTTTTAATATGCAGCAAAACAAAAATGGACCACTCCCAAAGATCATTGTTTTCCAGTTGAGCAGCGAAACCCACATGCAATTGAGACTCACTTAATTCAGAGCAGTGATGATAGCCTAATGCTTCTAAGGTTTGCAAAAGTAACCAGCTACAATAGTAAGAAAAAAAAACAAATTAAATAAAATGTATTTTAGCGCTCAAAGAGTTTCGTACCTTAAACGATAATCCATAGGATCAGAAGTGTGCGTAGCTGGATTTAGTAAGCTCTCTAGAGGATGACTGCGTTTTGAAAATAATTGCAGCAAATGGTATCGTAAATCATAAATAGTTCCTTTTTCATTGTATTGGCCAACGCTTTCCATGTAAATTGGTGTTGGGGGTTGAGAATAAAATTCTTCAGATTTAAAGGATTTCTCATATGCTAATAATGCGTCCGTAATCGAAGAGGTTGCAGGGCATAAATACCACAGCTGGAGCTGAACAGCATACAGACAGAATTCATTGTTAAAAAATGCTTGTACACGAAAAACAAAACAATATCAACTTACGCCCAGTACTTTTATCCATTCTATGCTTTCTAAGCAATTAATAACGCCATGATTGGATGCCATAAGAGAAATGCCCGCCACTAACATAAATAGTTTCAAACGCAGCACATCTATAAACTGATCCGCTTTATCGGTATTCCAGGCAGCCAATTGATCTTCCATTAGTTGCCTTACAACGGGACCCGACGATAGTTGAGCCATTAGCAGTGACAAATTGACATCATCGTAGTTGAAAGCCAACTCACAGGCCTCTGCCACTTTATGGCACATTACCAAATCAAGCAAATGTTCCAAGTATGTATTTTTGGAAACGGTTTTTGTGAGCAAATCTTTATCAGTAAGAGTATTTTCAAGCCATTCTGACAGCAAATTTCGACGATACATTATCACAAAATGTGAACCGGCGTCCCGACCCTCCAACTCATCATGGTCACCCCACAGGGCCAAACAGAGAGACCATACCGACACTGCATACTCTTCCAAAGGTCCGAGATTGAGAATTTTTATGGCTTCATCCAAGTGCTTTACAATCAACTCGGTGCCACTATCTGATTTAATAAACGGACACTCGCTACCTTCGACGTCTTGCTGCTGAGAATTTCGAAGTTGTATTTGTAAATGATCAACAATGCTCTCCTTGAAATGATCATAAGATTGTGTGGCCGAAATTTTCAAATGTTGCAATATAGTGGGAGAATAGTCATTTGCTGCACGGCTCTTGAATATTGCGGGTGCGATGTCAAGTAGATTTTTAGCTAATACAAATGTGAAACATAATATTTTGAATACATAAAAATATTCATGCCACTAATGCCGCACACTTACATTTAATTTCTCGGTTCAAGTTGTTCCTTGTCGTTGGGACAATCAATGTTATTTGCGGGCCAAATCCTAGTTTAAAACGACGACTATTGTAAAGTCCTAAATCAGCACACCACTTTAGGCGCAGGGGAAAGGCCACCGATTTAATAAGAGGAACTGTAGAGCCTAAGTTTTTAATTGCTGCAACTTTCGGCTTCACTATAAAGGGTGGTAGTTTGTGAGCAACTTGTTTCTTGTCAGATTCCGTTTGCTGCGAAGAACTCGTTTGATAAAAAATGTTTAAGAATTACACATACTTTTTACCTGCTGCTGAGTTTTGAAAACACTCACAACCGAATCTACTGAAGAAATCGGTTGGGAAGGGGAAGAATTATAACCGACTTGACTTGAAGCTTCCGACAGATTACCTCCTAAGCCGTGAGACGTTTCCTTCCACAAAGAGTTGGCGGAGCCATACATATCTCGCAAACGTTTTCCAAATAAACCACCCGATTTAATGCGTTTCAAATCATGATGATCGAGTGCTGAAACATCTAAGAAAGAAATACGATTTAGTGTTAAAATTCCGGATTGGATCTAATGAAAGTCAATGAAATAATCGCGCACCACCTGATTTATTATCAATGTCGTCGTCAATAAAAAACGAAGCTTTCATTAATTGCAACTTATGAGCATCAGTTCCCATGTCCTTCGCTAGAACTGTAGTTGGACTTGTTAATCCCTGTTTAAACATGTGTTGGGGATGATCGAACATGGAGAAATCGATGTTGCCATTATTTTCAAAAAATTCTGCAAGAGAAATAATTAAAATAAATCTTACAACAGCGAAAAACTTAAAAGCCTACGTGTTTTGTCCATTAACATAAACTCAGCAGATTCATCCATGGGATAGAAATCGGATGACGACAAAGATTTTGGATCTAAAGCCCTGGCTGCATCTTCAGATATCTAAAAAAAATATATTTTTATATCAATATCTAATTAATATTGATCTAAAGATGAACAACCTACTTTGTGGGCATTTTTCAAAGCAGCCAAAGTAATTTTATCGCGAGCATTTAAACTTCCAGCTGCAGTGGCGTGAGATAAGGCCTGTTGTTGCGCTACCTCTGCCGCCGATGCTCCAATTTTTGCTTTTTTTGGATCAGTAGGTATGTACTCATCTTCGTCACTGTCATTTAAACCATATTTAGAGAAATGTTTTACCCTGAATACCCAGCTACCAGTTTCAGGACGATATTCGATAAAGCGTGTTTCATTCTTATCACAAACGCGACGCAATTTTCCTTCCCAATCCATTTCCAGTAAACGTAGAGGATCTTTGATGGGTTCATGTTTACTTTTGTCCAAAGGCCATACTTGATCCAACGTAACTTGAGCTTCTCGATTTAAACCATGACCAACGGGGGGTTTGTTGTCATCATCGGGATATATTATTATTTCCTTATTGCGGAAATGAACAATTTCATCTAAATTCAAACCGGCAACATCTATTTCTTTTCCAAAATGCACATTTCCATAGCCCTCGCGACCTACCGTAAAATTTGGCACAACACATGAGCCATCTTCAGCTAAAAATGATTTTAGATCGTCCAATGAAGGTATCGTGTAGTAACCAACCCTTTTCAACGTAATGCCAGTGGGATGCTCCTCATATTCCGCTAGCGCGTCATCAATTAATATCGATTTTTCTTCGGCGGCATAAGAAAGATTAGAGGATGCTACAGTCTCATTTGCTGCATTGCTAGTTTCTCCCTTAGATAAAATTCTATTTTCCTCCTCGAAAGGATTTTCCGGCACTGTAGACACCGAAAATCTACCGGTAGCAGTTCCACTTCTATAGGTATCAAGTGGTTTGCGTGGCACAAGCTCTGTTAATGTACTGTTATGGGAACTACCACTTTCAACTCCGGCACTAATATTCTGCTGTCTTACTTTTTCCAAGTTGTTCGGGTGTAACCAGGATTCGCGGCGGCTAGCATCTAATGTTGGCGGTGCATTTGATAAAACCACATTGTTTCCTGTTGCAACTGGCTGTAAACTTGAAGAGTCCAATGATGTTTCCCCGGCAATTGATTCGTTGTGTACGTCTTGTTGATTGCCATTGTTGTTGTTATTATTAACATTTGATGAAGATAAAGATGTTTGTTGCCTCTGTGGCGTGTTTGTATTCGATACCGTACATGCTGCTTGCTGGCCAGAAACAGCACCGCCAGTAGAATTATTGTTTTTAGGTTTAAGTATTAAACGTTTGGCATTCGGTTTGAGACTAAAGCTCTCGACACTGGCATCAAATTCCTCCAGGCCATCGAATAATGATTTCTTGGTTAAAGCTGATCCTATTGGTTTTATTTTTATTATACTTGGAGAGGAATTAGATGAAATTTTGAATTGTTGGCCGCTATTGCCAGTATTTTCCATTATAGCTTTTTGAGCAGCTGGATTTGTTGCTTTGGCGGGATCATTTTCTTCATTACGTTTAAGATCTTTGAAAATGGCATTGTCTCCATAAGGGGAAGTCATCTTCGATAAAATTTGCTGATGTATAGGTATTTGTTGCTGTTGCTGTGGCGCACCAGGCAACCCTCCCAACGTATTTAGAGAGCCGTCACCCGCTGTTTGGCCAAACCCTCTTGTTTGATTGCCTAGGCCAAATACCGATTGCCCCGTCTGGGCAAATAGACCTCCACCAGTTGTATTCGTCGTGGATCCCAAAGAAGTACCAAAAAGACCTCCAGGTTTGGCAGTTGTATTTCCAAAAAGAGATGTTTGTCCAGTACCGGCATTGAAATTCAATGGTGCTGATGTTGAAGTGTTTGTACCGAATGGCCCAAATCCCGAAGTAGTAGGTTTATTCAGATTCGTATTGAAGAGGCCTCCGCCGCCAACGTTTGAATTATTTAGACAGAAGTTTTGAAAGCCTGTATTGGCTTGAGACGTACCAAAAGCGGGCGCTGCGCCAAAACCAGTATTGTTTTTGGCTCCGAACAGACCTCCAGAAGCAGTACTAGTAGCTGCGGTGCCAAAAGCGCCGAATCCAGTATTACCAGTAGATGTTTGACCCAAACCAAATGCTGTCTTGTTTGCATCAGAAGCAGGTTGGCCGAATAAAGACGGTTGCTGCTGTTGCTGTTGACCGGCAGGTGTACCAAATCCAGTACCAAAACCTGAAGTTGTTTGGCTAAAAGCTGGCGCTGCACTTGTGGCTGGGTTTTGACCAAACAAAGAAGGTGCTGCGGTTTGACCAAAAGCAGGTTTAGCACCAAATGGATTAGAACTATCAGTTGCTGAGGCACCGAAAACTGTAGTCCCTGTTGCGCCAAAAGGTTTTGTCGCTCCGAACGGTTGCGTTGCTGTCGCTCCAAAACCTCCTGCCGCAGGCTGCCCAAAAGCACTAGTGTTCGATCCAAACAATACTTTGTTTTCTGTTGTTCCACCTGCTGGTTGACCAAACAATCCTGATGGCTGGGCTGTGGCGCCAAAGAGACCAGTTCCTGTTGTTGCTGGAGTTGTACCTCCAAATCCTCCAAAACCACTTGTAGATCCAGCCTGGGGACCTTTACGATTAGCCAAGTAGTCCTCCATGCGCAGTTCTTCTAACGACTTGCCTTCATACTCTTTCATTGCTGTAATGCAATGTTGTTTGGTGTTTACACTATTTGGCTGTCCTGCTTTCATTAGAGTATCAGTACCAATAGTTGGTTGGTATTTAGCAATAGATGTTCCAGGATTTGCAGCAGTAGCTGCATTTGCTGGTTGACCAAAAGCCGACGTTGTTGCACTACCAAAAACGCTTGTGGTTGTGGGAGCAGTTTGTCCAAAAGTTCCGAAGCCACTTGCACTGGTTGAAGCAGCAGGTTGACCAAACAAAGATGTGGAAGGTTGCGCTGCACTTTGACCAAAACTTCCGAGTCCAGCAGGTTTAACGGCTGAACCAAAAGCCGAAGTGGCTGCGGGTTGTCCAAATAATGATGAAGAGTTAGCCTGCGGTTGGGATGTTCCAAATATGGAAGTACTTTGTTGTGGTTGCGCAAAATCTGTATGATTCGAAAATTAATGTGAAATAAAAAATATTTTGTTTGTTGTGGCTTTAGCTGTTCATATGCCTTTTCATTAGACGTCAGTGAACTTAAAATTTTTGTTTGGTGATTTGGTTTAGCGGCCAATGAGATGTCGGCTATGATCAAGCTAAAGCCACAATAAACAAAACATTTTTTTAAAACTAATTTGAAATTTTGTAAAAAAATTTCAAAACACTTACTGCCGAATGCCGGATTAGTTGTTGTCGTGCCGCCGAATGCAGCTGAAGTGCTAGCGCCACCGAATAAACCGGATGTTTGTGGTTGAGCAGCATTAGAACCAAACAACGAGGGTGTTGTCTGTTGGGTGCCAAAAGTTGGAGCAGCGCCAAATGCACTTGTGGCTGGTTTTCCAAATGCAGACTGTCCGAAGGGTGATGATGCTGCCGTATTATTAAAGCTACCAAAACCTGTCCCAGTGGTAGATGTTCCAAATGTTGGTTTAGTTCCCCCAAACATTTTTAGCGTTTTTAACCTTTTTAAGTTAGCTTTAGGGAGTTGCTTTTAATTTAAAAATGTTCAATCCTAAAAACTTTCTCAATGAAGAGCGTGGTCTCCTCTCTCCCTTAGAAAAACTTGTGTTGATATTCGCAATAATCTGTAATTAAAATTGATTATGCATTAAAACTCTCTACGCATTTAATTTTTTAATAGTTTTAAGAACTAAATTTGAAAATACACACTCGAACGGTACTAAAACAATAATTTCAAGGATTTGCAAGACTAAATGCTATAAAACCTTAAATCCTAAAAACAATTTGTGCTTTTTAAAAGATTGAACTGCGAAATTTGGTTTAGTGTTGGTAAACTTAAAAAATGGCGCTTGCCAATGGCCAATGCAATGTCGAATATACGACTGAGAAGAAAATTAAATGAGAAAACCACTATTGTTAATTATGTTATTTCACCATTTAAACAACAAAATTTTTACCAGAGTTGCTCAAGTAGTAGTATTTTTGATAAGGTGCATGAGCGTTAATGAAAAAGCATTTCAACGGTAATTAATTTGAGCTTATGTAAAATTTTTAGAAAATTAATTGTTAAGCATAATAATCGTAATGTCAATCTTCAGATGACAATAATACCTCTTAGAAACAGTATTGGTAATTTAAAATTCTTACAGTCTAAAGCAGTTTACAAAATCATAAGGATCAGGTAGAAAGTTTTACCATAAAAATTAATTTATCGGAAAAATTAAACTTCATTTAATGCCAGGTGATAAATAATAATCTTTTATTTTTTACACTTCTTCAGCTTTGTAAGTGCTGTTTCACACACGCCAAGTTTTCTTGATCAAGGTTCAATTCAGCTGGGAGAAAGATAATGAAAGAAATACATACTCTCCCTATCGCTCTCCCAGCTGAATTGAAACTTGATCGAAAAAACTTGACGTGTGTGAAACAGCTCTTAGGCCCCTTTCACATTCGGCAACTATACTTGCGCAAGTATAATTTTCATTTTAACTTATTTTCTTTTGAACTTGCTTCTATTTTCACATTCAGCAACTTTGTTAAGCAATTTTAATTTTCTTGTGCTCAAATTTTTATTTTAAATTTTTTAAATTTTTATTCAAAGCGGGTATATTAACGAATATAAAATTTTAACGAAATTAGACAACACGCCGAAGAAGAAATAAAAGACAATGTCAAAAACAAATAAATATCCCAAGCCAAGAATGACAGCAGAAACAGAATTGCCAAGTACAAGCAAGTCTGTACTCGAATCTCGGCAATTATTCCCCCTTCAACCCGACCTTTCCTCTCACACCAACAAACACAAGAATTGCGCAAGTATAGTTGCCGAATGTGAAAGGGGCCTTAAGGCTGGGGCACATAGAATCCGTCATCCGTCATCCTTCGACTTTTTCAACTGACGTTAACGCAATGACGGATGAGGTTGGCACAATGAGTACTTTGTTACCGTGTAGAAAAACAGTTGTTTTTTTTACATGTTTGAAACATTTCTTTTTATTAAAGAGTAAAAATTTTCTATGGATTTTGAAGAAATTACGGAGTTTATTTTAATTATAATTTTGCTTTATAAAGCTCAAGCTGTCTTGATATAATGGATAAAATTCGAAGATTTTTGGTCAGACCCAAAAAATCAACTGTTAATTAAAACAAAACATACCAAAAAATCAACTGATAGTTGTCAAAGTACTCAACGTACGTCAAAAGTTAAAAGTTGCCCAACTTTCATACGTTGCGTTGAAGGAGAAGTACTGTATGTAACCAAGCTCATAACAAAACCTGTATTTTAACTTAGCTGTCAGTTGAAAAAGTCGAAGGATGACGGATGACGGATTCTATGTGCCCCAGCCTTTACATACAGTAAGTCTCCTTCAACGCAACGTATGAAAGTTGGGCAACTATTAACTTTTGACGTACCATGAGTACTTTGACAACTATCAGTTGATTTTTTGGTATGTTTTGTTTTAATTAACAGTTGATTTTTTGGGTCTGACCAAAAATCTTCGACTTTTATTCATTATATCAAGACAAGCTTAAACTTTATAAAGCAAAATTTTATAATTTTAAAATTTTATAATATAAAATAAACTCCGTAATTTCTTCAAAATCCATAGAAAATTTTTACTTTTTAATAAAAAGAAATGTTGTAAACATGTGAAAAAAACAGCTGATTTAATATCCGTCAACAAAGTACTCATTGTGCCAACCTCATCCGTCTTTGCGTTAACGTTAGTTGAAAGAGTAGACGGATGACGGATTCTATATGCACCAGCTTTTATTCACAACCGCTAAACAGCACTGTTTGTACTTGTAATATTTCAACTCTGTATTTATTTTTATAATGGCCAGTGCTGTTAAATTTTAGTTTCTAAGCCATAATTGTTCACCAGGACATATATATGTATAAATTTAAATATCAAAAGGTACAAGTTTCAGGTATTAAAGTAATTTATCTAAATGAATAACTCATGTTTAAGAATATAACATTTACAATCATTGTGGATATAAAACATCAATGTGACTATGTTCATCCTGTTGCGGTGTGTTGTTGGTTGTGTCAGGTTTGACAGCACTGATGTTTAATTAAATTATTTTACTATTCTTTGGTAGTTCCTTCTTCGCTTTTAGTTGCAGTTCATTCATAACGACGGGTAGGTTGTGAGAAGTCATGACGCGGGTACGAATATAATTGGTGTTTTCGTTTCTTAGTTTTATTTCCTATACGAACAAAAAATGGAGGAATTACTTGTAATTCGTAAATAACAAAAAATAAATAAATTAAGCACTGTTCATAATAAAGTGCATAACAATGATGTAAAATTATTAGTATTTTGAAGAAAATAAGTGCTCCTTAATAGCAACGAAATGTTTCAATAAAGTAAAATTGTGCAATTTTCTTAATTATTAACTGAGTTTGCTGCTGGTAATACAATAACAACAAGTAGATAATTATTATGACGACGAAGCCAGGGTAAAGTGAACGAAGCAAAAGAATTTTTTGTTGATTTGCTTTTGCTATTGTTGTTGCTTTTAAGATTAAATTAACGGCTCATTGAATGAATGATTCGGTTTGTATGTGTCAGACAACTGAAAAAAACCAGCCAGCCAACTCCCAATTAAAAACAAAAACAAATTATACGCAAAAATTAAAAATTATTTATTTTGTTAGTTTTATTCAATTTATTAGTTGGATGTGAAAAGAAGATACATACGTACATATGTAAATGAAAAAAAATTTAAGACTTCATTTTGTGGTTCTTATGTATGTATGTATGTAGGTATGTACATACATATGTATGTATGTATGTAGTTCTGCACGATTACTTGTTGATATTAATTTTTATTATGTACATACATATGTATGTACATATAAGACGAAATGTTCATGCACCCAAATCCATGCCCAGATATTAAAACAATTTTATTCTATGGTAATTTTTTTTATCAACTTAATCATATGTATGCTTTTTTAGTGACTTATGGCAATAAGTTAGGAAATGCAAAAAACAAATAACTATTTATTAAAAAAAGAGTTTCCCAGAAGGAAATCAATTTGTGTGTATTGAATTATGTTAAAAAAAAAAACACAAAAAAGTGTGAATTTTTAAAATGATCGTGTTTGTTGATTATGGTTCTTGCTACAAACTAACTTAAAATCTCCCATAGTGATTACAAAGCACTCGTTTGGAAAAAATCATTTTTTTTTTGTTTAAAGCTTTTAAATTAATAAACTAGCACCAACATGACAGTGTGGAGTGATTGTAATCCCAAACAAGTCTTTGGAATTGGTAAGTTTTTATTTCTTTATTTTTTCTTTCCAATAAAAATGTCTACATTATTAAGTCAGAGCATTTGGGTGATAATACTAGAAAAAAATTTAAGAGAAAGTTAAATTAAGCAGGACAATTTGCACATGCGGTCAAAACCAATAACTATGTATGTATGTACATATTTCCAGCGTTGTTACACTAAAGCTGACAAATTAGTTTATAAAAATATCCCCCAATTTCCCAATAAAAATCGTTAGTTAATTTTTAAAATAGAATTTTCAGTCAATATTTGTTTTCTGTATTTCTTCTTTTTAATATAATATTTTACAATAATTTCAAATATTAAAAATAATTATTGCAGAAATTATTTTGTCATAGATTTATATATGTATGTTGAAACGTAAATTATTAAGTATAATTAAAATTTAAAACTCGTTCATGCATACACGAATTTTAACTCCAAAATCAAATATTTTTTTTGAAATCAGATTTGAATATAATATCGCGTTCGACTATCAAGCTGCTTTAGTTCAAAGCACATTTATAAAGTATTTGCAAGACGAATTAATTTCAACAAAAATGAGAATACAATTTTCAAACTGCTTATAACAAATTTCACCAGACAATTTTTTTAATTTCTCTATATAGAGTTTAACAGTCATCTTACCTATTACCTAGGCTTAATATAATCTTTAGCAATATCAAATGTCAACCATAAACGGACTTGTAAGTTATTTGATTTCGATAGCTTGAAAAGTTAGTAATTAATAATATTATTAAATAATTAATAATATACACATAGCCCATAAAGTCTGCGTTCACCTTTAGAAGTTGTATTAGTGATATAATTATACAGCATAAATATTTAATTCGAATCAAAATTTCTTTATAAGTATTTTATTTAGATAGTTTAGTTCGAGAAGCAATAAAATAAAAATGTTAATTCCTTTTAAGTATTGAGATAACGGGATAGAAGTGGCACAACAAGTAAATATATAAACCATAAAGTCTGCGTTCAGTATTAAAAAAAATTATAAAGGCTTATAAAATTATTAAGAAAGTTTACATTTAATATTTTGTTGGATAGCCACGATGTTTTAAGACTTCACTAAGTCTATTTGGCATTGAGTTTACTAATTTATCAGTTTCAACAACTGTAATCTTCGCCCATCGCGCCTTCATGGCACTTCGTAAAGTTTCTTTTTTTGTTATTGTATATTGGCGAATTATTTTCTCTAACAGATCACAAAGGTGCTCCATAGGATTGAGATCGGGTGATTTAGGGGTATTTTAAGTTGCCTTGGAGCATTATACAAGAGCCAAAGTCTAACAATTTCCGCTGTATGCTTTGGATCGTTATCTTGTTGGAACAAAAACGTTGTTGGTAAACTAAGTTTTTCTGCACTTTGTGGCAAATTGTGTTTCAAAATGTTCAAATATCCCTATTTATCCATTGTCGATTCAATAAACTGCAATTAGCCGACACCAGAAGCCGTCATGCATCCCCACACCATAACTTCACCATCACCGTGTTTGACAGTACCAACAAGATTTTGTTTCTCAATTGCAGTTCCTGACTTACGCCACAAAATTTAACGGCCTTTTATACCAAATATACAGAACTTGCTTGTGTCTGAAAATATTACCTGTTTCCAAACTTATGGGGGCTTATTTATGTAAGTGTGAGCAAATTCAATGCACTTTAGTCTGTTCAGTAGTGATATGTATAGTTTTCGTCCAGTGACTCTACAGCCTTACGCAATATTTTTCTAACGATTTCGGCACAAATAGAACTTTTAAATGTTTGATTTACGTTTTCAACAATATTGGAAGATGTAATCCGAGGATTTACCTTTGCAATATGGACTACTTTTCGCTCTTCTCGGGCTGATAATATATTTGGGCCTCCAGACCGCGGCTTAGATATTAAAATTCCGGTATCTTTGAAATTATTTATTATGCGCTGGACAGACGAATATGTTCTAACAATAGTTTCACCAATTTTTTGGTAACCTTTTCCATCTTTTCACAATTTAATAATTATCTTTCGTTCTGAAACACTAATTTCTTTACCTCTGCCTTCCATATTTTTAAAACTATTACAAATTTTAAATAAAATTTGCAAATGAATATTGTGAAAGTATTAACTATAATAACAAAGAATAAAACCGACCAGAAACAAGATAAAACTTTTTAAAAAGTAAAGGTATTGTTATAACAAACAAACTGAACGCAGACTTTTTGGGTGCTTCATTCACTTGTTGTTGCACTTACATCCTTTTATAACATAAACCGAAGAGCCTAGTCTGGATTATTGTTTTTGGTTTTTGAGTAAAGGATATAAATAACAAATTCATGAAAAAAGTTTGATTTCAATTACAATTTTATGTTGCGTTTTTGTACCAGTAATACAAATTGCTAAGAGTGAACGCAGACTTTATGGGCTATGTGTATGTAGTATTTTTAACTATACAATTTCGATATTGATAAACATTTATTTCGAATAAAAATTTTTTTATCAAATAATTAATTGGAAGAATACCTGAACTAATTTTTAATAAATATTTAAAACAAAGCAACTGCGAGCCGCAGACAAGATTTAAATTTGTCCGTTCTCAACAAGTAATGTGTATGAAGATAAATTTAAATTTAACTAGTATGGGCAATCAGAGACATTTAAGTACTCCTTAGACCACCATCTGTATATAGTGTACCAGCGCCTCCATTTTTCTATATATGACCACTAATTTTCTCAAGAAATTAATATTTTAAACGAACTACATATATTGTTGCTCTAACATGTATTTAGCCATCGGTATTGTTACAGTTTTCTTAAGAAATTCCTGCTACTTACTTGTTTACCCTTGTCGTAGTTCCTATATATATTTCGCCTTTTAAATGAACCTAGTCCAATTTGGGATTTCTGTTAACTGGTTAACAGAGCTCTGTTAACTGCGATATTGGCATTATGCTTAAATTCACACACATCAACAACTAACTCTATACAAAAGGACCACATGGCGAATTATGCATAGAGATTAGGTTTTTGAAGAATCACAAGGTGCAACTGGTGGATAAATTGAACAGACTCGCTTTGTTTTTTTTTTTTTCATTTGTTTGGATATGTCAAGAAGCAAAATTAAAGCATATGGGCTTCTGATAATCGAAACATAACTGTTGAGAAACCTTTGCACGCTAAACGTGTCACTATATGGTACGCTGAATGGTGTGGAGGTCTAATTGTGCCATTTTTTTTTCTCGAAAATGTGGTCGTAGTGAATATCTGTTCAATATAATTTTTCATTTATAAATATCAAAACTTACTCTTCCGAATATAATAAAATTGTTTATGATTTTCATATAAATTCTTTGTTTTCTTGTGTTTCGAAAAACCCGATAAAATAGAAGAATTCAATCGTACATATGACTTAGAATATCTCAATATAAACTACACAACAGACAATTTAAAATATACTCATATCGAATATAAAGTTCACTGATGATTTGATTAGCACCAATGAATTATCAATTTCTTATCATTTAAATACACAACAAACAAATGCTAATTATTCAAATTATTAGTTGGATGCGATCCCGAAATAATAAATTTAAATTACAAAAAACGTTTTTCAACAACACGAAATACTACAAATATGGAATCTTGAATGAAAAGTAAGAGTGGAGAATAAGAAAAATACATTTAATTATTTTATCAAATTGGTTCTGCATTTTTAGACTATTCGACAAATAATTATAGATATATAAACATACATACATATTTTTTTTTTGGCGAAAAAGGAAGGAAAAATGCATAACTGCATGCACGGAGTCGTCACTGTCCGCATCATGTCGGGCAAGTTGGTATACCGACTAAAAACCCTTAGTGTCCTATTTCTCTTGACTGAGTTTCCAGCCTTCATATCTGTTTTTGGCCTTCGTCCAGGCCCTTGCAGAATGTATTCGCAGTAGCTTTCTACTGCTCGCAAGCTTTTTTTGTCCTGATATATGCACATAAGTACACATTGCAAAAGCAAAATAGTTCAAAACCATTTTATCTTCTCTTTAACCATAGATTATCATTATTCTCAGTTTGTTTAGCAGAATGTATGGGATTGGCATTCAAAATAGTGATTGTCGACTTGACTTATAGTTGGTGTAATTCTCTGATTTAAGATATGCTAAGACGACCATAACACCAGTGGTTGACATATACATGTATTTAAAAGCAAATGGCATGCCTTTCTTTCTGTCGCAAAGCAGATTCTGAAACACAAGCATTTAATTATTCCCTCTTATTATGATTGTCGCGTCGATGTCACGTAATGTCGATAGAAAAACAAGAAAGCAGTTCTGAACTCGTTGTAGGCAAAAATTAAGTAATATTGATCGCCACTTGTCATTTTATAAGCCATAGCAGTAGTAATATATTATCAATAATATTTAATAGATAACGATCCCACAATTAACAATACGTTGATATCGACTTGCTGTGACGTCGATGACGACAGTCATAATAAGGGCAATTAAATTACATATGTATGTATGTATCATAGCTGTTAAGTAACGATTATTAATCCAAATGATTAGTAGTGACAATTTCTGTTTCAAGGGTTAACTAATTGCTTAAATTACGATTATATCAAATGTTGCATGATTACCAATTGATTACGATTACAAATAATCCAAAAATTATTGGGATTACTTAGTAGAACTACCATACAGTAATCAATAGGAATGAAAAGTACTCAAAAACTAATCTGACTACTTTTGTGATTAGTATTATCATACAATCCCCCTTATTATGATTGTCGACGTCGACGTCACATCAAGTCGACAGTAAAAAAAGAGAGCAGTTCTGAACTCATTGTAGGCAATAATTAACTAATATTAATGGCCAATTGTAATTTTATAAGCCATAGTAGTAGTAATATTCTATCAAAAATATTTAATAGTTCTCGATAACGATCCCACAATTTTCAATATATTGATGTCGACTTGGTGTGACGTCGACGTCGACAATCATAAAAAGGGGATTATAATGGTTAAAAAAATGTAATATATTTGCACATTTCAGAGTTATAAAATCCGCAGAATGCACAAAAATTTGAATATCTAGCAACAGTCCAGTATGCATATTTAGATATAGGTCGGTATTCGCTATCCTAACACGAGCTGTTCAGTTTTGCGGATCTTCGCACTGTCCAAAATCGATGTTGCTTTATATAATATGAACAAAAATTGTTTTAAGAATATAAATCTTTTTATAATGAACTTGTTTTATGTGATTTGTACCTCAACTCCGGGTACAAATACTCTTGTTCTGTCAAAATTGTCGGGTCTAATTCTTGGGTAACCAAGGGAATAAAACTAAAGCAGTTTGCAGAGATAGGGTAATATATGAAAGTATCGACAGTTTATATCGTTTAAGCTTTAAGTAAGTAATCGTTAGTGGTATTGATAGTCTTTGGTTTAGTTAAAGTTGCATTTGGTTCAACTGATTTGTGTTTGGGTTAAATAATTGTGCGAATGCTATACATACCTTCGGAATAACATAATGTCATCATGTTATTACTCTACTGATATTTATTTCTCTTGAGTCTGTGTTATTTATTTATCATTAAGTATAATACTGAAGTAATTTCGAAATTCGTTTATATCGGTTTGCCAATTGACTATATTTCCTCTTATACCATATTCAAATCTAGAGGTCTATAAATATTATTAAAGCTCTTCCATCCGTACTTTGAAGTTGTTCAGAGCTCGTAATTTACAGCTGGCGCCACAAAAGACTTAGAGACTTTGCACAATCCTCGTCTCTGTCACAAACTTCTCAATCCTCTCTATCTGAAATAACTATCGAATGGGGAATGCCAACATCAATTTTAGTAATGGTGGAGTCTCTTACAAACTGCATGCAATGCTGGCACCCGTATGTATTCAGCGACAAAATTTTAATATAAATGTAAGAAAATTAGTCTAGTATTTCATTTATAAACATGAACTTTATAAAAAACTAAAACAATAACCGTGAAAACAGTGTCTCGCTAAGCGTTATAATAACAATTTCATTTTATTAAAGCCGAAAATGATATAAATTTAATAATTTGACACTTGAAAATATTTACCGTAGTTTAAATATATTTTTATAATTTGTTTGCAGTTCATTGCTTTTACGAACGGCCTCTAGTCCTCTTGGAACTGATTCAATAATTTTTTATATTTTTTTTACAATAAGAGTGTTAATTTTATCCAATTCTTCCCTAAGACCAACCTCTGACTCAAATTTCAAGCGATTTTAATTTATTTTCCAGATATGTCCATTAAATTTAGATGACGTTAATATTTTGAGACTGAGGCGCCGTATATGTACATACATACATACATACGTACATATGGATGGTATGTGTATACATACTGCTCTTCCACCTGTGTAGAAGGCTTAAAACCAACAACAATTCAGGTGGTAGCAGAACACAGGCTTGAAATATGGCTCAACAAAAACTATGGCACCTAACACGCAAATAACTTTTGTTTGTAATTTCTAACACTTTGAAAAAAATATACTTTATATTGTGGCATATTGTCTGTGTATTTTCGTCTAGTTTTCGAAAATCGTATATGGTAAAGAAAAAAGAAGGAAGGAGAGAAAGATAATAAGTAAGAAACGCACCTTTACAAAAGTTCAAACAGTAAACCGATTTTGTAATACATATTTTTGATTTGAAAAAAAAAATGGAAATGATGAGATGGAAGTGATTCATTTACCAATTTTTAGTTTGCTTATCACAAAAACAAAAATTATTTATATTCTTCTTGCTTACGTTTATATAAATGTTTAGTGTTTTTTGTTCACAAAAAGTGTTGTTGTTTTTGTGACCTCCCGCCGTGTAACTTGTTGCAAGAACATTTTATGTATTTTATTACTCGTATTCAAAATGCAATTATAAAGTGTTAACATTGGCTTAGTTCTTTTCGTTTTTTTTTTTTGTTCTATTTGTTTTCCTTTTCGACTGCCTGATTTACCTTAATACGTAATGTCTTGGAAATGTTAAAACAAAAGGTGTGGGCAACAAAAGGAAACGATCTTGATGTGGTACATTTGTATTTTATTCTAAAGAAATATTCTTATACGAATAATTCTTTAATGTTTAGATGAATATACATAGTTTTCAGTATACATATACAAACATATGTATGTATGTACATATTTACATACTTATATCCGTAGCATCATCACATTTTTCTTAATTGTTCAAGTTTCAGACAGTCATACATATACATACATACATATGTAATTCTCTTTTTACGCAATTTTTCATGTTGACTTTATTAAATTATTTCTGTTATATTAAATTTCGTTTAAAATAAATCTTAAAGGTTCATATTTCTTTTTTGAATAACCGACAAAATTAAATTAATCCATCCAAATATTGGTCACTTACTTTTCTATTTGAATTAGATGTGACTTGACAGTTAAATTTTTTATTTAATATTTTATAAAGGTAAAACAAAAATAACCTTCAATTACAATTTTCTATCATAAACATATTTTCTTATAAGAACGAAATGAAAAAGACACAATAATTATGAATAAAAGGCGGTACAAGAAATTTGGAAGGAATAGGAAAAAATAAGTTTAATTCTTTAGGCTTTGTGAAGATAAATGTAAATTTAACTAGCAGGGACAAAAACCATATTTTTAGTAGAGCCAATTGACAGAGCTCTGTTAACCAATTAACAGTTATAGAAAATTCGTAAATTTTAGGATGTGAGACAAGAACCATAAATAACATATGGAAAGGGCACTCCAAAGTATACGTGATAAACATAAAATAAAAGGAAATTTCAAATAACGTTCAAAACAATGCAAAAGATCAATAATAAAAACAGATCTCTTCTCAGGAAGATTAGTGGCGGTTATGGAAAAATTGTGACCTACAGGTACATATATCCCACTAATTACAAATTGTACTGCAAAGTGTCGTCTAAGTAACAGATTACGTCGTATTTCCGAAGTAATTTTGAAACTTTGAAGCATTGAGTTGGAAAAAAGTCATATTTTTATAAATTTCCCGAGAAGATTAGTGGCTATTAATGAAAATTAGTGATTTATGGGTATATCCGACTATATACAAATGGTGCGCCATAGTATCCTCTAAGGAGCAGATAAGGTCATATTTCTGGAGTAGTTTTGAATCTTTGGAAAAGTTAATTGAAAAAAAAAATATTTTTAATAAAAACAGACCTCATCTCGGGAAGATTAGTGGAAATTATAAAAATAGTGACATAGTTATATACCACTATATACAAATGGTGTTCCATCGATTAAATTCGAAGCTTATAAATTTTTAGATGTCTAACAAATTTTACAATTGTATTTTTTTAATTTAAGCACTCACTCCTAGACATTTGTGACTAGTACATATACTAGTATATTATAATGAATGGGGAATGGCAACTTTATAAATATATGTGGACAATGAGACGTGTTATTTGTATGTCTATTGCATGTCAGATTTTGAATTCAATTATTTAATTTAGAGGACCCACATTGATCTATGTCTAGCAATCTGCAAAACACATATTATGACCTTGAAAATATATCCAACGACTGGAAAAAGGCCTCCTAACAGGATATCATAAAAAAAAATAACTCTGAGGATTACAATAGTAGCAAAATCATATGAAAAGCAAAAAACGGCTTCTCATATATAGGGCTTAAAGAAATCTGTTTTTTTTAGTCTTCAATTTTAGATTTTGACATTTTAGGGGTATTAAATCTTCAAAATGCTGATAAATCTGCACTTGTGGCAACAATGAATAAGTCCACAAACATTTTGGCTTTATTTCATATGAAATAAATAAAGTAGTAGTGACTTATTATAAATGATATAAACTTCCCCAATTTCAGAAATGAAACAAACCTCTAATACGTTTTTAAAATTGTGAAAGAACTATTGATTGGGTTGTATGAAATAACTAATAAATAGTGGTCGAAATTGTAAAAACTTTCACTTTAACGTAACATCACGTAATACAATTTAATTTTTTATGTTTCATTTACGTTTTATTGAATCTTAATTCTTTATATTGTTTCGGGGTATGGTGGGTATCGGTCACGTGATTGATCTGGATCACGTGAACGCGGTTTAATTTTGCGATACTGTTGTTGGAGACGTTCCTGTTCTCAAAGCAACAGTTCGCTCGTGTTCCGAATTCAATATTCTACACTTCTCATCTAGCTGCCAATCCTCCAAACGATAACGCTCTCTTATATCTTAGTGTCGCCTTTCTACCTCTTGCCTTTAACATTTTTTTTCATCATTTATGTATCCGCCTCTGATACCGGGTGCTCTTGTTTGTCATTCTCTTGACGACTATATCCCTGGATAGTCGATGGTACGTCCACTTCATATTTCTTAATGGCGAAACTAATCTTATTTGCTTCCTTGGTGCCTTGCAAATCTTGCAGTTGTAGTTGCAACATTTAGCCCGTGTTTCGCTCTGGCTCTATAATTTCGTTGATCATACTGGTTTCTTTCTCCAGTTCGCACCAGGTAAGTTTGTGGCTTACAAATGATGTAAGCTGTATCTGTATTTTGAAAATACCAGATTCTTTATTCTTGAACTTGGTGCTTTATATTTCAAAAGATCAAGTTCTTCTTAATAGCAACAGCAACGTTACAAGACATAATTTTATTGAGGATATACACGTAGATATAAAAAATAAGAGACGCTTTAATGTAAAAAATAGAAATAGAAACAGCGAGAGTAGAGGAAGATTTTCCAGAGTATACAAACATTGTTCATATCTAAAAATATGACTAATGAAGAATAAAAGGAAGCCAAATTTCTCGTATTCTTCTTCCAAGTAATCTTAGTTTAAATAGTAACGCTACCACCAAGGAAAATATGTTCATTCGCTTAACAGTGATACAGTTCAACTAAAATACAATCAACATTATGGAAAAAAATATTAGAGTTTTATGAAAAATTCGGTGTCAGGCAAATAGTTAATACAGAAAAATAGAGGATCGCGTGAGAACGATATGGTCGTGAGCTAAAAGCTACTCACGATCACATCTCTAGTATACTCGTACACCCTCATCAGCAGGTTGTTCAATTTTTTTTTGGAATTTATTTCGTTATGAATAAATTATAAATTTATAATTCCTTATTCGTATTATTGGATGATTTCAAGAGAGTCTATTATGACATTATGGTTATTTATTTATTGTTTTTGTTTTTTTCTACAACACATAAAACAATTAAGGGGGCTGCTTTCCTTGTTAAATAAAAATATGCGCTCAAAATTTTTTCTACAGATTTTTTGTAACCATTGTTGTATTTAAATTGGAGCGATTTTTTATGTGCCAATTTTTAAATAATTTTCGGAACTTTTTAACAAGACTTAAATTTTATTTTAAATTGAATCTTGTTAGATAATTGTTCGGTTTTTGAATTTTTGAAGATACACCCAGAGTCTTAGGCAGGAATCGAACTTGCGACCTTCAGACTACTAAGTCTACGAAGTCTTTTTTTTACTATGATTTGCGTATGTATTTGTAAGTTTTCCTCTACATGACGAGCATCATGTCGAACATTATCTCCACGAGCGACATATTTTATGTTCAATGTTCATACCTAGTTGATGGCTAGTGGAGCGCCCGCTAGTCTCTGATATTTTAATCTTACGCGATAACTCTTGTTTTCAATGATATTTCAATGTATAGTAAAAAATATATTTTTTTATTGTTTATGTTTTTTTGTAACATTTGGCAAATGAATATATTCTTGGTGGGGGTAGTTCAAATCTAATCAGACTATTAGATAATGATGTTTATTTCCATAAATAGAAAAAGCTAGAAATGTACATTTGAAAGTTCGATGCGTTACTAAATATAGATGTTTTTCATTTTTATCGAATAATTTTTATTGTTAGTGAAATATGTATAAATTTTTTAAAGTAAATTTTTCCTAGTTCCATGGGCTTATTTGTTCAATTAGATCGATTTATGACTACATTTGGAATTTTAACATAATATTTAGAAATTTTGATAATATTTATATAATCCGATATTCGATTTACCAATAAAATTATAGTTTTTTAATTGAATTTTTTTAAGGATAATTAATAAAATTTTGCCTTTTTACTCGATGTTAATTTAGGGTTTAGTTCTGTAAATCACATCACCAAAGTGACATTTATATGAAAAACAAACATAAACATTTTGTTTTTCGTAAAAATTAATTTTTTATATATTCAAAGTGAAATTACTTCACTACATATTGTTATAGCATTGTTTTGGGAAATAAAGGTTTATAACAACAATAGATAATATGATAAGTCCGATAGAGTTACGTCCATGAGAAATAAAGTAGCAGAGAGCTGACTATATTTCCATGTTGCACTTAAATTGTAAATTTTATATCATTTTATTTACTTTTCCCCCGTCAAATTTCGAATTTTAGAGTTTTTGGTAGAATTAAGATTTATTTGGGAATTTTAAATATTAAGGATTTATTTTTTTTTTTGAATTTAGTGCAGTTTTACTATAGTTTTTTGTGAAAATTAGTTTTTTATTTGGAAAGTCCCGATTCAACCCAGTTTGCCGCGTTAAATTTAATTTACAGACGGCTCGTCCAAGACGTACATCTTGTAAAGAAAGGAATATGTATATGTACATAATGTTAATATAGCCAGTATTACTAAGCTTCTATTATGGATCGATCATGTACATTATATATATATATATATATATATATATATATATATATATATATATATATATATATATATATATATATGTTCCCATCGGAGCATAGGGCCTCATATACATTAAACTTTAACATTAAAATTTTGACTTTTTCTTACATTTAAAAATAAAACCATATTTAAGTTTACTACTCCATTAAATCGTACTGCTTTTCAATACTTTATTCAAAGAGTGAATTTTTAAATTAAAAAAAGTAGGAGTTTATACAAAAATATATATTGTTTTTGGAGCACGTGCCAAGCTCACGGTCTCTTCAAGTGGCAGCCATCGACGAACGCAGCATTTTATTGTAGTAGTGCATGTGTTTTCCAATTTATTAGTAAAAATTAAACAACCATCATCATATAGTCTAATTTTACTTAATGCTTAAACTCGAACTTTGCGCCCAACTCGTTTATTTCAATGTTTCAGTTAATTTGCTTATTGTTTTTCTTATTGCAAGAGTTTTTCAGATAAACAAAAAATTAACCTCCCCCTCTCCACATAGGGTTATTTAGAAATGACAGCGTTCTCATTGATGTCATTTAACCAGCAGAAATAGCAACAGCAACATCAGCAGTGGCAATGATACTGTCATCAACAATACACATCATCAACATTATCATAGCGGGGTTAAATTTTGCCCTCAAGCAAAAATACGTGCACATACATACATACGAGTATACCGCAGCAATTGTGCTCGTATGCAGGCAATCAGACGAATTTTACGAGTTGATGCTTCACAATGTTGCATATGCATATTAACACATGCTTGTCATATTAATAAAGTACTCGTCGTATTTGTACCTCTAGTTCTTTAAGATCCGGACAGTAGTCTTGTAATTTTATAATAGACATTGGAAAAATTTAACGTCATTAATTCCTAATGAGAGGAATGAAAAATTAATTAAAAAACTAAACACGAGGTTTTTACATTCTAAAATTCAAACTTAATGCTTTAAAGCTCACATTAGTTTTTTTATGGATCATGACTCAGGGTATGATCCCTATTCGAAAATTGTGTTATTGGAAGGAGGAACGAGCGGGAAGTGTCCGCGGACATTCGATTTAAACCTCTGCACGCTGAAAATGTCAGGAAAGACTTTGCAGTCAGGTTATTCGAATTGAAGAGAGTACTTGAATGTTAAATGTGTGTGAAGAAAAATGGGGAGGGGCTAGTACTACACACTATATAGAAATGGTGGTCCAGGGAGAGCTTAAATGGAATATAATAGTGGGACATCTGAAATAATCTTCCTCAGAAATTCAAAAATTTTTTTTTTCAAATCCCATTTATTAAGCTTCCAAGATTATTATAGATGTCCCACTATTATATTCCATTTAAGCACTCCCACGACCACCATTTCTATATAGTGTGTAGTACCAGCCCCCTCTCCATTTTTCCAATATGACCACTAATCTTCTCAAGAAATTACATTTGTTTAAACGAACTATATTGCTGCTCAACATGTATTTTGCCTTCCGTATTGTCGCAAAAGAAATTCCTGGAGCATATTTCCTGATATATAGTTTTGTCTTGTCGTAGTTCCTATATATCGCCTTTTAAATGAACTTAGTCCATTTTGGGATTTCTGCTCTGTTAACCGCGAATTTGTCATTACTAAAAAATATGGTTTTTGTCTGTACTAGTTAAATTAAAATTTTTCTTCACACACATTAATGTCAAACCTTTTGTATTTGTTTCGATTGTTTGTATTTTACTAAAATATTTTTTATATTTATATCTTTTCTTTAGTAATTATTATGTATTTTATTGTATTTAAGTTGCAATATGAATCCATATTTGCTGTATTTATATAGATATTTTAAGTATAAAATAATATTTTGAAAATATCAACTTAAAACTACTTTAAAGTGGTTTGTTCTTGCCTTCAAATTTTTAATAAAATATATCTTTTTAATACATTATTACTTAACAATGGCTTGTAAAGCTCTTTTAGGTTTTATTTTTGCATACGGCCGTAAAACTTTTGAAGTTATAGTAAAATATAATTCATTTTAATTTTATTTTCCTGTAGTCACAGTCAGCAAATTGTTGATAAGTGCCTTAGGCTACAGTCGACAGTCGTCTTTTTTTTTATTAAGAAAAGAAAAACAATTCAATTTACTCATGTGTGTGAATATTATTTATATAGTATATTAAATACATAAGCGCGCAACATGCATGTGTGCAAAAAAATTTCATTTTTTATATCTTGCTTTGTGGGATTATCATTATCTGCGGCAGCAACATGCTGAATACACATGCAGTTGAATGATTCAAATACAAGTGAATTAAATAAAGCCAACACACCCACCACCCTGCAGTTTATTTGTTTGTTTGTTACCGCTTTTACTCAACATTTCAATTTCGCTTCAATTGTAACTCACTTTGGCTCTACATTCTGTACATTAATTTGCTTTTGCGCATGCGAAAGAACGGTTAACGGTTAATCTATTGTAAATATTGATTGGTTGGTTGGTAAACGTGATTACCCCCACTACCAACCAAGTAGAATCAGAAGATTCTAGGCCGTTCTCTGTTAACTTTACCAGATCATTCATGCCGTGCATTCGCATTCCCTATCTGCCCCACCAGAACTACGGCGAAAAGCATTATAAGCCTCATAACGTGCCTGCTTATCGTCCAGTGGCCCTAAGATGCTACTTAACAATCGTCAAGCCTGCCTCATCTATCCCCAACCCTCTAGAGATATAACCCGAAGATGGAGTTCTTAATAGACCCTAACTCAACAGCGACATTCAGGGCGGAACCAGCCCAGGCCAGTTCGTCCACCTGTTTATTGCCAGGAAAGCAATTATGACGTCTCAGTCTAGAGAGCACATCTAAGCAGAATCGACAGCATTGCTGGGCGACACCTGTACGCGGTCAAGTAACATCAAAATCAACTTTGTAGTGACGGAACATACATGAGAGTTGTACTCCATCTTCGAACGGATAAATAGTAAGAAGATCAGAAGGAGTGAAGTATCTCTTACACCGTCTTGAGAAAAAGAAAGATGTGCTGAGTCCATCGAATATTACCCTAAATTTTAATGCCAAGAACATCAAGAGCTCCCGTTTCCTCAATAACTTTATTATCCATAGTTTATACGTTTATGCGTAACCCTACAGGACTGAGTCTTAAGAGCATTAAAATCTATCCTATTCGCATGACACCACTTGGATATTACTACAAGATCGCGGTCCATATTCTGCCCCCGGCGACAATATCCGACTTGGCTTACTGACAAATGAATATGAATTGCGGTCATCCGCAAAAGAGTAGTCTTGGAAATATTTATGCAAATTCACTATCTTACTTTCACCAAAAAGGGTGAATGTTAAAATATGCTGAAGAAAGTTTATTACCTTGTTTATTTCTTAAAAACACGTTTCGTATTTTCGTACGATTAAAGGAATGTGCTAAAAGATACAAAGATGGATGAAAAATATTATAAAGCAATCTAGGAGTTAATAGTGAAAATTATTTTTTTAAAGAAATTGTTATAAATTGTGAAAAAAAAACCATCTAACAACGATAAAAAGAGATATTGGTAGTAGATATTAGATATCTCTTCTAAGAACTAAGAGCATGAAGTCTTATATATGTATGTTCGCATTGATCCTATAAGGAGGATAGGGCCGCTCATTTAAGTTGTTTGAGGTTTCGTTAATCATTCTATCTCTAATGAGCAAATGATTAGTCTACTGCTGATGATGGCGCTGCCATTTAAGCCAACAGACTGGCTGAGTGTAAAACACATTCATATAGCGAACCGCAGCAGCTCCAACTAGGAGAACAGACGCCTCTCACAATTCGCCGATGTTTTAAAGGTGTCAAGAACATCGCCCAGGGATCACCACGTGGAGGTTTGTGAGTTGACTTGAAATGTAATTGATTGGGATAACCCTGAATTCACCAAGTAGAACCAATCACAATTTTTGCTTTATCATTATACCCCCTGGTCACCCAATGAAAATGAAGTCTTAACGGCTTGTTAATTCAGAAACCAATAATTCGTTTTCAGAAACTCTTTTTGTGAAAAAGCAGGACTTAAATTAGGTAATCGAGTTTAAATCAAAAGTTTGTTGTGGCTTTAGCTCTTCATATGCCGACATTTCATTGGTTGCTAAAACCAAATCATCAGTGAAGTTTAAGCAGTTTGAAAACATTCAACCTCGGATGTTTATGCCACATAAATCAAATACAATATGAGAATTTTAATATTGCATATGAATTACAACAAGTACGATTTGGTTTTAGCAACCAATGAAATGTCGGCATATGAAGAGCTAAAGCCACAACAAACTTTTGATTTTTTGTATGCATTTTGCAAAAGCTCTAATTGTTTCTAACGATTAGTTGGGGAGAATATCCCAAATAATGAATTTTCAATATTAAGTAATCGAGTTTATTTTAGTATTTTTTGTACAAAAATACATACATGTGTATATAGTTATTATGTATATCTAACAGAACTATGTTAG
Organism: Germaria angustata; assembly: GCA_963681545.1. Lineage (NCBI taxonomy): Eukaryota > Metazoa > Arthropoda > Insecta > Diptera > Tachinidae > Germaria > Germaria angustata. The sequence goes on from OY812998.1 coordinate 5,584,930, forward strand.
CACGCTAACAGAACTCTGTTAAACATAAAGGTTTTTGTCTACATTTTAAATTTTAACTTCACTCAGGCAATTGTTTTATTGAGAAAAATTTAACAAAATACTTATTTGTTAATAATGTTTTTTTCTAAGGATTTTGTTCAGTAGGAAGTCATACTTTTCATACAGCCTGTGCAGTATTTGTTGTAGAATGTTGGAGTAGAAGTATTTTTATTTGCACAACCTATGAAAATGTTTATTTAATCAATCCTGTCTTCCTGTTTAGTCTCTCCCATTTCATATTCCCTTTTATTTTTGGGTTGTTGACTTTAAAAAAGTAAATAAAAAAATATAAAAAAAAACTTGTTGACATGTTAGGATTTCAAAAAAAAAAAAAACTAATTCAAAGCAAAGACAAGCAAGTTCTTATTTATAATGATACATGTAACAAATCCTTGTAATGACAACTAAATATACTGATTTTATGCGCTCGTTTATTTGTATTGAAGTGTATGAAAGATAAGAAAGTTTTAAGTAGAAGTGCAAACTCTCCATAAAATTAAAAAACTGATTACAAAACAAATGTCTGCAAGTATTTCAGTTTTCAATGAAAACTGAAGCAACTCTAAGTTCTCCCGCAATAATAAACATAAATATGTGTGTCAAGAGTCTAATGCTTATAATGCTCTTAAGTGGTGTTAGATTTCTATTAAACCACCATATGAGGATTGCAACATCTTCTATCAACTTTTCATAATCGTATGTGTATATGCGAATATAGTTGACTCGAAAATTCTTCTGTTATTCAAATATCTACTTCGATATTATGGCATTACAGTATAATTATTTTGAAAGCTTAATAATCATATATATCTCCTTGACCAAAAGAAGTAAAGAAGAAAGAAATATAAACTGCAAGTATTCTAAATAAATAGTTGAATCAGTCATATATCCATGCTACGCTTAACGAAATATTGATTTCACTATTGTGATATATAATTACTATTATGGTTATTATGTGAGAATTTTAATGTTAGCAAATACCCATTTTAAGTTGATGTTTTCATTTCGATTGTTGCACCTAAAATTAAAGCTTTAGTTAATTGTCATTTAAATTCAAATTGCATTCAAGTATATTTTCGTAAATTAAATATTAAAGTGGTATGAAAATATGGCAGTATTTCTTCAAAGCTTCCATAGTGACATCCATAGTTTTCCAAAAACAGCTGCTCGATATAAATAAAGAAACATTTCTTAAGGCCAGAGCAAAATGATTAAAACTACCATTTTAAAAATTCAAAAATCATTTCATAGTTTTTTATGTTCTCTATAACCATAAAATTATACATATGTATATTTAAGTTTATTCATGCGAAATGTAAAATGTCGATAGCTGCAATTTTTTTTTCGTCTGCCAAACAAATGCGAATCATCAAAATTATATGGTCAACTATATATATTATTATATATATTAACTTAAATGCACTTGAACTTAAAAATAAATAACATTTAAATTCGAAGTCATAAACTGGCCCTCAGTGTAAGTTTTTTAATTTTTTATATGATGGAAAATGTAACTAAATTGTACAATTAAGCCAAAATGCATAGTGAAATTTATAAAAAAACTCGTATGCAAAATTAAAAAAATATTACAAATATTTTGACAGAAAAGACCTTCGCAGGAAGTTTATTCTACATACGTGCTTCGGGAGTAAGTTTGTTGATTTCTTTAGGGAGTATTGCATTATAGTAATGATAAAACAGTGAAACACAGCCCACGTTGCGTCGATGCTCCAGTGAGTCAATAGAGTTGGCTGTACTACTACCTGCAATTCGCCACATTCTGTACGCATTCGAGTTATATGAAGTTAATGCAGTTAATGTTTGTTAATTAATTTGGTCTTAAAACCCTTCTTAAGAACTTGAGAATTTAAAGAAAAATTTTTTTTGCTTTAACCCACCGATGAAATCAACCTATTTTTTATGAAATGGAAGCACTCAAGAAATTTTTCTTCTTGATGAATTTATTAAAATTTGAACTCAATTAAATTAGTTGGTGAAATTAAAGCATTCATGAATTATTATTGCGTGACGAATTCATTATTTCAATTCATTAAATTTTGTCCAATTAAGTTTTTATTTCATAATTCATATATCGTTCTGCATTTGATGCAATATTTTTTTATTTGTAAAAATAATGCATGAATTAATAAATTCATTAAAATTTTAATTCAATTTATTTTCCTCACAAAATGAATGTATTCATGAATTTTTAATTCATTATGAATGCATTTAAATTTTGATTCAGTTAAATTTTTTTAGTAAAATCGATGCGTTTAAAAATTTATACATATATCATAATGAACCGTTTTAAAATTGAATTCAATATTTTTTTGTTAAAGAATGCATTGAAAATTAATTCATAATTCATTCTGAATTTAATTAATTGGAAAATTAATGTATTAATGAAATGTAATTTTTTAATTCATCATAAATTCATTAAAATTTTAATTCAATTTATTTTCTTCGCAAAATCAATGCGTTGCTGAATTTTTCATTCATTATAAATGCATTCAATTACTTTTATCGGTAAAAGGAATCCATTAATATTTTTGTCATTCATGGTGATTTAAAAAAGCAACTATTAACCATTCTTTTACATCTCGGATGTCAATAAATACTAGTCTCCAATGTTGAATTTTGAAATCTTACATTTCTCCATTAAGATTTTATATGAAAGATATTTAAAAAACTTTTCTAATACTTAATGCAATTTGATATGCATTAATTTAGCGTGTAATAAAAAGATTTCGAATATTATTGTGTCTGTGCATGCATCGAGTTATTGCTATACCATATGAAATGACAGATATCAAATGGTGCGATTGTGAAAATAAAAGATTTTGTAATTCGGATAATAGTTTTACTCACATACATATGTATGTATGTATGTAAGTATATATGTAAGTACAATCGAATGAAAACGTTTATAATGATTTCCAAGTATGTATGTAAGTATGTGTGTAATTGGAAAAAAGCTCTTTTCCTTCACATATGTACATAATTAATTTATCTTGTTGTTGGAGTTAAAAGTCATTGCAAGTATTTCATAAAATGTACTTACATATAAAAAAACAAATACGAGTATATAAAATAATTAAATTTATACATTAGTATATCAAATGATGAAATTTATTATGACTGACTGACTGACTGACTGACTGATTGCATGCAATGTATGTTGTTAAATAACACTTCCTTTGAATAATTTTTTTTTCTTTTAATAAAGGGGAAAGAGGAAGAGTATAAAATATACTTAACATATTATGTATACATAAGTACATATGTACATACATACATATGCCAGTATGTATTTATATATATGTACATATTTTTTCAAACTTTGAGGCTCAACAGTAAAAATCATAAGCTCAAGGAATAATTTATGTTGCGGTGTTTTTGTCGAATGAATAATACCTAAAAGACGAAGAGTGGCATAAAAAAGAATGGGGTCAATGCGTTATAGAGATATTCATTTTTGATAAAGAAGACTTAAGGAAAACGCAGCAGAACTTCATTTGCGGAAAGGAGCGAAATTGACAATTCAAAGAAGCCAAAAACCAAAATGGCTTTAATCGTGAACAAAGTAACCAACGACATTTCTTAAATTTCTGAAATGACATTCACAGTTGAAATGTAATAAATGTGACTTTGAATCATACATACATACATACATACATACACGTATATGTTTACATAAGTACATACCATATGATTTATCTGCACATTTACATACTTACATACATGTGTGCATACTCGTATTTACGGTCCGTAACTTTTATTATGTATGTATGTGTGGCATTGAAACTGAAATCGTTTTACACTGCCACCCCATTCTCAAATGTACGATTTCATGCATTCATACGTTCACTCTGTGATCGTTTGCCCAGTCCCTTATGGACTCATATCAATGCAACGTGTATATTGATATGAACGGTTTGATTTTTGTTTTATGAGTAATTAAGAATTTTTTAAATTTTTTTATACGAGTATATATTGGGTTGACGAGACAAATAAGGGGACTGAGCTTATTTGATTCAAACAATTTCAAAATAAATCAATTACAATTACTTAACCGGAAGAAGAAGGGCTGATAAAAAGTTAATTATAAAAAAATATGTATGTATCTATGTATGTACATATATGTTTTTAAAAGAACTATTTCGAAAGCAAATGCAGTAGAATTTCTAATATTTGAAATGTTCTAATTTCCGGAATTTATTTTATGACGTACGCAAAGGTAATGTCCTTTGAACTGGCTGCCATTTTGTTATAAATTGAAAAAAGAGTTGTTTTCGTAAAAACTTTCAAAATTGTTGACATTAATTGGAAAAGTTTATTCCGTTCAAACGGCCACCTCCTAAGTTGATGCATAATGTCGCTCTTTTCATGACATTTTGAATTGTTGCTCGTAAAATATCTGGCTCCAAATGGGCTCCAAATAATGAATACAGCAACAGTGGTGTTATCGACATTCTCAAAAAAAATAAGGCCCAATCACTTTTTCACTGCAAATGCCACACCAGGATACTCCAGAAATAATAGGTCGGACACTTCTTGTGACATCTGTTGTTTACCCAGTTTGCTCGAACCGTTTAGCCATACGCTTAATTGCTCGCACTTGGAATATGACGGCGAGAAAACGACGACGGAAGTCATGCTGCGTTAAAATAACTGAATGAAGATTTGTCAAATAAGCAGTAACAATAAATCCAAGTTCTCGAGGTGTGTATCGCTCCATGGCATGTTGATAACTAATTCTCTATATATGTATCTACATACATCAGTGACATTTGGCGCCATCTGCAAAAATGGCAGCCAATTCACATTATGACAATAATTTTGCGCCACCTTGTGTGTATAAGACGATAAGATGAGAATAAAACTAGTTACTACTACGTTCCCGCCGACGACGTAGTCAAATGTATTGTTTTTTTTTTGTGTTTCTAAATGATTTATTTTCGGACGTCTTCTAAATCCAGATGATATAATTAAAAATCAAATATGATGTAATTTTCCAAAGTGAACAAGAAAAATTTTACTTTAATTTCATCATGAACAGTGGAACATACAGACGTTATATTCAGATGCCATTATATTATTCCTACACTACAATTTATGTATGAGAAAATCATACATGAACTTATATGATTCAAACATACATACATACACAAAATGTGTGAAACATTTTATTACCACATTCTACCAAAGCCATTCAAATAGAAAGCTTAATATTACACAAAAAAATTTCCTACAAAATACATAATTTCATTTTATTTCATTTATTTATGTAAAATTTTCGTAAAACTTAGAAAACTATATTTAAATCTACTAAATTTTATTTTTATTTGAAAATATGTAGTTTATGATCTCTCTCCCACAACGAATTTCTTACATTTAACGAAAAATTTATTGACTTTAAAAATATGTGTAAATATAGATATGCCGAGTTAAAGATGTTTCGGCGTAAAAGCTTACGTTATGATATATTTAATTCAAAGCTAAACACGTTTTACGTAAAAGCAGCAGGGTTTTTGGCCACATTTGACCAAATACTCAGTTACCACTCATTCGTACCGTATGGCAAATGAAGCCATGGGTCTGAAGTATTCCACAATTTGAATTTTATATTTAACCTTTTTCTGTTAAATATTTTTCAAGAACGCACTGTATCCGTACATATATGTATGTAAACACATATGTATGTATGTACATTCACATAAACAATTACATTTTGTTTATAAACTTGCAGTTAAATAATTTATACTTAAAAAAAACGTAATGAAACAAGTCTGGGAAGCTCAATACTAATTCAAAATTGTCATATTTGATAGACCCAACTTTATATGTTAGATTGCCTGCATATGTGCTATCTCTATGCATATTTTTCTTAAATAATGTAATTCTTAAAACTAATTTTAGGTTAGAAATCACACAAAAAATTATATAATGTAAACTAAACATCACCGGCCTTCACATACAATCGTACATTCTAATATTTGTTTTTTTAAGTTTCTATTTTTTTATATTTTTTGTAATAACACTAGTCAAGTTGTTTTCGATAATTATCGATGCCTGCTGACGTAGAGCATATGAGGGGTGGGGTATAATTTTGCAAAGATTACAATCTTGAATTTTGTAGTTTCTGAGAGCAAAAAATTTTCGTTCTAAGGATACTCATTCGAGTATTTATCAATTTGCAAACGGGAACGTAATGAAAATTTAAATTAAGTGTAAACCAAACCGACATAAGAATGTACAGACTATTGTAATAAGGAAATCTGTAATTTAGTAATCAAATATGGTCGTTGTATTGCTCTGAGTTGCTCTGAAATAATTATTAATATTGATTTAGTTTAAATCAAATGTGTTTCTTTGCAACAAAATAAAAATAATATTTAAAATTTCTTTTTTTATCATTTAACATTATTTGCTTTTTAGAATTAAAATTTAGATAATCCGGCTCAAGTTCGAGTCCTGAGTTGGAGAATAGGTCAATAATTGTTTTAATTAAGAAAGAAGTAACGAAATTCCCATGTATTTGCTATTTAAAATCAGCTAAGAATAATGACAATAAACAAACAAACAAAAAATGCTTAAAAGCCCTTAAACCTACGGTTTGAGTATTAAATGGTAGGAAAGAATAAGAGTTAAAAATTTAATTAACATAGACATAGAAATTTCGTTCTAATACATATTGTTATTGTTGTTAAAAATGCAAGGAACATTTCGCTTCTTTTGTTCTTTTTTTCTTTATACGCAAGAATGTTAAATGGATGACATTCCCAAATACTAGCAGACACCTAAAAAATGGTAAAAAACGAACTCTGATGACGATGGTATAGTGCCTATTGAAAATACTACTGTTCCGTTCTATTAGTGTAATAATTGGCTTCTTATTTTTTCCTTAACAAAAAAAATTAAAAAAAAAAATATTAAGATGAACTTTCAAATTAAGGACTCTAACATAGCCCGATTAAACAAATCAATTAAAAAAAATTGTCAATTAAAATTGTTATAAATTTTCTGTTAGACAAAACACTGTTTTTATAATGACATCAAGCTCAATATAAAATATAAATGATAGGTTGGACAACAAATATTAATTACTAAATAAAACTAAATTCATATTATTTGGAAATAGTAAGGCTCTCAAAATTGACACAGTGCAAACGATGTAAATGCATCTATTTCATCAATACATCAAAATAGTTGCATTTGCAATATGCCTAATTTGCATTTTATTTACGAGTATACGCCTTAAAAAATTATAATTCTCAATGACATGCACATAGGAAGGTGAACTATTTTTTATATCTATGCTATTTATTCGTATACGTCGTTATATTTTACGATTAATTATTATAAGTGCATAAATATTATCAAAGTTTCTTCATGTTAGTCATTAATTACGTATTTTAAAGAACACAATAAAATCAGACATATTAGGAACACTTTTCCTGAAACACCGCGGATATCATCCGCAGGCACCCTCTGTAATGTACTCGTATTCGTAAAACCTTCTTTTTTATAGATTTTCCATAATCTCCATGGGAATGTCTTGCTTGTGTATGGTGTTTAATTTGTTGACTAGTGTAATCGAACCCTACTTTTGTATTTTAATATGAAGTTGCTTTGACAGACAAGGCAATTTTGATGACGAATCTCCTGAAGTTTGCATTCACTACTTTGGAGAAAAAAAAATAAAAAATAAAAAAACAGCAACATGTGAATACTTTTATTTTGTACTCATATTGTTATTGTTTTATTTGCTTTTGTGTATATAAAAGTTTCATATGGCAATAATTGTTTTTATTTGATAAGAATGTGAAAGTTTGCGACTGTACTACTCACATAAGTAAACATAAATATGTACGTATATACATACATACATACATACGAGTATGTACATTAGTATGGGTACTAGTGATGTAAGGAATATTTATATGTGTATTTGCCAGCGACTATTCGCCTATTTCATGACATTCGGATTCGTATTGCTCGAATTCAGGCGAATATATGACGAATATTTTTGTCTCCGAAAAATGTTAATTTGGGACATAATATATTAATTGCAATAATCAAACTAAAAATTAATTTTGGACTTGAAGCAACAAACTGATAAACTTAATGACTCGCAAACAAACAAACAAAACAAAAAACATGTCTTACCTATAAAAATCGCTGTGAATTCAAGCACAGTCGGGGAGAATGCAAAGAGTTGGGATGTGCTCAAAGTCCACACGATTTGATCTCGATTATGAGAGAGAAAAATTGATTTATTGTCGGTATGCGTTAATAAAACTTGCAAAACTGAGTCTTTTAGTTTTTTTAGGACCACTTTGAAGATATAGAACGTAGTCAGTCAGAAAACTGGTGTGACAGAAGTTGAGATTACTGCACTCATATCTCTACTGGATAACATGATTTATTTCTCTATATCTGAAGAACTACAATAATAGTAGTCTTAACATTTCGCAATGATTGTCTTATGTAGAAGGTAAAATAGTCGAGGAACATTTGTGAAATCGGAGGGCAACGCTATTCCATTTCGTTAAATCATTAAAATGTTTAATATTTATTTATACAACTCCCATCGTTGTAACTCCGTGTTTATTCAACCTCGCATCTGGCAGTTTTTTTTCGGTTCTGTCTGCAATAGGATTAAAAGCAGTCAAAACGGCAACGCTTTTATAATATGAATAATATTTTAAGCACATTTTTAGGATGTACGCAAACGGGGCGTTGCTGCTTAGTTGAGCATATGTTTGAAAAGCATTCAATAACAATTTTCCTTGATACAATGAAGAAATGTATTGATTGAATGAAGGTGTTTCTTCAACTGTATGTATGTGATATGAAAAAGTGCAAAAAACTGTTATTATCTCTGTACCTTTCCGTTGCAATTTATTACATATTTTCCGTTAAACGATTGACGACGGACCCCAGCATTCTGAATTGTAGTGGGAAATTTTATTTTGTGTAAATGAATATTAATTTTAATAAACACAGTCGGTTTGTTTTAGAAATAGATTCAAATTAAAAACGTGATTTTATTATTATTTACTTTGTAATTTTATAAAAAATTAATGTTTTAAGGTGAACCAACTTCAAGTGGGTGACTAGTCAAATGGAGAAAAAGTTCGCACACAATTTGCTACAAACTGTAATCAAGCGGCTTCTCTGAACAACAGACTATTCATATTAAAAAAAAAATTAAGAAGCTGCAGAGAAATAAATAATCAGACAAATAAATTTTAATGGCAGAAGTTATTTTTTTATAAATTTATTTTGTTAGAAATAATAACTAATCATGCGTAATGGAGAAACTTATGCTATTCAATTTGTTCATGGAATAAACAGAAAATAGTGCGGAAGGTAAACAAAAGTGATGGTAAAAAGGAATTTTCACAAAATCGATTTCACGATATCTTGCAGTTAAAAATAACTTCCGTTGTTGGTTTTAAGTTTAATAGAGACTTTTACACCTAAAGTTTTCTTTTTTTGTCTATAATGGAAGAAAATTGTACTTTTATAAAAAAAAACTCATCATTTTTAAAATATATCTTAAGGAAATATTCTTTCTTTCAGAAACACAAATGGCAGCCACATTCCATAATTATTTTAATATTGAATTCAACTGATCGCCTGAACTCTTAATGTTTTAGGTAGCGACGCGTAATATACCTACGAGTGCAACTTGTAAATATTAAACAATAATTTTTATTCCATTTTTTTGTTTTAATAGTACTCATGTTTTACATGCCTCAAATATCTAATATAAACATCTGAGAACAACTATAAACATTTTCGTTGACACATTGAAACAACAATTTCTTTAACGCTTTATACTTTTCTGCCCGCAGCGAATTGTTTCACAGGACGATCATAGTCGTATTGCTTACCAACACGGTAAACTCCAAGTTTCTCCATTAAACGTGTCATAAAAAACGTGTCATAAACTTGATCTTTTCTTCGACGATGATAATTTGAAAAGGCATTTTTGGAGCCACTCCCTGCTAATATTTCTCACTCCTTTCACACTTTTACGATTCCATTCTTGGGCGTAAATTTGCTGCAAAATTCTCAAATCAAAATATCTTTTCATGGCAGAAGTAGGATTTTCCATGGTGAAATAAAGAATCACCCATTAACAAAAAATAAATAAATAAATAAATAATACTAGTAGTAGTAATAATAATAATATAAAAACACTCTTGTTGTTAAGGGAACTATCATTTCGTGTTAGAAACTTCTCATTTCAACAAAAGAACGCCATATCAAGGTAGATATCGAATTTTAGCAAAGATAATTGTCATTTTGCTAGAAAAATCACCTTTTAACTGAAAAGAAAAATCAGCAGATTGATGGAAAAACGAAAAACTCCTCACTTTAAATAAACCCTTTTATTGTTAAGGGAACTATCATTTATTGGGAGAATCTTGTTATTTCAACAAAAGGATGTTATTCTAAGGAAGATATCGAAAAATCGTCCATTTATCATTTGAAGTACTGACGTTCGTAGACTAATAGGTAGTGTACTAGACTCGTAGTGCGAAGGTCCTAGGTTCGAATCCTGCCGCAGAACTCTGGCAGTTGTGTTTGAGATAATTAAAGGGAGCGCACAACAAGCCTTCACTGGCTTAAGTGTATGTCGTATGACATGGGCTATCACACCCCTCCAATCAACCTAACCTAACCTAACCTTGGAAGTACAATTGAAAATCTCTTAAATAGAAATTTAAAAAGAAAATATCTTGCAATGACAAAGTCATGTTGAAAACATTGGAATTAATACGAATTTGCACTACTTAAGTATCACAGTTTCTGGATCCTGTTAACTTCTTTGGAAGTTCTTTATTTTATCGGGATTTCTGCAAAACTCAACGTATAATTTGAAATCGATTAATTTGATTAAAATACATTCAGTAGTTGTTACGTGATTCGTTCGGAGATAACGCAGGCAAAGCACATTTTCTAATTTACGAGTATAAATTAAAATAGAAATCATAAGGGGCTTATGCGCTTATGAGTTTTAAACGTTTTGTGCTCCATTACTTGGTTGTTATTTTTTCTCATGACATTTTCTTGATTATCTTTATGTCATACGCGTGCTGCACTTAAACGTTTCTCTTCCCCCTCGAGATTGTTTCATGTGAATTTTACAATCTTGTTACTTTATTTTTTTGTGTATTACATTTAGTGAATGATAAAATGCTTTGGAGAGTGTTACGAATTAAAGAAATTTTACAAAAAGTTACTTTCTTTTTTCCTTTATACTCGTATATATGAAGCAGTTTATATTTTGAGGTACCATTAATTAAAATTGCTTTTTTCTCCTCTTACTAAGTATTTTCTCATTCAATTAAATGAATTAGTTCCGTTTTAATTAATTATGTTGTTAAGCTTTGTTTTCTCTCAATAGCATAAAGACATTATTTTATGGAATATTTTGCTTATTTTCCATGTCACTTCCTGTTTCCCCTTTTCGTATACGTTTGTAAGTTCTTCCTTCAACAGTTTAATAGATGTGTTGTGGACACTACGTTTCGGTCGCACCCATAAATGGTACATGAAAAGTTGCATTCAACTTGTTGCATTTCGTTTTGCTTGAAGCACACACACCCTTTCGAGTTCAAAAATTATTCATTGACCCATAACATTGGTTTTATATAAATTTTGTTTTTTAAATGTTACCTGCCTGGCTTTTTTGTCTTTTATATTGTTGTAACATTGAGTTATCTTTTTATTTTTAATTGGTTGTGTCTAAAATATTAACCATTATTTGTTTCACTTCCGTTTATTAACGAAATGCAATTATAAACTTGGACCCTTTTCATGTTCTCTTTCCAAATCATTTCAATGCAATTATTATTTTTTTTTTAATTTAAGCCATAATAGGTAATTAAGATTTTAATTTGATTTAAATAAAGAAAAGCAAAAACTTATTCACCGTATATAACGAACTACTAATGAAAATTGTAGATGAGACCTTCTGTGTGTTTATACATACCAAATGTTTATCTGTCTTCTTATTTTCAAAGATTTAATTCTTTTAATAACGCCAGTCCTGTCTTGGACATTTTTTGTTCTTTTTTTTCTACGATTTTAAAATTTATTTATGAATAAATTCGTGTGCTACAAATCCAAGTAAAAATTTAATTAAAAAAGAAAAAAATAATAAAGTGTTATCGACACCCTCGCAATAAAACAAAAATAGTAATAAATATAATTAATAATGAGTTTTTACAAAATGTTTTGTTTGTTGTGGCCTTAGTTGTTCATATGGCGACATTTCATTGGTCGCTAAACCAAATCTTTAGTGAACTTTAAGCAGTTTGAAAACATTCATTCAAACATTCGTATGTTTATGCCAAAAGAATAAAATACAATATGAGAATTCAGTATTGTATATGAATCATAAAAAAATACATAATCATAGTAGGCTTAGAATGCTTTTTTTTTCGTTTGCACCACCGTCTACTAATTATGTTATCCAGGTAAAGGAATGTCTACATCCTCAATAATGTTTCCATCCACTGAATTGGGGATTGAATTGGTAGACGATATAATTATATGATTCTTCTCTTACTTTTCCCGATATCACTCATCGAATGCGACATCGGACACATGTCATCCGCATAGTCTAAGTCATGTACCCGCTGGCTCAAATACTATTGTATTCCTACTCCTGCCCCAATACAAATAGAAATACTTCTAACAGTGGGAACAGAACTCGACTCTTTTTTCTACACCTCGGCTGATCACAGATTCATCGCTCTGGCGTCCTTTGAAACGAGCTTTGCATGTGTATAGACTTTCCTTTTAATTTAATCTCTGTTAATGGCATCAAGAGCTCACACAAAATCAAGGAATATTAAATATAGTGGAGGTTTCCATTCAATAGATTATTCGACAATGATCTTCATAGAGTTGATATGACCAGTGGACAATGGGTTTTCTTTGCGGTTGCTTAAAAATAAATACCGAAATTTAGAGCCAGAATTGTTCATACGAGTATATACCCCAATACTAGCACAGTACTACTGCCCGTGATTAAAATCGTTTGGAATACTGGTAACATATTCTCGGACTGGGAAAAGGTCATACTTTTTACAATACTGCAGAAAGGAAACTCCGGCAACGTTACTCTAAAGACACGATACATCCTTAAAGAGAAGTCTCAAAAGAATCCAATAGTGCATTACATTCTTTCGTTAATAAAATTCTTTACCTGAAATTACTTTCATAATAATCGTATTCCAAAAAACAGATTCGACTTGAGCGATGATTTCTCTACAAACTCCGCATAAATTATACTTTCTTCTTCTCTCAAACACATTGTTTTATTCCGAATCGCCATTAATGTGACTTCCATCCGCCAAAAATCGCACCTTAAAATTGAAAGCTGATGTCTGAATTTTAAGATTAATTGCATAAAATTCATATATGATCTTTATTTAAAAAGTATTTTGCATATTAAGGAAACAAAGTGGAACGGTTATAACAATTACAACAGCAGACATGGTTTTTCGGGTTTCCTAAAAACTTATCTTAGATATACCAGAAGTGAATTTCTATCGTTAATCGAATGTTGGTACTTTATATTCCAAAAGCTGCAAATTAATACTCGGTTACGAGTAGAATATAGTTTCAGCCATTTCAACTTATCCGAATTCCTCTTTGACAACTCTTATTTATGCAAATTGGACATTAAGTTGGCGAAAATTTTTCTACACAAAAATGAGCCAGTTCGCCAATATAATTTTGCCGTTTTTGACATAAAAATGAAAACAATTTTTCGATTGAAATTTTAATTAGTATCTTATAAGAGTAAAGTTCTGTATTAATAATTTATTATGAGTAAATAAATATTAACATTTGCATTATCTTTTTTCTTAAATTTGCAATAAACTGTTAAGCTCTATTTATATCTGTAGAGTAAAAATATGTTTTTAGAATGTCTGTTTTGTTTTCTTTATAAATCGATTTTTGTTTTGTTTAAAATCCGCAAGAGTTTTAGGTGAACAAAAGAATGTTCTTCCAGCAATAAAACAATTTTTTTTTTAATTTTTTTAATTAATTGTTTTGTTTAGAACACAATAATTCCTAAATAAGATGAAGTCGACCTGATTTCAAAAATATGCATCATTCGAAAGCCTTTTGTTTCTCTTCACTTTGATTTTGAAAATGTAATTTTGTATGCTTATCAGGTGTTCTTCTTAAATAAATCTCCCTCAAGTTGCCCTCCCTTCCCTATTTATATGTATATTTTTATGTCTTATTACTAATTTGGAAATATATTTTTCTCTAAAATAATTTTTATACTCTTGCCGCCATTTCTATACTCGAAAGCTTCTTATTGTGTGCAAATTGCACCTGTTAAGACGACGTACAAATTAATTTTGAAATTAACTCAATACGCACAGTGGTTATATTATAAACATAATTGTTGCTATGATATCAACATATTGTATTGATAAGTAATGATCCAACGTTTAACTTAAACCTTAATGCGTGTGCAACTCAATATGATTGTCAGTGTGAGGAGGGAGGGATTTTGCATTTAATGAAAAGATGATTCATCACAACTGCCAGTGTGCATTTAGCAGTATGAAAAATTCTAAGAATTCAAAAGTAATAAACAACAAAATAAACAGAAGCCAACATTTATATGAGTGGCTGTATGTGCCGTACAATAGTGTTTATAACATAGTGACAACAGAGTGGCAAGGTCTTAAAAAAGTTAGACTGCGTTACAGAGAATATCCATATCGGCTCAGTGTTAAACCACGCTCACGTTCGTATAACCAAGTTTATATTTTTTTGATGCAATCCCCATAAAATCTGCCATTTTCTCAGAGGGCCAATGGTGTTGACAGAGGAGATTCTCATCCTACTCTTTATTTTAATAATCGTAAGATTCTACAGTAGTCTTTAAAAGGGAGATTTATTCTCCTGGCATTGTAATCTATATACTCCTAACTTTGTTCCTTCAGAAGCGTCCACTAATGTGCTACGTCAATCATAATAGACCCAAATCAATTTCAAGATCGAGCACTCCAATAAAGCAATGATTAGTTAGTTGCATGCAACAGAACAGGATTTGTATGTTAAAAAAATTACTTTTGTAGATACTGTTGTATGAGTTTTTATTAATAACAGGTACCAATTGTGCTAAATTTTTATCCATCGCTGTATTCATGGTAATTGTTGATTCATTAAAAGGAAAACTTTATTTAACGGAGCTGCTGGCGTGATAAATGAAGCCTATCGAATTTAATATTCAATTACGTTAAATACATTTTAAATTTCTATTTATTGCATAATACAAATTTATGCATTCCAAATAAAATTAAAACAAAAATTATAACTATTTTCAAAATATGTATAAGCACTCGTATATTCAAGACAAAGAGCAACATTTTTTGTTTCTTGTTACTCTGCATGCGAGTGTTAATGATTTGTTTTACCTGGAAGTTTAAATTAATAACTTGAATTAAAAAAATTAATAAAAAAGGAAAAAGCATAAGATTTTGTAATAAAGAACCGCCTCAATGATACATACTCGCACTCATACGCTTGTGCCACACTCAAGAGGCTAATGAACCAACAAAAAGTAGTGCGTTGAAACATTAAACGTGGTTTATGCTTTTTGAACACTAAAAATTTTGAATTCAATTTCATAAAAATTAAAAATAAAAAACTAATTCATTTTTATTCCGTTTTTGATTGTATCTTGATGTGTGGAGGTCGTTTTGGATAAACAAGCGGACAGACTGACAGACAGACACACTAAGTTATATATAAGAATATGCATGCTTGCTTGTGACGTTAGCACATGCACACGCACAAAAATCAACATATCGCACACTAAACAAAAAAGCGTCACAATTAAAAAATTGTTCCAAATTGCTTTTTTTCCAAAAATCAATTCACATAACGAACCTTTAATGACCGCAACAATTTTCTTTCCATTAGAGTCTTTTTAGCTGGAAAAGTAACATTATCATACTTGTGTCGCTTGTACAACACCAACAGTTTTTTGATTCTCTTCGAAATTTTGGATATTTTGAATTGTGACTTTTGTATTTAGTGTGCGATATGTCTTTCCTCTTACAATTTCTGTTTAAAAGAGACTTCATAATTCTCGGTGTGTGGTGTGGAGTTGACTGAGTGACTGACTGTGATAGAAATTTCTGTGCTGGTGCTGGATTTGCACTCATGTCATCGACATCAAAGCGCGTCACCTTTTAATGTGCCGATCATTTTCTGGGTGAACTTGAGGTCTAACCGTGGCTTACATAACGAGCAAAATCTATCACAATTTTTTCATTGTGGGATCATCATGGTATTCAATACCAAACGAAAGGTGTCGTAATTTGCGATGAAAATATTTAGTAGCAAATAGTAACACACACTTATATTTACTTTGAAATGGCTGAAGAGAAGAAAGAATTATGCTTGCGGCGACTAAATCAATATCGCTCCATACTTTTGGTAGCTATTGTGTCGCAGGCAGTCCTAAAATCTGCAATGTATCATAGTTTTTACTCCACTAGGTAAGGTAAAATTACTGTTTATATACCGACATTTCATTTTTCGCTAAACTAAATCGTCAGTAAACTTTAATGTTTTTTTAAACATTCTTTTAATAAACTATATGACACCGTCAAATCCGACATACACACATAACAATAACATTCAATGCACACACAAGCAAGATCACACGTAATTATCAATGCATAGGTTTTTGACAGCTTATTGAAATAAAAAATAAGAATAGCAAATAATTTTGGAAAAAACGCCGACTTCAATACAAAGAAGAGCTAAGCGAACAGATTACAAACCTGAAGCAACTATTGGTTAGTTTAAAACCCGATATAATACATTTCTAGTTTATATTTTACTCCTAGGAAAGATTGGTGCAAACCGCACCTTTAAATAAAAACAGCTTTTTCCAAATCGGTCCATAAGTGGGAGAGTTATGCGTTAATCAATATTTCGGGAAAGCAAATTGCCCGTCCGATTTTTGAAAAAAAAATATGGGACTAACCTGCAAACAAACTATTTTAAACAAAAATTTTTTGAAAACACAGTGCAACACGAAAAAAAATAACCATATACGGACACCAATACGTGATAAAAGACTAAAAAAAAGACCCGTGTCTCCCAATTTTTCCCAAAGTCATGCACTTTTTTATGGGCCGCCAAAGATTTGGGGCCTCGGTATCATTTTCGCAAAAAAGTGATCATTTTCTCGGGCTCATCGTTCCGAATTTCGATTTACTCTCTGAGGCAAACTTTTAGCTCTTGTCATAAAGAACAAAAATTGCGAACATATAAAATTCAAAAAAACTTCACCTTCCAGATAAAAATCGCAAAAAACTTAAAAAAATCGATTTTTTTTACCTTTTTCTCTTGTTCAGGTCCATAGGTAGCAAACCGTTCAAAATTCAAGGAAACAATCAACTACAAAAATTTACCTAAGATCTCAATAAACAAATTTCTACAACATATAAACTTCCTGGGAATAATTCTGAACACCGTTTAGGTAGCGCTTAGGTAGCCGCAAAAGTGAAAAAAGTGACGCGGTGAAACGGTGTTCAGAATTATTCCCAGGAAGTTTATATGTTGTAGAAATTTGTTAGAATAGAACTTAGAAATTTAATTATTCTTATGTAACAGCCCTCGTATATAGCAGTTACTCCTATATTTGGATAAGAACGAATAATACATTTATGTGTGTACATACACACTCGTACATATGTGTTGTCTCATAAACTTTTTCTACATACTTTTTTTGCCATATGCAAATTCAATGTGGCATTCAAGATTAAAATGTTGCTATTGTTGCTTTGTCATTCATTAGTATCGTCATTGTCTGCCTGATTTGTCGTTGCCGCAGCTTTAAAATGCACAAATGAAACTATGCACTTACATACTTACATATGTACTATGTGCTCTATGCACATATGCATGTGTAATTCTTAATGCAGAGAAAGTTAAAAATGCAGAAAATTTCAAGAAATAAATCTTATTGCATGCACATGAACGAGCTGCGCAACATACAAAGCAGCTCAGCTATCCATGCCACAAATTAACCAAATCATGCTAAGTCAAGATTCAATAAGAGTTTAAGCGGATGTTTCGTTAAAACTTAATTAAAATGAGAAAATATACATACACTTAATATATAATAACTATAAATTTAATATATTAAAACACTGTACGAGTGCATACAAAAATTTAAAACTGCATAAACGAAAGCTACTGCAGCACATTTGCATGGATAGTGTTTTCCTTTTTGTTTTATTTGTTGAAATAGGAAGTCGTCGTCATCGCGTACCATGATAAAACAATATTTATTTATTTATTTTTCTTCATACTCTCGTAATATTTCTTTATTTATGATTATAGTTATGAATGTATGTATGTGTGTGTAACGTCGTAATAAAACGCAATTTTGAACATTGCTTTTGTTATTAATAATTGGTTGTGGGTTGTTTTAATGCAAATATGTAAGTAGTTGAAAAGTACATACATATGCATACATATGTATGTATGTATGTATATGTACATATGGTGTTTTGTTGATATTTATACTTGTGCTGCTTATGTACGAGTATTACAGCGATTTGGGTAAAATGTGAGGGAGGACTTTCAGGATTATATTTCGCATGTTGCATGGGCTTTATTGTAATTAATGCCTCAACAAGTGCATGCGGAGAATTATTAAAGAGTACACACAAAGAAAAAACTCGCACGATTTGACCATAATTTAGCACTAACAGAGAGTTTGGATGCGAAAGCAAGCATTTTAATCACCCTTATTGTAAATAAAATTCCACGTGAACACTGTTCCCTTTTCCCTAAATTTCGAACGGCAATTATTATGTGTGTTGTTAAATATTAGACTATTTTTTTTGTTCATGGCGAAAAGTTACCGTGAATTCTTTTTTACCCTTTTAATCACAATGAAGGTGAATGTGATCCACAGCATTCATCTGATGAATTCCAATATTGAAGCAAAGGTAAACGTGGGATTTGTCCTAATCATTAAAAACGAAATTTAATAAATACAAATACAAAATACTCATCACACAGAAGATTTTTATGCCTTCTGTTTGGAAATTAAAACCTCGTACAATATTTTTTCTTCACTTGTAAGACTTGCAAGTTAAGAACAACAAGTACTAAAATAATTAACACTATTTTTTCGAACTTTTTAATATATGTACATATCTTTTATTTCATAAAGGAGCTTTAGGTCTTTTTTTAAAAAACAAATTTATTTCATTTCGATATTTCGATACCTGCTTAGGCGTCTTCTTCAGGAAAAAATTAAAATAAAAAAATAAATAATAAAAATAAAGCCCTCAAAGCCAACATAACCCATGCGCCATCGGTAAAATTCAGCCTGATTTGTACGCCAGAGTCATGGAGTATTTTTGAAAGAAAGATATACAAAGAAAGCAGAGAAAGTAATACTAGTACATACTCGCTTTATCTTTCTCCTAACCGAATGGAATCTTGTCCTAGAAAACTTTACGTGTGTGAACCACGCATTGTTCTCATGAAAGAAATTCATAATTTTCAAAAACAATTTATTTTACTTCAAAATAATTTTTTGTATATTTTTTACTACTCGATTAAAATTGTAATTGTTTTTCTACATCATAAACTATAAATTACGACTGATTTGCAAATAACCTTCCTTAAATTGCAGTGTTTGGAATACAATTTCTTAACAAAGGTTTGTTAGTTTTAAAGCGTTTGTTAACTAATTTGAACTTAAAGATAATATTAAAATATTGATTTGAATAAGCGCATAAAAGTGATATGATTCCACAATACTTTAAAGTAAATATGCTGCTAGTTATCAACATTATGACATTTCATCTGCAGCAATATTTCAGAAAAAGCTTCTATTCAACTTTCTATAAACATCTTGATCTTAGCTTCATATAGTTCAAAGTTTTATTCTAATCTAATTTAGCATAACATCCCTTCCCCCGTTAATGCTTTTAAATGAATGTTATTTAAGACTTTGTTTAAATGCTTTTAATAACATTTACTAAAGTTTGTTGCAAAATTCAACCCTGCACTTTGAATATTTTTGCTGTTTTTGCGTTGTACATTGTAAGACCATTTCCGTTAACTGCTTTATTTATTCCCTTTTAATATGCATTGTCGTTTACCTACGAGTGTACGAGTATATGAAGCTTATAATAATTTTAATTTATTAGAATTTCCGACAATTACCATAATCGGTGATTTTTGAACCCAACAGCAGAGTTTAAAAAAAATGCGATCAAAGCACGCACGTATTAAAATTTCTCTCAATCCAATGCAGACAATGTTTTGACACCATAATAAAAACAAACACCCAAAACAATGAAGAGAGTTGCCAGACTTGATAATTTATTGCAATGTTAACGAGAAACACTTATCGTGAAAAAAAAACGTATAACTGTGCTCATCTATTCTATGCAATTACATTTTTAACATTCGTTTTTGTAATTTTTTAAACCGATTATAAATTCTAATTATGGCTTTTGGTATATAAGATGATATCACGCCAATGATATATATTTCGTTAAGACTGAGGAAATCCCTCCATTTAAAACCAAATTGGAAAAAGCAGAACTTTTGTGGCTTGAAAAATTAATTTTTGAAATTCACTTTATTAAGAAGACGCATAACCTTTTTCAAATGAATTGGCAAACGAATTACAAGAACTTTCGGTAAATAGATGGTTTCCTTGTAAACAATTCAAATCATCGATTATCCGTGATTCAATTAACCGAGAATATCAATTATCCGACATGGATAATGAAAGAAAAGCCTTTTAATTTAATCCATTATCCGGGATTGCAACTGTATTAACGCTCAACAATAAAATTAATACATATTTAAAGTTAAATAGGAAGGAGAATTATCTTCCTTTGGATGTGCGAGTATTCCTCAACCAATAACTCTTAAAGCTAAAAGCACTTTGCTTGAATATTGCAAGGAGTATTTCTTGGCTATTTTATGATTCTGGGAGATCTTCGTAGCTAAATCCGTAAGGAGTATTTTATATAGATTCGCCCACATCGAAAAAAGCTTCGCCTAATATATCAAGCAGTATTTTTCTTGTACTATTTCAAGCTCTTACTGCTAGTTTGCGCCGCCACACACTTTCAACATCGATTGGCTTTATTTTGAAACCCGCCTTAAGACACTGTGAGCTATTTTACGACTGTTTTACATACGTGTATTGCGTTAACCCCATAAAACTATATCACGTTAAATATTAACCTTGATGTGAGGAAATATCACTATTATTATGTCACTTTGCTAAATATGAAGTATGACGTCAACATGATAAAGATTTATCAAATAAATATGTTCAAATCGGTAAGAATAGCATAAAATACGATTTGTTCTGACAACCTAAATAATCAGTTTGACGATTTTTTATAAAATAGTTTTGTGTGGCAACTACCTGTATGAAAAACACCGGTTTAACTAAATTATGTTTGAACGCCAGTCGTATAGTATTTTAATAGGTTGCCATTATTTTTATTATTATTCGTTTTTTTTTTGTCGGTTGTTTGTTAGTTGATGTTATTGGTTTAACCTAAACCCAGTTTAGTGATGACAAAAGCTGCCTCAACCACTTCCCCCACCGCTGCAACCACTTTCTCATGCAAACAAGTAAAACAGCAACAACAAAAATGGAGGGAAAAATTAAATTATACAAAAACATAGTGTTTGTGTTTCTGTTTTCATTTGAAAATTTTGTCGTATTTTTGCCATTAAACAAAATTTTGTGTTAAAAAAAAATTAAATTCTCAAAATAATAATAATAATGTACAATTGTATGGAAGTACTCGTACGTATTTGCTTTCATATTAATAGTCCGATTTAAACTAAATTTGTTTGATTCTACTGGCAAATATCTATTTTATATATTTTTTTTCTGCGAAAGTAGTCGAACGGAGTCTGTTAAAAGATTAGGTTGTGAAACTAGAATTTTATTGTAAAATTAAGAAGAATAAGTTCTAATCATCTCTAATGATTTATTAATCTAGCTATGAAGAGAAAGTTTATATTGTTAAATCACTTGTGGCGTATAGATAAAATTTTAAAATTTTTATGATTTTCTTCTTTAATGCATACAAATTTTTAATGTGTTTATATTTTTAATTCAATTCAAGCTAAATGCAATTTTGATCAAGACGACAAACCTCATCGTTTGAATCTGGACGTTGGTGATTCAGTGGTCATATTAAAAGAAACTACACACTGGTATTATGGTTTTAAACAAAGGTAAGTAATAATAACATTGTATTGAATTAAAAAAAATACATATGTATATTAAAAAGAAAGTTATTGCTATACATGGAAAGAAAAGTATGGCTGAGGTGAGCATAATTTAAGATAGAATTATGCGATTGTATAAATGCAATGAAGGAATAATTTTGATCCTTAATTTAATAGCAATATTATGTTATATAAACATGATTACCATATGAAATTGTAATCATACCTATCCAATCTTATTCATAATTTTATCGCTGACTTCTAAAAGAGTACTAATATTTTCAAGAAAACAAAAATCAACATAACAACGCAGAAAATAACTCTGATTGGACTTCATTATTTAATCATCAGCATTTTTCAAATAATTAAAAAAGCATATCTAATTAAAAATTTTAATAACTAAATAATAATTGTTCTTATTATATAAATACTGGTTATTTATATAAATTAATTACGAATACAGTGGGTGACAATACAATGAATACTTTTCCAAATATTCAGTCTTAAATCCTAATATTTCGAAATTCCGAATTAATTCACAAGCATAAACTCTTAGAAGAGACGACAATAATATTCCATTTCAGTTCAGACCAGTTTATATGTTCTTTGTCAAATTCCATTCTATCGATAGGGGTTTTTGTTAGCCTCAGGCGTATTTTTAGTGACATCGCGGAATGTGATTTTTAGTCTTACAAGTCTTCCTCGTAAATTATGGGTCTTTAATGTACAGTAAGGGTCTAATGATTGAATATTTATCACAAATACCTTTCAACTTTAATTTTGTGAAAAGTTGTAAAAAGTTTAAATAATAATAAATCATAGAAAATTTTGCACCATTTTTATACCCTTTACCACAGGTGGAATGGATATACATATATACGAAGGCGGTCCATTATTAACCGATCTAACATAGAAAAAACAACATATTTGGAAATTTTTGTCTTTATTTTTCAACATAATCTCCTTTTAGTTTGATACATTTTCCTCCCCAGCGATATTCAATAGTTTCGATATCCTGTTTATAGTAAGAACTGCCTAGTTTAGTTAGAAAGCATGTGTCTCACTGGTAGTCCTCTAGTAAGTCCTCGTCCACATTTGCAATTTTGTGGAAAATTGAAATTTTTTAAAATTCTGTTTTGGAATTGCTTTAGTGTCCACATTAGAAAAAATGTAGTATTGCAATTTTTATATAAAACGTCAAATACAACAACACAAAACATCAAGTTGAATAGTGAGAATTTCAAAGCAAAAGAGAATTGCAGAGAACATGAAACTCTGTACCCCACCCCAAGCTTCTTACGTCTCTCACCTAAAACAACCAAGAATTGCTACAACAAAATTGAAAAATGTGAATGGGGACTAACTAATTCATTGGTCATAAAGCCAATAGAGGGTGTGGCGTCAATGTTGACCAATGAAGTGATTATCATTGACGACATACCCTCTATTAATTCTTAACTTTTCGAAACTTTTATTTTGTTATCAATGATGTCATGGGGCCTCAAATTTGTCATCCGAAAACAAAGCATAATTTTTTTTATATAAAAATATCTGCATGAAGTGTGGATTTTCGCAACAACAAAAAATCAATTTCTTAAAACTTCGTACAACTTTGCAACCAAATGAAAAAATTTAACAGAAATTTACGAATTAATTATGTTTCCTTTGTTGGCTTAATTTTATGGAGTTACACTTTCTTCTTATCTCTTGAATGGGAATATACATTCATACAAGGCAAATTAAAGAAATTAAGTTATTGAATATACACAATATATCTTCAAATTAAATCCAATGCATTTTAATGAGGAAAATTGATTTTAAAAGAAACAAAAGATTTTTTAAATTATTTTACAAAAATGTGGTTGTGGAATTTTCAAGAATAGAATGCAAGATGCCCCAACTGCGTGAAGTTGGCTGACGTCGCCATACTTTGCTTTACGCTTGTATTTTCAGAGGCACTTAATTATTGCAAGAGGCTGTTAACTCTCCAATCACTGCAATCTCGGACGACCGGACTATTCAATCGACATCGATTGTGGGCCGGTGCCTTCCTCACACAGTTTCTTCATCATCTAAAAATTCACCAGCCAATGAGTCATTGGGGGCAGCAGTGCTCAATGCATCATGATGTTTCATATAGAATAGTATTTGATTGCATTGTAAACTATTTTTGTGCATGTATTTCTATATGAGAGACGCTTAAATTTCTTAAGTTTTGGTAGAGTAAAACAAAAACTTTCGAAGGAGTGGGTAGTCTGAAATGAAAATTTTTCACTTCACGTTATACCTGGTTCACACACTTCAAGTGTTCTTGCTCAAGTTACAATTCAACTGGGTAAAAGATAGGGAGAGTATGTATTCCTTTCTCCCAGCTGAATTAAAAGTTGACTTGTGTGAATCACTGCAGGAGAATTGGTCCCCAGTTTTTTTAATACGGCCGTGAGTCTTTTATTTCAATTAATAAGTTTAATTTTTGTTATTGCTATAAATGAATTTATTAAAAAAAAACATACAGCTTAAACTGAAGAGCAATCTATCTATATACATATATAAAATTGGATGTTTGTATGTATGTATGTATGTATGTATGTATGTATGTATGTATGTATATAATGTAATGGCTCCAAAACGGCTGGGCCGATTTTGACGAAATTTTCAGGGAACCTTCAGAATACTCGGGCGGGTGACACTGTGAAGTCCGCGCCACTCCGGCGGAGGGGCGTGGCAAAATCCAATAATTCATAAAATGAGAACGGCTTGGCCGATTTCTGTAAAATTTTTTGTCAGTTGTTCGTATTTTCGAGGCGAAGGTTTTTATGGAAGAAAATCCCTCCGGAAAAGTCGGAAAATTGGAAAAATCAAAAATCGAGTTTTTGTATGAAATTTTGTTTGAAATTATTACTTAATGGCTTTTTCAAATTAAAAAATAGAAAGTTTGTCTGAAGGCTTAAAATTGGGGCGAGGCGAAGTTCGCCTGGTCCGCTAGTTTCTTATAAAAAAATAAGCAATCGAATTCGCCCCAAAACCAAATTTATGAATGAATTTCCGATACAAACTCGATTTTCACAACTGACCAAATTTCTATTGGTTGCATTAAGGGAGTTTGTACTGTAGATCGATATTTGGGTCTCTATTAGTTGTATGGTTCTATTGGCTTGTTTGCTTGTATATGCATTTTAGAAAAAAGTCACACAATGTGCATGCAATCGTAATTTTTGACCCCTGTTGTGAATGATTTAAAAGAGAAGAAACGTTTTCGTTTGATATTTATATCACTTCCTTGGGATTTTTTTATAATAAATGCAATTTCAAAAGTTTCTCCATAATGTTGTGGGCTGTTTGCTCTTTGTAAAAAACAAATAAATAAAAAATATAATAAATCAAAATATAATGAGTAATTTAAATCTAAAATAAGATTTTTTATGAGTTCTTTATTGTCCAAAAACTCTCACACATTAAGAAGATAAAAAACGACAGAAAAACAAACTGACGACCTTTTTCTTCATATTCTTACTGATACATAATTCGTAATATCTTCATAATGTTTCCTTTCTTTAGTTTCCTACATTTTTCCTCTTGCAGTTTTGACCTTATAATAAAAATAAAATAAAAAAATTTATATATTTCATAATTTTTCAACTGATAAGAATTTGTTTATGTTACACAAAAAATAATAGATTCCTTTATTTCATTTTATTTTTTCGTTCTATTTTTCTCACAATTTGTGGTGTTCGAATATTTTCTCTTCGAGTTTTAATTAAATTTCCAGATTCTGAGTCCAATTATTTTTACTAAGTAGCTGAAGTGTGAAATTCTTAGAATTTATTGGCTTTTAATGGGACTTTTTGTTCTTGAAGTATAATGACTTTAAAATAATTGCGTATATAGTTTTAAAAGTATTTTAAATCAATTAAGTATAAATTTGCTTTATAACATTAATTTAGAAAAATTTCGTTTTTATAAATTATTGCCCATATATTTTTGATAACAAATAAACTGTTAATATGACAATATTATCATGCTTTATGTAAAGCAAGTTTAAGATTAAATTTAATGCTCATTTCTTATATTTATTATGGACCAATTAAGATGGTACTATATACGAGTAATTAAACTTTTGCTTTGTGATTATAGACGAACTATTTTAATCAGTTTCAAGTTCGATTTTCAATACTATATCGAATATGAAAATTTTTTGTTTGTATTGATGTACATAATAATTTTCAAAGAAAACCGCACTGGGGATAGTTGATTTGGCTGGCATAATGTATTTTCTGTTGTGTTGTTTACATGCTTACAAATGCATATATACATATAAATGGTGATTGTTTTAAGAGCTTTCGGATTTGATTTGAAAAAAAAAACACATAACATGTAATGAATTCTTTATTTCAGTCGATAAAACGATCTTTATAATTCAATAAATAAAGATGATTTCATGTTGACCGCGGCTAGGCCCCAAATGGTTCATACCCTTTGTGCAATTTTTGCATAGTCTCTCCAACATATCAGTCCCTATAGACATGAGCCTTAACCAAAAATAGTCTAAAGGCGTTAAGTCACACGATCTAGGCTGCCAATTGACCGGGTCCAAACGTAAAATAAACTTCACCGAACTCGCCTCTCAATTGGGACATTGTTTTGTGTGCTGAGTGACATGTGGCATTGTTTTGTTGAAACCACATATCAGCCAAGTCCAACTCTTCTATTTTGGGCAATAAAAAATTGTAATCATCGCACGGTAGCGCTCGCCATTGACAGTAACGTTCCTACTTTCGTCATCGTTGAAAAAGTACGGAGAAATGATGCTACCAGACCATAATCCACACCAAACAGTTAAGTTTTCGGAATGCAATGCTTCTGGCAGCTCTTCACACCAAATACGGCGATTTTGCTTGTTCACGTATCCATTCAACCAGAAATGAGCTTCGTCGCTGAACACAATTTTCCGATAAAAAAAGTACACGATGTACTTTCTTATCCGAGCAAGAATTTTGATAATAAAATTTAATAATCTGCTCTCGTTGTTCGTTTGTAAGTCGATTCATGGTTAAATTATAGACCAAAATGAACATGTTTACCAATAACATGTTACACGAAAACAGCTGAGCTGCCAAAAACAATGTTGCCAAAATGAAAGTTGCTAAAAATCACCCATTACCAGCAGGACTCTTCAAACATTACGTATTTCAAGCATTACTTTTTTGACTGCATTTTAAGTTTTATAATGAAGAGAACATCAAAGAATCGATCTATAGATATTTGTCGTAGGACAAATATCGATCTTAAGAACGGTATTGCATCCCTAGTTTTATGTCGTTCGCATCCTGTGTCAGAAACTATAGCGTTAGTTTCACAAAGTCGCATGAGTCAAGAGAGTATACAATCTTTTCTTTGGTATTTTATTTAACCTTACCTTTTGCTTCATTGGCAAAAAATCAAACACACGCATGCCCACTGATAGAAATAAATTTACGAAAAAATTGGATAAAAGAAATTTGGGTTCATATGTTATCCAACAATTTTCTTCCAGCATTTTAAATATTTTTTTATAAATTATTTAATTAATTTTAAGATAATTTTTCTTTGAAAAAAAAAAAAATCTCTTAAAATTTTGACAGATTTAGTCAGAAATTGTGTCATTTATTCATCCATCCATTGTACATATGTATTTGACTGGAAATCAGTCACAATTAGTTTTCAATTAATAAAATGAAACTGAAATGGAAATGAGTTTAATTGAAGGTTAATTAACATGTTTTTAGTTGACATAAGTTTCTATCTTTCTTTTTTTTGTCATATTAAGTGATCTTGTCTCCATAAAACAAATTGTATGTCTATATTATATTAAATACTTCCTTACATTTAAAAAATAAAAAATAAATACCACAAAACTATTGCAACACAAATTCTCATACATATTAGCGGGAGGCAAAAAAAAAAACTAGCCCATCAAATTTATAAAAAACATTTTTTGTTAAATTTTAAATGTGTTGGTGGCC
Organism: Germaria angustata; assembly: GCA_963681545.1. NCBI lineage: Eukaryota > Metazoa > Arthropoda > Insecta > Diptera > Tachinidae > Germaria > Germaria angustata. The sequence continues at coordinate 5,613,279 of OY812998.1, forward strand.
GAGTTTTTTCCTTAAAAATCAAATAATTTTTAAACCATTTTAAAAATTTTGTCAATGCATATTCTTGTAAGGAATTAAATTGTCTAAAAACTATCTCGGGTCAAAAACTCGCCTACTTAAAGACTATGAAAATCGTAAAGAAAAGCTGAGATATGCTGTTTTAGATCTTTAGCGATGAAAATAAGTAAATCAATTTTGGAATGTAAAATATTGGCTATGGGTAATTTGTTTTGGAATTTGTTGCCTTACAAATAGTGCTTTTAATTTGGAACTTTCTGGGAAAATTCTCGAACGTTTTTTGGGAGAAAAATACTGCGAAATTTTTGCAAGAATTTCCGGGAATTATTTTATTTTGTTATGGAAACTATAACTTGTACCCACTCATTTCTTTATGAATATTGATATCCATTTTATGATTGCGATGGTACAATTAATAATGCATGTTTTGCACACATCAAATTTTCTTGCTCAAGTTTTAATTCATTTGGGAGAAAGATAGAGCAGGTACTCGTACTCGTATGCATTCCATTCATTGATAGGAACTGGACACGAAAAATATGCTAAAATAGACTCATTATGAGTATAAATCGTTAGTTGTGTTATTTGTATAAAAACTAATGATTATGTATTTTGTAATATTCATACGCGATGGAAAATTCTCATATTGTATTTGATTTGTTTGGCATAAACAGTTTGAATGTTTGGTTTAGCGACCAATAAAATGTCGGCATATGAAATGCTAAAACCAAAATAAATCATTTGGAAAGTTCAAACATTCCATACTTTTAATTAAAACTTTTTTCAACTTCACTTTGTAAAAATTTGAAAAAATGCACTCTTAGATTGTTGTAACGAAAGTGTCGTTATTTGAGAATGACTTCCATGTTTATTTTCAAATTCAGGTTTTTGTTCAGACTATGATTACAGAGAAAGTACTCAAACGCACCTAATAATAATGAATTGGAATAAATTACCTCACTGCTATATATAAAATTATTAATACACACCGACAATAAATCACTTTCTTATATTTCGTATTCGACAGCATTTGTGATTATTTGATCTTCAACCAGCCCCAACATTACGTATTTCAAATTCGCGACCTCTTGCACTCCTACATACTTACTGCTACCGAATTCAATGTGATTTGCTTACGTTTTTTAGTTTACTATTCGAAGACAATTATTTAAAGTGTAAAATAAAGCTTTTTCTATTAATCCCTACATATTAATATATTTTTATAACACGCACACTTTTTTTGTTGCACCTTATGTATTTTTTTGGGGCGAAAATATTTTGAAAATATTTGCCATGAAATAGTCGAATATCCGGGGATACGTATAGGAATATTTGTCACACCGCTAATTTGTATGTACGAAATTTTCATATATCGGTTTTAATTAATGTTCACGCATTGATAAAATTAATGAATTGTTATTGTTTTTATTAAAATACGTTAAATAACAAATAATATATGTTTTTTTTTTCATTACCGCTCTTGGGAGCATATGGCCTCCGCACAGCTTCTATCAGTCTATTGTTATTTTGCCTTGTATCAGTTTCATTAATCAATTGTTATTCCAGTTAAGTAGATGGATTGGTCTGCTGTAGCAGGTCTAGGATAATGGAGCTGCCATCTGTCGTTGCCTAGAAATAATGCCACCTATGTATTTGGCGTAGTAGTGAGGAACCTTGATAATCTTTGATTTCTACCTTTTTCCCATGGGATGGTGGCTGCTTGACCTTTGTCATGATGTTATCCTCTTTTCCCTGGGGAGGGGAGGGAGGAGCTTCTTTAATGGATTTTTTGGAGAGGGCTTGTGGAAGCCACTTACTTTTTAAAACTCGAAAAACCATTGTGAAAATTTTTTGTCCTTTGCCAGTAAACGAACCTGATCTACAGGGTTTTGTTGGCAAACACTTTAATCACTGCACCACGTCACCACTACACAAAAAATAATATTTGCATTGAGCAGTAATTCCCGGAAAATTTAAGAATCAATCTAGCTTTCCCAGGAATTGAAAATGTCCGGAAAAAGGAAGCTCTACTTACAAGAATATGTTGGAGAATGTTTATAGAATTTTTAATGAAAAAAAATTTCACGTTACATAGAAAACATCAAGAGGCCACCGACCGATACCTTTTAAACCTAAACCAAAATTTTCCTAATGGAAGAATTTTTCTTTCAGTATATAGAACCTTTTAACACCTTAACTTCGGTATGTTTTTTGTTTTTTGCTCCCCCTATTATATACTATACTTACATACTTGTGTCCTTCTTGATTGAGTGTTAAATGATCGCATTTCATTGCTTGTTTAATTGATACTTAGAATTTTTGAACATTCCATGCTTAATGTAAATAAATTAAGTTTTCTTTTTTCATAATTTAATATAAATATATTATTTTCTTTGTTGCAGTAATAAAGAACAACGTGGTATATTTCCAAAAACATACATTCATTTGTGCGATTATAAAATTATCAATGGCGAATACTGTATACAGCGCACTGAAATTGTAGAGGAAATAACAACAGTTTTACTAGAATGGGGCAGTATATTGAAACAATATTTTTTGGTAAGTATTTATTTATTTCATTTTATTTCAATTTCATTGTATATTCAAACATTTTACCACATCACTCAATGCAAAGGAAACATTCATTCACTATATCTGTGTATAACAATTCAACCACATCTGATCCATCGTCACATGCTGTGGAGATAAAAAAGAAACCACTAATATTAAAAAAAATATGAATGAACTAAAATGTTTAGAATGTTAATTTACGAGTACTATTAATTAGAAATAGTCACTAATACCACACAGTGAGGTTGCACCATTTCCAAAATCAAACAATATAAAAAAATTCATAACAATATTTACAATCTCCTCATTTAGGATAATAAACAAATTGGATAAATTTTAACAATTCATTCGATGTTGGTCTCCAACGGGGACAATAACATAGTAACAATAAGGTTTGATATATGAGTAATAAATAAATTTAATTTATTTTCTCAAGCCTAAACTCTCTTCTTTTTAAATTTTATTAACCGACATTTCGGTACTAATCGAGTACCATCTTAAGGATATTTGTTTAAGCAAATATTGCTTAAATCTTCTCACTTCATTAGTATCGTCTAGTAAATATATTGCCAAAGGATTACAATGATAAGTTAATCGTTTAAGATAATTTACGTTGAATATTTTGATTTCATCTTTAATCTTTGGAATAAATAAATCGTTATGAATTGTTTTGTTAAATACATACTTTGAGGCATTGACAATTATTATGAAAGTATTATTTTGGTAACTTTGGAGAATTTAAACATTAGAGTTTCTTGCAGTTTCCCACAACTGAATGCCGTAGGTCCACACTGGTTTAAATATAGTCTTATATATCATTAGTTTAGTTTCAATATTTAATTGGGACTTAGGTTCTAGCAAGCAATACAGTCGTTTGGTTTTAATTTTAAGATGTTCTTTTTCAACTTTTATGTACGTTTTCCATGTTAATCTTTTGTCAATATGAAGACTAACTTATTTTACACAGTCTTATTGGGGAATTCCACTATTATTTATAAAAGTAAAAAAAATATGAAGAGACTTTTCAGTGTTGACTTTAGTGTTAAATTTGGACAGGCAGTTTTCAACTGGACGAAGAGTTTCTATTGGACAAGAGCTAGAATCTAATACACCGGTATTATCTGCATAAGTTGCAACTAAAACATTGTTAATTACAGACATATCTGATGTAAAAGCTGTGTATAACATTAGGCCAAGAACACTACCCTGCAGAACGCATTTACATTACGAGTATATGTTTGTGATATTTCGTCATTTACTTTTATATACTTACGAGTGAAACTCTGTCTTTCGCCTAAATATGACTTTAGTAATAGTGTCAGTAGTAGTTTTTTGAATTTGAAAGGTAATCCAGTATGCCAAACTTTATCAAAAGCTGGTTGCATATCCAAAAATACAACAGAGCAATATTTTTCACCTTACAAGGTATCTCTTATTAGAGCTATGATACGATGGCATTGCTCAGGCGTGCCGTGATTATGCATGAAACCGAAGTAGAGCTCAGGTATGGTGTTAATCAATGAAATAAAAATTTTCTTAGAAAATATTTTAATGAAAATTTGAAAAACATATGAGGGCAGTTTGATAATTCCGTGATCCAAAGGGCGATTTATTGTATACAGATTGTATGGAAAATAAGAAGATGCAAATCGAATATTATTGTCATGTTGTTTATATAAAACAATCGGCTTCAAAGATCTCATTAGGTAATACATATATTTGTATTTAAGTTATTTTTGAAGTTGGTTAAATTTTTTCCTAAAAAATGTTTATGAAATATTCCGGTTTGATAATATTCTGAATAATAATTTTAATATATATTAATATGGAAATTCATTATTTGGGATATTCTCCCCAACTAATCGTTAGAAACAATTAGAGCTATTGCAAAATACATAAAAAAATCAAAAGTTTGTTGTGGCTTTAGCTCTTCATATGCCGACATTTCATTGGTTGCTAAAACCAAATCGTCAGTGAAGTTTAAGCAGTTTGAAAACATTCAACCTCGGATGTTTATGCCACATAAATCAAATACAATATGAGAATTTCAATATTGCATATGAATTACAACAAATACATAATCATAGTAGATTTAGAATGTTTCTATACAAACCAACACAACAAACAATTTACTCAACGTAAGGCTATTTTATTTTTCTCGCAACACCGAGGTTGAATGTTTTCAAAATGCTTAAATTTTAATATGTATTATTTTTTTAAATTTTTACTCTAAAATACTATATAATTTTCAATTCCACTTGTCCCCATTTACAGTTTTACATCAGTTGCATGGCAAGCATGTGTAAAAGGACAATAATTTGCTAAAATTAATACCAAGCTCAGTTTTATCATATTTTGAACCTTACCAAAGAAGTAGACTAGCAAGTTTGCCATCCCTGATACGCATTGTTGGTCAGCTTTACTTTTGTATTATTGTAGAGCTGGGATGACTGAATATACTAATAATTGACCTCATGTTAATGCATTTGATAAATCGTATCGGGGTACTTAATTATCAAATAAATCTTTTTTCTATGGAAATAGTGTAGTACTATTTAAAATGTGTCAATCGAGGCTTTTTTATATTTATTTTTAGATATTTTACTTCACTATCATATTCAATATACACATACTCGTACATATGTAAATACATACATACATATATGTACGTATAGACACTTATAACTTTGTTCTATCAAAATTTTCTCATTCAAATAGGTGAATCATCCCGACTTTCATACAATACGCGCAAAAATGAGCAATTTGAATAATAATCGCGCTTTATTGATATCGGGCAACTTGCCAGTAGATGAAATGCGAACTGTCAAACTAATGGCCACCTCTCAAATCGATACCGGCAATAACCTGTTGGGCTTAGATATGGTTGTCCGAGATGAAAGTGGCGATATATTGGATACGAATACAATATGCACCACAGAACTGTATGAACATCACATGAATGCGGTTAACCGCATCATAAAAGCTAGTGTAAGTATTGAAACATGTTGCAAGAGCAAGTTGATGAACAAAATGTGCACATCATTGAAATTATTTTCTTTTACTTAAACTACAGCGGCCACAAACACAACAATTGGGGCCTAAACCGTATAAGAACTTTTCGCATAATATACTACTTCATGTTAATGCATTTGTTTGCAAATTCCAAGAGGACTCCGACCTTATATTCACGCTGTTCGATGGGGAATCCCATCGCCCGATTAGCGAAAATTATGTAGTGAAGTGGTCACGCACTGGCATTGCCAGAGACATCGATCAGTTCGATAACAATCGCGTACTCTTCACCGATCTCAGCAAGAATGATGTTAGCATACCGAAGATGTATTTGGTATGTTATGCTGTGCGCATTGGTTCGATGGAAGTGAAGGAGAATGACTCGAAGCGAACCAGCATAACGAATACAGTGCTAACGGCCGCTAGCAAAAAACATTCACAGCTCTCGATTAGTTCTAGTGGTTCCTTTAGTGGCTCCGAGTACATAATGAGAAGACCGTTTGGTGTGGCTTACAAGGACCTGACACCAATCATTAATAAACCGGATGACTTCAAGGGCAACCTCGATATGCCCTTTATTCTGTGTGAAAAGGATAGTTTGGATGGCACACTTAGAAAGTTGATAGCCAACAAAGATATTGGAAAAATAGATTCCCGCATGTGTGTTACAGTAGAGGTGTTGCAGGGTGACATTAAACAAATCAAAGAAGAATTTCCACGTCTGTTACATACCAATGTGCCCATAGCTCGCAAAATGGGATTTCCGGAAGTCATACTGCCGGGGGATGTACGTAATGATTTGTATTTGACACTTTGTTCTGGAGAATTCGCGCGTATAGCAAAAACTTCCGAGAAGAATGTAGAAGTTACAGTAACAGTTTGTAACGAACAGGGCCAAATGGTGCCGGGTGTTATGAGTATTGGCTCTGGTCTATCACCCATAGACGAATACAAATCAGTGGTTTATTATCATGATGACAAACCCAAATGGTTGGAATGTTTTAAGGTAAAGCTAGGAAACCTTGAATAAAGTGTTGAAAAATCTTTGAACTCTTCTCATTTCTTCTCAGATACATGTGCCAATAGATGAATTTAAACAGTGTCATTTGAAATTCGTATTCAAACATCGCAGCTCTAATGAACAAAAGGATAAATCGGAAAAGCCATTCGGTCTATCCTATATTAAACTAATGCAGGATAATGGTACCACTATTACGGTAAAAAAAACTAATATCATGTTAAAAAATAAATTAAACTTAATTATAAATTTATTTTTCGCTTTTAGCAAGGACAACATAATTTGGCTGTTTACAAAATTGATCATAAAAAACTCGATAAAACGAATTCTAACAATTTATATATGGAATTACCTTCCACTGTCAGTGAAGTACAAGGCGCTAAACCTTCCGTTACCGGTTTATCATTGTTGCCGAAAGATCAATTAGTTATCGGCGTTAATCTTTGCAGTACAAAATTAACTCAAAGCGTCATACTATTAGGACTCTTAAACTGGTCGGCTCACAAGGAAACATTGGAGGAATCATTAAATGCCCTATCCAACGTGCCGGGAGAAGAGGTTGTGAAATTTTTGCAAGACATCTTGGATGCATTATTTAATATACTAGTTGAAAATAATGATCCCGAGAAGTATGACCAATTGGTTTTCATGAGCATCATACATCTAATAGAAACTGTATCGGATTTGAAGTATCAACACTTTCTCACGGTCTTGGATGTCTATATAAATGAAAGTTTCTCTGCTACCCTGGCTTATGCGTAAGTTTCATTTGTTGCAAGTTGATTATATGGCGAAAAACGTTTACCCTAATTTATTTTTCCTCTTTTCTTTTAAAGTAAACTAATTGATGTCTTACAAAAGAATATTAGAGAAGCTATTGAACCCAAAGAAAAGTCGGCGGATGGCATCGAAATAGATGAACGTATTGAAGTTAAAAGGCTTTATAAAACCACCAGATATTTACATTATGTTATGAAATTCATAATAAGATCTCGCATTTTGTTTTCAGCCATTAATGATAATTCAGATTATGATGACTTTGCTAATAAATTACATGGTAAGTTTATGATTACTCATTTTAATTTAATTTATATTCGAAATTTATGAATTTCTTTGTGTAACATCTTCAGGATGTAATATTTTTAATACTATTACATTTAAAAAAATATAAATTCTTGAAAATCTTGCACAAAAGCGCTGGTAAATATCGAAAACACAGCTTCAACAATTTTTATTTTTAATATATTAAAATAAAACGTTACATAATTAAAATTTTTTTTTCTTCTTGGCACTCGCCAAATCATCAGTATTCTCTAGCCGAATCATGCTTTAAAATCATTCAAAGTATGAGTTTAGATGGTTTTCTAGCATCATTCGGCTAAAGAGTACTAATGATTTGGCTAGCGCTAATGAAATGCAGGCTAAGCCAACAACAAACAATAAGATTTGCTTCAATTATTTTGGAAAACATCTCGAATAATGAATTTAATAAATAAATAAATGTTACACACTTAAAAAATATTACTATATTAAAATAGTCTATATGCCTGCATTTCGTCAACTAATTGGTAGACTTTCAATCAATATGTTTGTTAAATATATTTTTTTTACTATTTGGGAGAACAATAATAATAACAATAATTTTAATCAAATTTATAAAAGATGTAATATATATGTACATATATGTTTTCTTATAGAACTTTTGGAAATGTTTATCAAAATGATTGCTTGCCCTACGGACTTGTTAAAATCGGAAGGAGCCTTGTTGAAAAATTTACACATTATAGCCACCGATTTAATGCAGGTATTTGATCCTGTGCGTTTAAGGTAGTGTGCTTGATTAGTATATTTTTTCAATTATTTTAAATTTTTTATTACATTTATTTTTTAGCATTATTATTGTTAATATTTTAAAACAATTTCCGCCCCGCCGTTTAACCCAGTCAAAAATGGGTTGCATTAAGGATTTTGTAGATTCAAAATTATTTAATTTACCAGAGTGCCGTGCTATCCTACTGCCAGTGTTTTGCAATCACATTAAAGATCGTCTGGAAAGCAAAGAAGAGGTATGTTCATTAAAAGTATTCACATGAACTTCATACATATACATACATATATGTATGTATTTTTCAATTTATCAATTGTTTACATATTAATTCTTTCGTTTGCTAACGTTTGCATTAATGGAAAAACATTGTCATAATTTTCTTTAATATACACATGTACTTAACACAGCAAATATGTATCTGTTCATCAACTAATTGTTTTTTTTTTAACTTTTCTTTTAACCAAGAGATTATAAATAATCATTTTTTTTAACAAATCATGGAAAACACTAGGGTGGAAAAATAAACGGTAACTTCACTGGATTGTTTTTTTTTTCTTCAAAAATTCGAAATTTCGAAGTATGTTTCTTATGCCTTGGAATATCGATTTTTTTTTTATTAATTACACACTCGTATAACTCCTTTTGTAACGTGATGAGAGGAATGGTTCTCAACTTTGTATTTCAAAGATGGTAGACAAATCTTATACTAAAAAATTTTGCACTCAAATATTTTTTTCATATTGCTCAGCGAAACGTCAAACATACGAGTATGGATAGCTAAACCCGCAAAAAATAATAAGTTTTTTTATATATGTATTTTATTTCCATTCATTCATTCGTTTCGATTAAAAAACCTGAAATCTAAAAGTCTTGAAAAATCTGAAATTAGTTTAATTAAAATTACTATACAAAAATTATCAAAAGTTTTCGGGAAGGGACACTAATTGTATTAAGAAATAAAAAGATTCATATCGTATAGTAACATACGCATTGAATTCTGTTCAATTTTAAATTTTTATACATTCGAATTTTAAAATTAACAAATAAGCAATTCTTAAATAAAATGGAGTTGATAAAGATTAGTCTCAGGTAACACCCATGCTCCGAAATACGTATTTACATATGTCATATGTACACATATAATCGTCAAAAAAATAAAAGAATGAAACTAGCTTCTATTTTTTCCATGTTCGAAAATTCTTATTACTCGAAATTAGTTTATGGGCAATAAATGTTCATCCATTTGATTTTATATGAGTAAAAAATAAGTCTGGATGGAAGTTCTCTTTTTTGCTACGAAATTGAAACAACACACTGAAAATTTGTCAAATAAGCAGTAAAAATTATTCCACGTTCATGAGGTGACATTTGGCGCCATCTGAACGAGTCACAGCCAATGCAAATTATTACATTGCCATCTTGTATATTGTATTTGATATTAGAATGTTGTTGTATTCGCCGATCTCTGTATTAGTTTTCTTAGGCGTTAAGGTTATAAAAAAATAAAATCCTTGAAGTTTTCTTTGGGCAATGTTTTTCCGACAGCAAACTTTGTGTATTTATTTCATAATGTTTTGTTTTATTTTTATATCACTTACGCATGCAAGAGTTGTTATGTTTATGTCCATTAGACTTTAAGCATGTTATTATGTCTATATTTGTATTGATCTGTGTCTATAAACGATATATGTATATGTATGTTTGTCTATGTGCTGTCCCACAATATTATATATATAGTATATACCAGAAAAAAATAAAAGTTACCATATAAAAAGTATATTTAATATAATCGCCCGTTGTAAACCATATAAAAAATTATTATTTTTACAAATTCAGAATCAAGACTTTAATTAAGGCTAAATATATTTAATTATTAACCGAATATCTGTACATGTATGCACGAGTATATATGTATACGGAAGGTCTTTTTTAAGGGACTTGGTCAAACTTTTTAGTTGCTAGCAAGTGGTGTCGAGTAGGACTGGGGTAGAACAAATGTTTTTCCCCTTTACGTTTTTACACCTTTCATTAGCAAATATATAAATATCCATTAAAAAGTCGTCGTTAAATCTATTCGTATTTAACGAATTAGTAATCCCCGAATTCGTATTTGTATGTCGCTTAAAAGAGCTCATGAAATCGGTTTGAAGATGCGATTAATTTGGCTCATTATTTTTTGGAAACTATATATTTGGAGATATTAATTAATTAATTATTTAATTTACTGACAGAAAAATATACTGAAAGAAAAAATTTTGTAGTTTTATATTTAATACTTTTCTATTAAATTGTTTATGTTGAGAATTCATAAGCCACTAAGCTGCCGTCCTAATTCATATTTAGATTCAGTTATGGAACTCATTTTAGTTAATTATTTTTTTATGTATGCACGCTGTTTTCAAAAGATTTTTCAGTTTTTTTTTTATAGTGGATCATTTTCATCTATTTATACGTTGATTAAAATTTAGTTAAAATTTTTATTCATTTACATAATCATATCATAGAAAAAACTCATAATCATAATCATTACAACTACATACACTCGATCATCATTCAAATTTATCTACTTCAATATAATTTTGTGTTAATAATTTTTGGATTTTATTAATGTTTGTAAGGAGAAAGTATTCCACCTCTTGTTTTTAATACAATTTAGTTCTAAACGTGTCTTATAATATTTCTCCTCACCAACCACCATCAATCACACTCACTCTTATTTGAATGTTTACACCAGAGTCACAAATGAACATTTCTATTTTGTTAGTTTTTTTTTTAATTTAATTTTCTTCTTTCGTTCCTAATTATTATTTTTTCTATAAATAATAATAATGTCTTTTGCTAACTTATGGAATTCATTTTAATTTTGAGCACAAATTTGTATATTTTCAAAATAATTGTTGGAGTTTTTCTTATATGAAAACACCAACGCTTTTTTCATTTACATAGTTTTTGTTTATTTTTGATATTCATAATGAAACAATTGAACGAAAATCCGTTTATATTCTTGTTAATAATTGAAACCATACAAACCATATAACAACTACTTAGGGTGACACCAAATCTGATATATGGCAACAAGAAAAAAATCTTTCGAAAGCAGCTAAAGTTCTTGGACAGTTAAAATCGCAACTGCATACTCGTGAAACAACAGCTAAACAAAAGGTAAACAAATGCAAATCATTTGCGAAAATCCTAATTTATAAGGATAAACAACAACCATTTAAATAAACGTACGAATCATTATACTTTAACAATATTGAGCTTTACATTCATAAGTTTCAAATAAACCCTGTTGAATTATGTACAGGCACATTTGCATACATAAGTATTTTTTTTACTATTATTTAATAAATTGTCATGTGCTATATTAAGTTAGTTACACTTTTTAATTGTGAAGCAAACACAAAAAAGTTTTTAAAGCAAAACCCGAAATTATACGATTTAGTCAGATGTTTTCTTCTTTAAAAATGTTATTCGATCTCTAAAATATGCAATTATTATTGTGGTGTTTGGACCATTTCGTGCAAATTGGCAGAAGTGGATGTATTTGAATTAGTTAGAAATGCCGTATTGAGTTTTTCGAAAACATACTGGCGTTTGTTAGAGATGGCTTCTACGACTAATAAAAGTATTTATTAAAATTAAAAAAGTAGTTTACAGGTACTAATCGAAAAATTTATTTTGAAATGAATCTGAAAGCTACTGCTGCTACGATCAAACAAGAATTGAACTCCATACCGCACGAATTCTTTAGAATTGTTTTGGGGATACATTGGCGAAAAACTTTCCAATTTTTTTTTTTATCAAATAACTAGAAAAAATTATCATTGATTTTATAGTTTCGATAATATTTCGAAACTTTGTAAACCCCTTTGAACTCCCCAAATTTAATCGAAATCGATTTATTCGTTCGAGATACTATATCCAGTGAAAAAAAAACTGAAAGGAACGATATTTTCATTACTTCCAAAAACCCAATAGTACATTTTTTAACTTCCTAAGAAATCAAGCTAACAAAATTTTGATTTAAAAAAATTATGAATAGTCTCTACAAATCTATTTAACTCGATTTCTTTTAGATCCATATGAAAACATTATAATCATTAAATGATGAAGATAATTTCATTAAATTTTACTTAATTAAATTGAAATTAATAAGTCTGGCTCGAGTTCGATTTATAATTTTTTCAATTTATTTTCATTAAAGAAAATGTAAGGAGAAGCCAAATTACAATAAATCTTAACTACAAGCAAATTTGTATGCTCTCCAGTGGAATATAATATAATTAATCCTAATTTAATGTAAAATTATTTTCTTTGCAAAAAAAAAACTATTTTTCACCATAATGAAGAATTCTTCTAAATCCGTATTTGTACTACTTTCGGATTCTAATTTCATCATTTCCATGATTTTTTCCTTGGAAACACTTTTTACTGGGTAATTTTCGTAATTTTAATAATATCTTGTACTTCTAAAACTGCTTTCAATGTGGTGAACATTATTTTATTTTTAATTAGTTTTAAAAATGCTTGTAAAATCGGTTTCATAAATTTATTGCATGCCGTAAATTTTATCTAAACCGATTAACTTTGTTTGAAAGATAGCGTTATAGAAAAAATTCGAACTCCTTTAATTACTCCGAAAACTCTCGCCAAATCATGTTCGATATTAGCAGGAAGTTCCTGGGAATGATTGCAAAGTCAAACATGTTAGTTTTCATCTAACGAAATAAGAAAAGAAATGAATTTCAATAAATTAAATTGGAAGCTGTTTACCGATAGTAATTAAATATATAAATATAGATTTTCCTACGGTTATTATAAAATATTAATCGGGTTTCAAATTAATATGGTATATGTGCAACGAAGCGACTTCTTATTCGTCATCTAAATATAAAATTCAAATGTTAATGTATATATAATTTTTTTTAAACCATATATACTACAAAAAATTTATGTATTATTATAAATATATTAAATAATAAAATTTATCAATACTATTCCAGATATTTTTGCAATTAATTTTCCACCCACAGCAAATAACAATGTTTTGAACAATTATGTTAAATGATACTTGTTTCTTATGTGTTTTGAAATTGTTTAATTTAAAAATTAATATATTTGTGTGTTCTCACTATTGTTACAGTATCTATTACTATTTTGAAGCTTATCTTTCGAATCCGCATTATATTAAAAATCAAGCAGGTCTCCCAGATATAATTTTATTAATACGTGTAGGCATTTTAATGTTTTTGTAATATATTTATTTCAAAGTATATAGTTTAAGTCAAAACAAGTTCACAATATATTTTGAAAACGACTTTTCAAAATGTATTATTTATTTCATAAATTTTATTTATTTTCTTTAAGCTGAAGGTTTCTGCTTTTGTAATTTTAATTATCGATATTTCTGTACTCATCGATACCATCTTCAGGATATTTGTTTAATTTATAAAATAAACAAAATTTACAAAATAAACAAATATTCTGAAGATGGTACTCGATCAGTACCGAAAATTCGATAACTAAAATTAAAAAAGAAGAGAATTTAAGCTTAAAGAAAATAAGTATAATTCATTAATTAAAATAAAACGGCCAAACATGTGTGTTATTTATTAATAATGGCAGCTTGTACAAATTTAAAAGAAAGCTTCATGCAAATTTTATATTGAAAACAACAACAACATTCATACATACATACATGTTCGAACAAAATTGTTCTTACAATACTTAAAAACAGGTGGTATAAAATGTATTGGAAAAGAGTGCCTTTTCTCTCCTCTGGCGTTATCGGCAAAAATTGAAGTCAATTTAAATAATGACATTACTTTTGCGCCACCTTGTACTACTTAATTTAAACGAATATGTCGTTAGAGCATGTATGCATTTATATTGAAAACAAGAGTATATAACTCGAATTTCTTTTTGTTTTCAATTAAAATATTTTGAATACAATTTTGATTTCAATCTACAAACGAAAATTTCGTTTGAACATTTTTACTAAAAAGGAAAATAAATTTATAAAAGCAGATTTAATAAGAAATTTCTTAATTCTCCTTGTAAACTTCGTTCGAACATTTATATTAAAAATCACTTAAAAACTCAGATTGAAATAAAAATGTTTAAACGAAATTTCTGTTTACGAAAGAAAATTTGGTTCGCATATGCCAAAAATTGATAACAACTATAAAAAACCGGAATTTGTTTTTGTTTTCAATAACAATGTTTGAACGAAATTTTGGTTTTAAAATCAGGCAATGAAATGGAAAAAATAACCAAATGGATATAATTTTTCTTTATGACCTCCAGTTCAAATCCCATGGACTAAATTAGAGAATAATGCAGGGGCTGGCATAAATAAAAATATTAAAATAGAAACACTCAATTTAATTAAATAAAAGAACAATGCAAAAATAATAATATTTATCATCCTCCAGTTTATTATCCGGTACTGGAACAAAACATTAGTCTATAAGAGATGCTTTAATGTGAAAATGTATAAAAAACATAAATCATAGATTAAGTAAAGGAAGTGTTGGCAGAGTATACGAGCGATGAATAATGAAAACTTCTCGTATTCTTTTTGCACTAAATGCTCGGGCGCTGATGATGGGTGTGGCATGTTTCACCAGCTAATAATCAAATTTACTTTTGCCGTCATTTCCAATCATGAAGCAAATTAAAAATTAATAAATAACATTCTCTAATGTAGGCTGTTGGGATTTGAAAGAAAAATCATATTCATTTGGTCAACAATACTGTTTAACTAAAATATAGTAAAGAAATAATAAAATAAATAAATTTAATGGTTTAAAGAGAGTCTCATTTTATTCGATGAATATTTATTTATATATTTTCTTTTTTTAACTCAATGCGTATTGCAATTTTTAAGTCGACACTATGAATTCCACAAATTTAACGCAACTTTAAATTAAATCTAAATCGAGCTTATATCTCAATTGAATCGTAAAATTATTTAATATATTTTGAAAAATAATCAAAGTATTCACATATTTTTTCCTTTTTTTCGTAATTCATAAACACAGGTCACAGAATGTATAAACATTATGAACAATATACTGAAACTTCTCTATCGCAAAGAAATCGGCCAAACGCATAATGATGTTCGCGACATAATGCTTATACTATTGCGAACCGTAATAAAAACCTCGCAAGCGCTGGATCGCGAAAATCAACTGGTTGGAAATTTGGTAGCCATTATGTTGGGTATACTGCAACGGATGGATGCATCACATTATGAAATGTTCGTTAAACACTTAAACAATCGTTTCGAATTGCAAGATTTCATCATTGAAATACTGCTTGTCTTTGAGGAATTAGTATCGCCTCACCAGAAGACTGTATTCCCGCGTGATTGGATGGATATGATAATGCATCAAAATACTGTTATTCTGGGATCTTTGCAACATTTGTCTATTGTCATCGTTGATCATTTCTTCGATCCATTCGAGAAGCAAGTCTGGTCAAATTTCTTCCAATGTTCGATAGCGTTCTTGATACAGTCACCGCTCCAGCTAAATGACTTCAATGACAATAAGCGTCAGGTGATATTTGCACGCTATCGTGATATACGCAAGGACACGGCGCAAGAGATACGTAAAATGTGGTTTCAATTGGGCGAACACAAGCCGAAATTTGTACCTCAATTGGTAGAGCCGATATTGGAAATGAGCATGATACCTGAAGTGGAATTGAGAAAGGCCACCATACCGATATTCTTTGACATGATGCAATGCGAGTACTACAGTTCCAAACTAATACATGACAGCTATGGCGACACGAAACGCAATAATGCCCACTACAAGGCCAACTTCAATGACTTTGAAACAGAAATGATTGAGAAACTTGATATCCTAATCGGAGCGGGCAAAGGAGATGTTGAATACAAAGAGCTATTTGCCAAAATTTTGTTGGAAAAGTGTAGTGCTCATAATATTTTAAAGATTGAAGGCACCAAGTTTGTCAACATGGTGACCAAACTGATGGATCGTCTCTTGGAATACCGTTGCATCATTCAAGATGAAAGTAAGGAAAACCGCATGGCCTGCACGTTCTCACTCCTGCAATTCTATTCAGAAGTCAATCGCAAAGAAATGTATATACGATATGTGTATAAACTGTGTGACTTACATATGGAATTCGACAATTATACCGAAGCCGCTTTCACTTTGAAGTTGCACACAGAGCTTTTGTGCTGGAATGACACCGAACTATCGCCCCTGCTAAGGTCCCATCGGCATATACAATGTCGTACTCATCGCGATTTAAAGGAAGCGCTTTACTTCGAAGTCATCGATTACTTTGACAAGGGCAAAATGTGGGAATGTGCCATTGATATGTGCAAGATTTTGGTGCAACAATACGAAAACGAAATTTATGACTATATTAAGTTGGCCGATTTGCTTAAGAAAATGGCTTTATTCTTTGAGAAAATATTAAAGGAACTTAGACATACTTCTGAATATTTTCGGGTGTGTTTCTATGGCTTGGGCTTTCCAAGATTTCTACAAAATAAAGTTTATATATACCGCGGCAAGGAATATGAAAGATTAAGTGATTTTAGTACACGCATATTGGTGCAACATCCTCAAGCTGAACTAATGCATACTCTGGAAATTCCTGGGGAAGATATAACCCAGGGCGAAAGTCAATATATACAAATTAATAAGGTTGAACCCATAATGGATGAGTCGTGTGCCAAATTTAACGATAAAATCATCTCAAATGAAATAATTAAATATTTCACCAACAATAATGTGCAAAAGTTCAAATACTCCCGACCATACCGAGAGAGCAACAGTAGTGATCCCGATGGCGTTAGAAACCTTTGGTTGGAGCGTACCGTACTAACAACACAATTTCCTCTACCGGGTATATTGAGATGGTTCCCAGTAGTCGATTCTAACACGTTTAAGGTTTGAAATGAACGCATAATATAAAGGTAGCAAATTTTTTTCATAAATTCTTGTTTCTATCTCCAGATAACTCCCATTGAGTTGGCGGTTGAGACAATGAAATCTACCAACAAGGACATCAGGGATTTAATTATTGCCCATAAAAATGATGAAAATTTACCCATCAATCAGCTGAGTATGAAAATCAATGGCATCGTGGATCCGGCAGTCATGGGCGGTTTTAGTAAATACGAAGACGCCTTCCTTACTAGTGACTATTTGGATGAGCATTCAAATCACAAAGAGCTGATCGAAGAATTAAAGGATTTAATAGCATCACAAATACCTTTATTGGAAATTGGTGGGTGCAAATTTTAGTAACCTTAATATTTTATGCCATGGACTGCTAATGTGTTTAATTTTACAATTTCAGCAATTTCCTTACATAAACAAAAAGCCCCAGAAAGTTTGAGACTTTTCCACGAGCGTATGGAAAGTTGTTTTGCGGATATGCAAGCAAATGTTGAAGCCAAGTATGGTAAGAAGGTGAGTTCTTATAAATAAAGTTTTAACTTTAACTACTCTTATTTTCGCAATTCATTTCAATTCGATACACAAAATGTTCATATTTTTCTCTTTCAAGTCTTGCGATTTGAAAATTGACCGAGATTCAGTTATAATGCGTCGCACCAACTCATTTTTACCCAGTGTGTTTGACAACAACAACCGCTTGTCCGAAACAAGCATGGGCTCATCAGAGTAAGAGAATCTTGCAAATGAAATTTCACATTTTTATTTATTTCACTTTTTCTTACTGCAGTAGCGGACTTTCAAAATCAACAAGTTCGATGAGACCGCAAACAAATTCAATAAAATCCACATTCGGATTTGCTTTCAGTCCAAGGTATGTGCAAAATTTCACAATTTTCTATAGATGTACGTACATACACAAATCTCAATTCATACAAGCATAGGAGTTCTATTTGCAAAAAGCGGGCTTGTAAACGCTTTTTAGAAAGAACATTGAAGGGTTTCAAAAATTTTCCGACATCTTATTATATCTATGCGAATGGGGAAAAAGTGCTTAAGTCTCATTTTATAGTTTTACAGGAGAACACCTTTAAAATTGATTTTTAACAACGAATTCGGTCTTTATCACAGGTTACATATACCATAAGTTCTGTAGCCTATTGTATCAGGAATAAATTATTCTACATCTCAAACTATAATTCGCAAAATCGGCAGAATTTTGCAACTCACTCTTACCCGTATTAATAAAATACTACCACTAACTGAACCGAGCTACTCTTTTCGTGGAGTTTTCATTGACGCGTGAATTTTGTTTATAATTTTTGGTTATAATTTTTGAACACGGAAGCTCGCGGCAGCCTTTATGGAGATTGTTTGGTGCATGCACCGTTATTTGCGATGGCGTTATGAATATTTTATAGTCCAAATAAATCTTCACCTGTGGTTTTTAAGCTGTTGGTGAAGTAACTTTTAAAATTAAAAAAGGCAAAAGTAATTCATTACACTGTAACTTCCTGGAAAAATTTTAGCTGAGGGGTAATTTTGAAGTGGCAAATCACAACGGTGATATTAACACGCTTTAACCTTAAGTCGACTTAAGCACTTATTCCTTATTGCCACAGATATTAATCGCTCATTCACATACCCTCTTTGTAAGGCGTATTGTTTATTGAAATAGACCTTTTGGACAATCGGATTCCGTGTATCGGTTGCATCTTGTACTAATAAATGTCAAAAAAATAGGCACAAAGTAATTTTGACATAAAATAAATTTTGAGTAAAACTAATTTTTTTTTTTTTTTGCATAACCGCTCCACCATCTTCCGACCTTTGCAAAATTGTCAAATCGCATATTATTTGCAAACTGCCAAACAACATATTCCTGCATGTTCTGAATTTCGAAAAACAAAGCATATGTGTGTTTCTGCAGTTCAAGGAAACAATAGAAATTCAGCTTAAAATACATAAATATTTTTCGCCTGTAAGATTTTTAATAAAACGAACGTTCGTTTAAAGCATTTTAAAAATTGTTGTACAACATCATTAAAACAGTTGTATGCTGACTTGGAATACGTATTTATTTAATAAAATAAAACACATATTAATTTGGGTCAAATTAAAAGTTAAAATATAATAAATAATTTTGTTCTGCTAAGCAGTGTTAATTTCATATATTTTTGTAATCTTATAAATAAGAGATGTTTCACTTAAACGGTTTTTCGATAAAGCAGATTTTCCTTAAACCGATTAGAAGTTTCGTAGGACTTTATCAAAAGTAATAGCTAAGAATTTGTGATTTCAATAGTTACATTACATACGAGTACATATTTTTTGAAATTACAAACAACAAGTAGTACAACAATACAACCGATACAACTATACAAACAGCTTGTGGATTGAGTAAATATTCATTAAAAAACTTATGCTCGTATGATAATTTCAAAACTAAGAGTTGGCAGTCGATATCATCTTATTAATACCGCAAAAGATTAAATATCGCGAACAACTCATTTATCACATGCAACTTTTACTAGCATTTGTTCTGGTAAATTTCTAATCATGAAAATATTTAAAAACAAACAACATCATTCTCTAATAGAATCTGATAAGATTTGAATTTGATCCTGCCAAATAATATAAATAATTTCAATACTTTTCAATATAATTTGATTAGAAACTTCGATCAATATCGAATGCAGTAATTTGCCATGTGCTGAGTTTGTTTCGTTTGCCAACGTCGATTTTAATAACTTATTAAAAATAAAAAACATTTTATTCACTTGAATTTTTCACTCTTTCTATTTGTGTTTGTAAATAACATTTATTTTACCCCCTTTAGTTTGAAAATTTAGCTGTACTAATTTTCTGTGTGTTTGTTAATTTTTGAAGAAACTTTTGTTTTCTTTTACAATTTTATTTTAAAAACTAATAACTCCCTATTTTAATCATTGTAAATTTGTTGCTTTATGTGTTGTGTTTTTGTTGTTTTTCTTTCCTTTTCCGTTCGTTTTTTTCGTTGTTGTTTGTTTTTGTGAAACAATAGACCCAGTTTGGGACATTCACCCAGCACGAAGAGTAAAACGAAAGATAAGACTCCCACAAAAAGAAGATCAATCAAAAAGGTATGCAATCCCTTCTTTTATATATAGTAAATCGTTCGCTAAAATAATTTTTATTTTAGTTGGACCGCGAAACACTAAGTTTGCCAGTTGCTAATAGTCAGTGGTACACAACACCATTGAGCACAATCACATCGACGCCTGAAAGAGACTCCAATGTGTCTGTAATAAGTGCCTCCAATACATCTCTATCGGCTATGAAAATACCTGATCCAAAAGTGCTCACTGAAGAGGTAAGAACTGTTTCAAACTTTTTATCCTTCGGATGCAGTTGAACTTTAAAATGTTAAGAAAAGTTTGAGGAATTTTGTTGAAACAGGAGGAAATATGAATTATGTTGTCGAGGTGAGCTTTAGCTTGTTCGATAATTGTTTTGCATTATTCTCTACGTACAGCCTTCTGTTGCCAGCTCCGAATACCCATTATCTTTAAATCGTCTTCAACAGAGCCCTTACATCTAGTTCACGGGCGTCCTCTTCATCTAGTGTTTCTGATATCATATTTTAACAACGATTTTTTGCGTTCTGCAATCGTCCATACGCGCAACATGACCTGCCCAGCTGAGAATGAATTTGAATATGTCCTCTCCTTGGCATAGATCGAGCAGTTCGTCATTATTTCTTTGAACATATTCGCTGTTTTCATCTCGCACTGGGCCAAATATCTTGCAAGGAATTTTATGATCGAAGATTCTTAGACGCTATTGTTCATTTGCTGCCGTATACCACGTTTCACATCCATATGTGGTGGTAGATCTGATAATAGTTTTGTATATGCTAAGTTTGCATATCCTCGATATCAGATTAGATGAAAACATTTACTAGTGGCTGCCGATAGTCGAGCTCTTAGAAGTGCACCCAGATATATAAAGTTAGTTACACCTTCCAAGTAGTATTCACCTATGTGTATATCATGTACAGTTCGTCGATTTTCATCCGCAAACAATTTAACATATTTAGTCTTTCGTTCATTTATAATAAGGCCCACAGCTCTTGCTGACCTCTCAATATTTGTAAATATATCCGCCTTATATCTGATGTTCCTTGTGCCATCCATTGCAATGTCATCTGCATAGGCAAAGTCAGACCAGATCTGCTAATCAAACTACCAGTTCTTATATGATCCTTAACTGCGTAGTGTAGCATTTAGATTGAATATTATTGCTGAAAGCGATTCTCCTTGTTTTACTCCACTATTTATCTGGAAGGTGTCACTTGCTTTCTGTTGTATTTCAACCTTGGCAGTAGTGTTGACTAATATTGCGCAGGTAAGTGTTGTGAGCTTTGAAGATATTCCTAAGTCTATCATGGATTCAAACGATTGCTTAAAGTCTATAAAAAGTAGATACATGTACATATAGCATTTTTCGCAGTTCTGTTTTAAGAGAAATGGTTGATCAACTATCTCTGCCTGGTCTGAATCTTCCCTGATATTCTCCTAGAATGTTGGCTGAAGCTTCCATTATTCATTCGGAAAGGAATAATTCTATAGTTGGAGGAAAAAACTATTTTATGTTAATGAAATTACTTGGATGTTTTTTTATTTGATTAATTTTATATTTTATGAGCACAAAACTACTCGTACCAATAATTTTATTACAAAAAGATAAATATTGCAATATGCATTTTAAATAATTTTTATTGGAATAATTCCTATTCTAATAATTTTATTTCAACTATTTTTTTTATAAGAAAGTTCATTCCAAAATATCGGATGGCTCGAAAAATATTTTGCGATCAATTATAAAATTTTTATTGGAAAGAACGAAAAAATAATTTGTAGTGGAGAGGAATAGGAAGGATCTACACAACTAAAAATGGCAATAACACAGTACAGAGAGAGTTTTGAAATCGAATTATGTACATAGAATGATAAATCTAATTGTGTTAATTTAAGCAGTTGCACGATATTCCAAAAAATTATAAGTTTTGCTTTAAAATTTTATCTATTAAATTTTAATAGTGATTTAAAGATTTTACACAACATTTTCATTAAAACATCATCTTATTGTTTTAAATGGAACATCTAATTCATACGATATATAATTTTTTAACTACCAACATTTTTCAAATGAAGTTTTCTTAACTTATTCTTCATCATTGACTCTATACTGAAAAATTTGACTAAAATATCAAGAGCCTAAAAAGTTTTTTTCTTGTAGCTGACACCAAAAAGACCTTTACGCTCGGAAAAAGAAAAAGAGAGACGTCTATCGCGACCTGCAAGCATAGCAACACCCACGGCCAGTATGAAGGGGTTTTCAGCTGCCGATTCACAATCGCTATCGGGTGCCGAAAGTAGCAATCGAAATTCAGTCGATACAACTGATTCTACATCAGAAGAAGATCTTATACCACCACCACTGCCTGCCAAAACACGCGACTCTACAGACTTCACAAGTCTTAATTACAATTTGGATTGGAATCCAAATTCATTTTCATTGGGTGGTGCAATGAGTCCAAACGGCACGATTACAAGAACAACATCCTGCTCCACAACTACCAGTGTTATCAACACTTCATACGAATATGTTGAAGCGAAAAATTTTATTATTACTTCGACTGTTTTAGATGACAAAAAAAGGCCGCCAACGCCGCCACCAAAGCCATCAAGGAATAGCAAATACATTCCATAGTTTTTCAGGTTTCACAACGGAATAAATTAGAATTAAAATCAAAACAAAACAACCAAAGTAAAGCCATAAAACTAAATAAATTAATTATTAACAAACAATTAATGAAAGTAAACAAGTGCCAAAAACATTAAACTAAAAAATATATTAAAATTTATAAAAAAAAACGAACCAATTTGACAAAAGCTCACATTTTAAAATTGATATGTATTAAAATTTTGTTAAAAAGAAATTAAAAAAACTGTTTTTAAACATTTTACATTCATATAATGTTATTGCTAATAAATGTCTTCCTGTATTTTATTTATATTTTTTAATCTTACATTGTGTCATTTATGTGTTAATCTTCTAAATATATATTGTATATTATAATTAAGTTAATATTAAAAATATTTCAAAGGAAAGGGTAAATCGTCGTACTGAAAGGAAAACTCAGTATTTGTTTAACATTAATTATGCACAAAAAAATAATATTCTTGTTTAACTAATTTTAAGTAAGTGCCACAACAAATTTTTAATAATGATATTAAAATACCTAGCATATACATACAGACATATATACTATACATATATTTAATTTTATATTCTGATCATTATGATATTCGAAAGAAAATTTACGTCAACTAATCGATAATTTTTAAGCCTTTTGTTTTCTTAGCAATTTCTTTTTTTTTTTTCATTGGCTATACTCGTATGTACATGTAATTTTTTTAATGCTATAATTCAATAAACAATTTGAGAAAATTTTAATTTAATAAAAGCTAAACTCTTAATTGTTCGACTTGCAATAAATGTTGCAATATCTTCTTCATAAATATTATTAATTTAATAATTATTTCAAATTATTCTTTGAACCGTAATTAGTTATTTCTCTTTTAATTTTAATTATAAAATTACGTATGTGAGACGTATTTCTAAACTGTCTGTTTTTATTGGTCTAGTGTTATGATTTGGATCTTTATATAATAACGGCCAAAGATTTTTTAAGAGTATACAAGATTTTATATTAAGAAAACTATTTAGAATAAATATAATGTTTATAAAATATATAATATTACGTACATAGATATATTTCTTGTGGTTTTCCTAGAGGTATTATTTATTAAAAGGTAATTATAAAGTTTCGCTTTTTTTTGCTAAAGGGATGTTCCGGAGGTGGCATACAAAATCTACCATATTTTCATTGTAACTATGGACGTTGCAACCGAACCTAGTGCCTGTTTAGATTGGACGATTTTTGTCGCTGCAATTCTTAGTTTGTAAGTAAATAGGGGGAATAGAGCTAATAGGAGAAGAGAGAAACTAAAAAGAGTACAAATATGCATGTACTCTTGCAATTCCTTTTCCCCGCAATTCGTAATACGTAAATTCCTTGTTTGTTTACCGTAAGAATATACTTAAAAAAGAAAATATCAAAAATTACATACGTATGTATGTATGTATGCATAAAATATCTGCGACAAAAATCGTTCAATGTAAACGCAAATGCAATTTTAAAGAAAGGAAGACAAAAATTGCAGCGACAAAAATCGTTGAATGTAAACTGGCACCTAGTAGGCCATTTATGATTATATAGTCTGAACGCTTTGACATCGCCAGAGATTTCACTTATTTTCCGCATGTTCTTAATAATAAAAACATCTGGCGGCATAGAGTACTTTGAAGCTTGCTTTATATCCGTTCTGTTTAAGTCTGGCAGCACAAAATGCTTTTGTCAATGCAAATTGCTCTGTTAGCACGAATTATATATATTTATGTATCAGAGTTGTATTTTTGCTGAACAGCACCATTATGTAAATTTTATAACTGAAATTTGACATGAGCTGAATTTCATCATATAAATACTTTTTGTGTCCATTGAATATGCTATATATATATATATATATATATATATATATATATATATATATATATATATATATATATATATATATATATATATATATATTTATATATATTTATATATAATTAATAAACTTTATTTTATTTTTTTATTAAGCTTAAGGGATTAAATTTTTATTTTAAATTATTATATATATATATATATATATATATATATATATATATATATAAATATATACATACATACATATATATATATATATATATATATATATATATATATATATATAT
Source organism: Germaria angustata (assembly GCA_963681545.1). Taxonomy (NCBI): domain Eukaryota; kingdom Metazoa; phylum Arthropoda; class Insecta; order Diptera; family Tachinidae; genus Germaria; species Germaria angustata. The sequence goes on from OY812998.1 coordinate 5,638,555, forward strand.
ATATATATATATATATACATACATATATAAATATGTATATATATATATATATATATATATATATGTATATATATATATATATATATATATATATATATATATATATATATGTATATATATATATATATATATATATATATATATATATATATATATCAAGGTTAATGTCAGAACACAAAAAATGAACATAAATTAATAATATAAAATATCAAAAATCCAGTCACCAAATAATAAATTGTGTGAATATTAATATTTTTAACTGGCAGGAAATTTTTTTTTTTTTAAATTATGACATCCTTGTGATTGTCGAAAAATATATGTAAGAAGTTCCGTGATTTTTTTTGACAGCGTACCAGCATATGGGAAGTTTGCTGGAGAGTGAGTTTATTTGCATACAGTTCTAATGAGAAATTTAAGCTCAGGAAGAACTCTGCACTGGCCTTTAAAAACGTTTCTTTTACGTTATTTTACATCATTCCTATAGTTGACTTATTTTATTTAGTGATTAATAATATTAAGGATTTAAAAATCAAATAGGCCAAGCATCCAATATATATATATATATATATATATATATATATATATATATATATATATATATATATATATATATATATATATATATATATATATATATAATATATATATATATATATATATATATATATATATATATATATATATATATATATATATATATATATATATATATAAATATATATATATATATATAGATATATATATATATATATATATATATATATATACATATTGGTCTATGTAAGACCCTAACTCAAGGTGAAGCTATATTTCAAATTAATATATTATTGTTTTTGAATATACTGTATATATTAGAAGTACTCTCCATGGATAAGTCATTCCAGAGAACTTATGTATGGGCCTCTTGGAAGAAGATTTTAATAAATCCATCTTCCCCGTAAAGTGTTATAAAAATTTTTAATTAACAAGGACTCTTGGAAAACTGATATGGTAGCACTACTCTTATTTATATCAATTCGCTTCGACTTACACATATACATACATGCATGTGGGTTTCTCTTCAATCTCAGTAGGCTGGCATATTTCTTCTATTGAAAATGGAAAAAGTCAAATAAAAGATATTGATATAAACAAATCCAAATATCTAAACAAAATTAAGAAAAGGACATAAAAAAACAACAGTTTTGTTTCATTCAACGATTTTCATATATAAAACATAAAATCATAAAAAGTAAAGAAACCAGTATAAAGATTTCAATAAGGACAAAAAAAATTAAAAGCATAAAACATCAGGAAGCAGTATTGTTTTATTAAAACATACTAATTAAAAAAAATCTATGAACAATTGTTACGAGTAAAAATTTTTTTCAAAAAGCACCTAAAAAGATTGTAATTGAAAAGGTATAAATTGCAAATGAAGTGTGAAATTAAAAAGGCGTGATAAAACTTGTGCCACATTTCTGCAATAGCCAAATAGTTGTGCTTGCTTTTTTTTCATTGTTTTCTCAAGAAAAAATGCAGTCCTGGAATTTTTAAGAAAAACAAAATTTATTTAATTGTAAAGGAAGGAAGTCGCAGAAACTTACAATACTGTACAAAATATATTCTTACGAAATTAATTCTTTAAAGATTTATTTCCTGCAAGAACTTGCATTGTTACTTAAACTCATAGGGAAGTTCAAAGCAAGAGCAGAGAATGGCTTATACTTATGTATTTTATAGTTATATTCTTTGAATGGATATCTATTGTATTTTTATTTGCTGTTTTTTAGCATAAAATGCATACCTTTCATTTTTCTCATTCATTAAAAAATTTCCGAATGATTTTTTTTAGAGTGAATAATATCAATAAATTAATATTTTCTACTTGTCTTTTGTTTTTTTTTTCTTTGGGAAAAGCACTTGGATTCGAAGCATTTTGTTCAATACTAATAGATTTAGTTTCCTAAAACTAATAACACCTTTAAATCGTAACTTTTTATTGTCTTAATAAATTCTTGTAAAACGGCAACAACGTTTCCCAAGCAGAAAACCCATCAAAGGAAGCGGTAAGTTTTGTAAAATATTCATACAGTGGCCAACATATACACATACGTATGTAATATTCCAAATATAATAATCTTCAAAAATGTGTGCACGAGTACTAACAAACATAAGTAATCGTATAAAACTTGAATGTTTTGTTTAATGATTTAAGTATATAAGTAAGTTAAAGTGCCCAGACTTCAGCGTAAAAGTTCTTTTGTTACTGCAGCAACAAAATGTATCAGCAGAATTACCATTATTATGTTTAAAGTGAATTTAGAAAAAAAGTATTCGAATTATTGAAGTTTTACTGAATTGTAGCGGCCTTGATATTTTAACTGTCCTTGCATCCTTTTTGAGCCATTCTTCATTTAGGATATTCTCCACTAAATTTTTGTTATATAAGTAGAGTTTTCTCAAATTTTTCCATAGGTTAATACACATACAGTGGAGGAGTTTTATTTACATTGAATTCCAGAAGTGTTTTGCCTACAGGCTACGACTATATCCAAATTTTTATAAACTTTTTGTAAATGTTTTTTTCGGATGATGTCACATAGTATTCATCGTATTTGAAAACAGGGCATAACTTCGCGGCATGGATTTCGCCGAATTTTTTTCTCATTCTTTTTATTAAAATTGTGTTAACATAGTATTCGTGAAAATAATTTGTTTAAGAATGTCTTCCACGCCTTCTAATTTTTTATTGAATTCAATTCCAGACTTTGTGAAGTAGGTTGGCTTTGTATAACATATACAACACATATAAAACCGAGTGTTAAGGATATTTGTTATGTTAGAATTAAAAACCATGATGATATCATTTTTCATCTGCACTTGTATTAATATTTTCTTTAAGATAGATCTATAAGAATTTGGCTTCCAATGCCACAACATGACAATCTATTACATACATTTTGTTAAGGAATTCATTTAGCAATCAAATCTTATAACATTGTATTTGCTTTTATCGCTAATCATTACGAAATTTTAAAAGTCAAAACATTTGTTTTTCGACTGCTTAGCGAAAGATAATCGTTTCTATTTATATACTTATGTATATCAGATATGAGCATAGACGGTAACGGTTATGAGTATTATTAAAAAAATTACTTTATAGTGATAATTGTCAAGTTTCAAATTATAATAAATTTTTATGTTTTGATTTCAAATAATGATTATTTGTAATTATAACTAAGAGCTTATGTAAGGACTCTAAAGATTTAACCTGACAAAAATTAAATAAATCAAAACAAATATAAGTTTAATTTTTCAAGCAAAAAGTTTCAACCGTTGCGGGGTTGTTCCTACAGACATGAGCCTTAACATAGCCCCACAAAAATAGTCTAAAGGCATTAAATAGCACGATCTAGGCTGTCAATTGACCGACCCCAAACGTGAAATAAACTGTTCACCGAACTCGCCTTTCAACTGGGCCATTGTTTCGCATGATGTGTCGTCTTTGAAAAAGTACGGTCCCATGATGCCACCGCCCCACAATCCACACCAAACAGTGCATTTTTCAGGATGCAATGCTTCTGGCTGCTCTTCACGTATCCATTTAAAGAGAAATGAGCTTCGTCGCTGAACACAATTTTCAATTTCTTAACCGAGTATGAATTTTGATGATAAAATTTAATAATCTTCAAGCGTTGTTCGTTTGTAAGTCGATTCATGGTTAAATTTTAGACATGAACATGTTTTACAAGTAACATGTTACACGAAAACAGCCGAGCTGCCAAAAACAGTGTTGCTAAAAAATCACCCTTTAATTTTTTTTTTGGGGAAAGTAAAAAATTGTATAGTCCGTGTGGCATTTAGTCAAATTATTTTAGACCTACAAGTGGGTTAGTTCAGCCAGTTGATCTGCGCCTGGTTGGATCTCCAGTTTGCAGTCCAATAGAGCAATACAATATACATCAATCTCCAACATCGGAAGTACGAGTAATAATCCCAATAATATGTACTTACATATATGCAAAGCTACACATTAAAATTTCTTACTTAGAAAACATACACACATATCGAGTCATAACCACTGAAAAGTCGTAACCAACAAAAATCAAATTACACAGTATATTTTTTAAATTATCTCTGCAATAAATCAGAGTACAACTGTAAAACACAGTTCAATTCATAAGCAAAGTTGGCCCTGTTTAATTTCATGGACTGCACTATAACCGATTTTTGATACTCCCTTCATTTTTTTTGCAAGTTCATAAACTTGTGTCAGTTACGTCTAAATTCTTCAATTGATAAACCTACAATTTTCTTGTTTCTAGCTTGTTAAATAATTTTATTATTATATTAGACTAACAAATTCAAGTTTCATAAATTTAGACCACAGACCAGCGTTATTTGTTTTCTTGATCTTTTTTTTTAGTATCGTATCATCATTATTAAATTTTGAAGAAATCCAATTTTTTCCACAAAGTGTTTTCTTTAAATTTTTATATTTTCTTAAAGAAATGTTTCCATCATGTTCTATTCTGAATGGTCATTGTAAACACATTTAACTTAATAAAAAGTATTTATATATTTTTTAATTGATAATTTAAATAATTTCAATAGAATTGGAAACATTGCTTGAGAAAATGCCTTTTAGGTTTTAAAAAAATATGATTCCGTATAACACATTCATAATTGTTTGGATTGGTGATTTTCATTGGTGACCAAACTGTTCTAATGCGAATTAAATTCTTAATTGTAGCAAAATTATAACACTGACACAAAAGTAAATATTACTTATTTAATAAATGAAAAGTAAATGTTACTTATTTAATAATTAATTTTGAGTGACTCGTGACTAATAATTGTTTTATTTTGCATCAAAGTATAACACTTAACTAGAGCGTTTGAAAAAAGACACTATATTCATTTGCATTATACAAAAATTTGTAAAGAGAAATCCGAGGTAAATGATACAAAATATGTAAACAAATTATTAATGTGTACTTATGTACATTCCAATTCTTTTTGACGAAGAAATGACTATTTAATTCGTTTTTGTCAATGATAATTAGGTATTATTTCGTTTATTGCGAAAATTAAGTTTCCGCTACAGCTGGTTTTTAATCAGTTGCCGAAACCGAGCACTTACTGTACGTGTGTACTCGTATATGTATGTATGTATAACGATTTCCTAATCAATTTGCTGTTGCTAATAATTTTGATTTGATATTGCCGCTGCAAATCCTTAATGTAAATTTTTATTATATCCTTTCATGTCGGAATATACCTAAATTGTACTAAAGGTCTTCGAAAGATCATCGTCCTATGTACGTTAATACGGTTGGGGGTGGGAAGACGCAGCAGCAGCAGCAGCAGCAGGCCTTACAAAATCAACAACAAAACACATCAGTTCGTCATAATAACCCATTTCCGCATACACAACCACAGCAGCAGCCTCATTTCGAGCATCACCAAGGACAAGTTGCATTTGTTACTTATCCGTTTTGTAATGTTGCGCCAGCTACACACGGTAATACAGGCGGTAATAATGTTGGTGTGGGCGGTGGTCAGGTTGGGCATCTGCTTTATCAGACGCCTCATCAACCTCAATCACAACCACTACCCACACAACAGCAAGTCGGATTGCACAATGCCGAACAAACCATGCATTATTTCCAAAAGAGTGGTCCACTGCCTGCGGCACATCACCTGCACCATGCACCACAGCAGCATACACAAATAAGAAATATGATTGCAGCTGTATCCCATCAGCGACAGCAGTATATGGTATCGCAGAACTATATTACCTTGCCACATGCCATATTGTCGCAACAAACACGTACACCCATCATTACAAACACAGCCCCTCAACATGCCGTTGCTGCTCCAGGCGGCAGTGCTATGCCAAAACAACTTCAAAATACTGCACCCAGAAGTATAGCTGCCAGTGGTCCAACATCGTATGTAACATCACCATTCTGTAATCCGCCACTAATGATGGGTACCTCGCCTACAGCTGTAGCGCCTCAAGCGGGTCCTATGTTAGCAACAGCAACTAGACTAAGGCAACCTCCACCTTTACAGGCGTATACCCACATGAGCAGTGGATTATTGGCAACTCCGACTTCATCAACTTCAATTAATATGCAGCCCGCAGTTTTGGGTGTTGGAACTTCATCAAATACTGAACATAATACAAATACTAAACAACGAAAACATGCTATACCAATTGTACATCCAGACACCTTAGAAATAGTATCATTTGAACATTTGATCGATGCTGAACCCCAACTTCAAACCCAGACCAAAAGCGAAATTAACGTAGAATCCGTTTCAATTCAAACTGACATTGACAAGTCATTAACTGAGTCGATAGCGAGTGATCCATCAGAGATTGTTCAGCCAACGTGTTCAGAGACGGTAGATGCGGTACAAAGTGATAATGTAGACTATCAGGTGCAAAATGAAGAGGATGATTGTGATATCGACAAGCCGGCCAGCGGCTTAGAAATAGCTACAACAACACTTCTTTCTGTTACTGATGCGAACACTACTTCAAAGTCCCTACAATCTGGCAGCGAATTAGTAAAATTGAGTCCGTACGAAGATCCAAATGATACAGATGCCGACACTAACGAACAAGAGTTGGACAATGAGGACGATGTTATTGACACAACTGATTGCATTTTGCCTATAGAGAGTGTTGAGCAGGAGTTACCAGTGAATATATCTGCAGAAGAACAAACCGAAAAAGTAGCAAGCACAGATCTCACAGTTTCACAAGCTGATGAATCTGACACTGATCGTTCGAAAGAGACCGAGGGTAAGTAGAACATTCGCAGTCGAAAGTTATTTTACGTAATAATTTTTAATTAAACCAATCTGCTTTGTTCTTAGCGAAATCAAAAGAAGAACCGTTTACGACAGTGTCTGCACAAACATCCTTGGAAAGATACGATGAGGAAAAATCAAAAGAAATTCAAGAAGACTTGCAACCATCTGTATCTTCTTTGGTCGCCACTGATTCAAAGAGTAAGTGAATTGAATTTTTTTAATAAATAATGGACGAGTTATAATAGTTTCCTTTTTTTAGGGAAAAATAATCGAAAAGGTGGCAAATCCAAACAAAAGAAGAATAAGAAAACAAAGCAACAACAAAATAAAGGCAGCAATGGTAGGAATAACATTTTAGACTATAGTAATACAAAGAATTATTAAAATTTTTTCTTGTAGTTTCCACTCAAAATGAAGAAAATAAAAACGTTTTGGAATCGGAAAGTAAGAAAGAATTATATTCAAAATAAATACGAATTTTTTTTATGGTACGGTAACATTTTTTTAAATAAATCTTCCCAAAACAGCGGAGTCGAAGCCTACTTTTATACGTTACTCTTTGGAGGAACTAAAGGCTATTTCCTCATCAGCAGAATCCCGTAAAACTCCAGTCGTGCCTTGCCACAAGGGTGATTGTATATCTCAACTTTTTGTCGCTGGGCAGCAACATCATCATCATCAGTCTTATCAACAAATGAACTTCAATGAATCAACCGATTTTGCAAACGCGAAAAGGCGTGCGGTGGGAGGAGCAAGTTTTGTTGCAAGGAAGTATCAAGATAATCACATCAATGTAGCCTCGACTGGAGGAAGTAATAATGGTGGTGTCAACGCCGCCCAAATTCAGAAAAAAATGCAGGTGATACGTATCAACTTGTCTTTAAATGAAGAAATCAAATTGTCAGAGTGCCAAAATGCTTGGCAGCCCAAATTTATATCGAATAATTCGGGTAGTAGTGTATATACATCTAAACCTGGAAAAAATTCTGAAGATGATATAGAAGACCTCTTAAAGAAGGTACGGGGAATTCTCAACAAACTTACTTCCGAGAACTTTAACGTTTTGTTAAAAGAAATGACTCGCATAACGATAAACACACCAGAAAAAATGCAAAAAGTAAGTGCGATTTATTTGTGTTGTCTGTTCATTTATTTTAGGTACATGTTGCCTCTTTCCAGATCATGCTATTAATATTCGAGAAAACAGTTAGCGAGCCCGATTTCGCCCCTACGTATGCAAAATTCTGCAAAGTTTTGTTTGAAGAAGTGAAAGCTGAAAGCAAAGAAGTTTTCAATAGTCTACTGATCCAGCGTTTGGAAAAAGAATTCGACACAAATGTAAACAATACAGGTGCAAAAAAACGAAAATTGCAACAAATTATTGATAAATTAAATGAGGCAACAGATCCAACGGAAAGGCTTGAACTGCAGGCTGAACTCGAACACCAGGAGTATCAATTTCGGCGTCGTGCTTGGGGTACTGTGCGTTTTATAGGAGAAATGTATAAGTTGCATACACTTTCGCCTAACCGCGTATTGCTATGCATAGAGTCATTACTAGAGCATGGTAACGAAGAGAAATTGGAGTACATGTGCAAACTTTTGTCGACTGTTGGAAACTTTTTGGAAAGTAGTGATACGAATTCATTTGATAATATCAGAATGAATAAAATATTTGAGAAAATACAGACTATTGTCAAAGAGGCGAAAAATTCGCATAAAAAGAAAGCCAAAATATGCAGCCGCGTGCGTTTCATGATGCAAGATCTAATTGATTTAAGGTCTAAAAATTGGGGTCAACCATCTACCGCTCAAAGCAGCCATGTCGCACCTCGCCGACGAATGCCGGAAGACAAAAACAGTAATTTGCCATCTGGTTCTTCAAACACATACGAAAGGGGTTCGTCGCAGCGCATGCCCTTTGGAAATAATAATCGGCAAAATCAAGCCCAAACAAAAAAATCTGGCGTGGGTAGCGGCAATGGCAACTTTTTTATGCAAAAATCATCAAAGTCGCAACATATAGGGCAACGAGAACAATATAGTATAGATTTGAAAAAACTAAATTTCTCTCGAGGAGATGACACCTCTCAAGCAACTACCAAATTGGGAAACAGTTCTATTTACATGTGGCGTACAGCTACTGGTCGGCAAACAAATCAACAAAATGATTCTCAACAAAGCGGCCGAACTTCACCGTCATCTTCAAACCAATACTCACAAAAACATCAAACACAACAGCAACTCCAGGCACAGCACAAGAATTCAAATTCAAGTTCGAACATAAATGATATATTGGCAAACTGCTCTACGAAAGATAATCAGCGACTGCTTAACCATCTTATGGAAGAATATTTAGATTGTCTGCCATCTCGAAGGAATCAGTGGCAAGAAGAAGTTCTGAGCGTTTGGGAAAATACTAATAATGAGCAGCAGATATGTTTAGTATATTATATTTTAATGAATTATTTGCATTTATTTAACGTTAAGAGTTTAGAACGAAATGCCTGTGCAGATATTTTCATCTATCTAATGAATCGCCAAAACACATTTAATAAAAAGATATTTACTCAAGCTTATGAGAAGTTTGTCGAAGAATTTCCCGACTTGTTAATGGATGTGCCCAATGGCTGGACATATGTGATGCAATTTTTAGGACCTTTGATACATCAACGTTTATTAACATTTAACGATATATGGCACACAAATTGGCGTAATCATCAAATGGTTACTGAACGTTTTGTAAACGCTTTAGTTACTTATTTCACCAAAGAGTTTGGCGCAAAGTACGTGAGGGATTTGTGGCATAAGGAATTCAAACTCGATCAAGGGCAAATATTCAAAAGCGATCAGCAGCAATGGCATACATTTGTTGCAGCCAATAAATTACAATTTCTCTACGATCCTAAAGCGAAGCCTGAAATTACAGTTACAAATGCCAATAGCAATAACAGTTCAACAATAACTGATCAACATGTGCAGCGTTTAGAAATACTTCTAAGTTCAACCAATGACTCGAATTTAGCCTTAGATTATATTAGCACTAATGTAAATACTAATAGTTATTTTCTTAAAAAATTAACAAGATTTCTTTGCTCTGGTTATGCTACCACAACAAAGATGATAATGCCGGCCACTTCTCGGGCAAATAGCGCTGCCACAAGTAAAAGCAGTAGTACCTGTAGTAACGCCAGTAGCGGGAGTAGCACGAAAAACACAAATGCCTCTAGTAATATTAGCAATGCTAAATGTGCCCAACTAAATATCAAAGCATTTCGCAATAATTGTTTACCACTTCTGCGATTGTGTCTCGACGGTGACGAAGATTGTGAACTGGCTTGTTTGGACTCAGTTGTAGATGCCATACAACACGAATACGAAACAGACACAGCCGATGAATTAATCTGTGCGATTTTTGAAATTTTATACGATGACGAAGTTATAGCAAAGGAGTCTTTCGAAAAGTGGTATAAACAACAACTGCAGGAACAGAAAGAATCAAAGAATCAAATGAAACGAGCCCTTAGTTCCCGCTTAAAGGCTTACATGCAAAAACTATTTTAACAAAATAAATATATGCTGATCTGATTTACATAGATTTTAAACTGAATCCAAATTTGACTGCAAATTATTTTTAATTATTTCTCTTTTAATTTAAATTTTTTGTTTTAAAAATAGGATACACATACCGCCACAACACAATTTAACAAAACAAGAAGGCAGGATCAGAATCCTTAAGGAAATTCGGTTGATAAAAAGAGTAAACTTTTTTTCAAAGGAAAATATGATTTTCCTGTAAAAAATTATTGAAAAATATTGTTTCATGTGTTTTTAAAGGAAAAACTGTAATTTATGCTATAAATTAAAAAAAAAGATTAATAATAAATAATTCGGTTTAATTTGAGAAATTATAGCTGTTTTCAGATAATATACATTTTGAAAAATTATGCCTTAACTGAAAAAAAAAATACTTGCACCAAGTTCCTTAAACCAAATTAAAAGTGTTCTTTTTTTAAATATAATGCTTCTTTCGGGTTTTATTTAGGTTTTTTTTCTTAAGTGATTTTTTATAAAGTTCAAATACATATAATTGTATGTCTAACATTTTTATCATTTAGTATTAAAACCTTTTAGTACAAAACCACACATATTCATTTGCTATATTGACCATTTTCGTTATTCTTTAAAAAGCAGTCTCTTTTTCTATTCAAAAAAACTTTCACTATTGTTAAAAACAATCGACAAAAATAAAAAATGAATTAAAGAAATTGTCTTAGATTTAATACTTGAAAAATAAAATAAAAATAAATAGGTTTAAAAAAATACTCTAAAAATATTTCTTATTAAAAAGAAAAAGAAAAATAAGTATTACGGAAAACATTTGTATTATATATAATAAAAAATTCTTAACAACTAGTCTTTAATAGTCTTTAATATATATTATACAACACACACGTGCGAAAAAAGGAAATAACAAACAGATTTGTTGTAAAAATCTTTAAATAATTAAAATTATTTTGTACTAAAATAAGTATTCAATGAAAAATCTTATCTACTTTTAAAGTGCTAGTTGCTAAGAAAAATAGACTTTCTCCACTTTGTTGGAATAATATTAAAAATAAAATTTAAACACACACCCAACATACAAAATTGCATTTGTTTTTCACGCCATCGGCAGCTCGAAATACGAATAACAACAATTGCAAGTAGAGTTTCGCCGAAAAGGGTTTTGACTAAAAGTTTATGAAAATATTATTTATCGTGAAGAAAAGTGCTCGAACATTATTTTTCACAAATGATAAAATTAACAAAATGATATAGAAACATAGCAACAACACAAATTTGGCGATCGAAATTTTGTAAAATTTCATATGCCGTTCACTGACGATTAGATACTAGCAGGGTTTGGAATTTGTATTTGGTAAGCATTTTTAATATATCTCATAAATGAGATTTCTAAAATTGTTCGTATTATTCGTCAATATGTTTTTTTGTATAAGTACAGCGATTTTTCATCATTTGTGGAGAGATTTTGGAAGTTCCTTTTTTATATGGAAGGGTATACTCCAAAAAGTGGTCAGTGACCAATATGTGAATTCAAAAATAATTTCCAAAAAGTTTCATATACCTTGATTTTTAATATATCCGTTATATATACATGTCCCCATCGATCCTATAAGGGCCTCTTCTAAAAGCATTCGTACATTCCAGGATCCAAATAGTGTCCTTGTTTTCATGCTAAATGTCGTCATCGATAGATCGAATAGTTCATTTATGTTGTTTGAGGTTTCGTTAATCGTTCTATCTCGGATGAATAAATGATTAGTCTACTGCATCCTAGAAAATTCGCCAGTAGATAACGGATATATTTGGAGTCCAGGGGCTGCCATCTAAGCCATCGGACTGACTGAGTGTAAAACACATTTACCCCAACTAGGATAACAGATGCTGCAGACGCCTCTCACAATTCACCGATGTTTGACGGGTGTCGAGAACATTGCCCAGGGACCACCACGTGGAGGTTTATGACTCGACTTGAACTGTAATTGATAAGGATCACCCTGGATTCACCAAGTAGAACCAATCACAAGTTTTGCAAATCTTTTAACACCTTCCTTTGCACCCTCATCAATGATCTCAGTTAGGCAACGAACGCATACTATATTCATATTTTAGCTATTTCGAACTATGAAACCAATTTTCGAAGTATGTAGATTGAATTTGTTTAAAAAAGATTTTATTTTAAACTTCTACGACCTTTTCAGCATTTATGATAAATGGCCTGAAATTTTAATTCGCACATATTTCACTTTTGATTAGTAAAAAATAAACTAAGTTTTCATAGGAATATCAGCAAACGAAAACAAAACGTTTTATATGTGTGAGAACAACCAGTAAAATGTAAAGCGCACGCGCTTAGGAGCACTATTAAACGGTAAGTGAGAATTTCGATAGTCTGTGTGTTAGTATTGCTAGTGAAATGCAGGAGTTGAGAAATCTTTAAATAAATCTAGTGTTTCATGAATAACCGCGTATGTCCATTTCGGCGATTTTTGTCTGAAAGTCTCTCAAAGTGTTCGCAATACTTGGAGGATTTATTTTGCTAAAACGCAATGTAATTTCCCGAGCAAATCCTGGAGCTAAACAAGGGCGTAGCCAGGATATGAAATATTGTGGTGCCATGAAAATTACGATTTTTTATGATTATGATTTTTTATGATTATTACAATTTCGATCTATTTGAGGAGTAATCTGCATGGATCTTCTGAAAATTTTGCTAGAATTTTTTCAAAAAATTCGTCCTTCTTCTCGGTTACCAATCTTCGGTGGACGCTTAGCATACATAGTCCTGCAATACTTATTTTTTGATAATAAGTAAAATTGCATATTATTTTACCGTTTAAACGAGCTTCAGTCATTGTGGGGCGCAACTATGTTTTTATTCGCCTTAAAGTGCTAAATGACCGCCTTCCTCACATTTGGATAAAATAATCCAGCGTCTTTCAAAATACTCGCCAGCTCTAAGTCGGCTAATGCGTCTTTACCCATTTTTTTTGTTGCCAAGAATTATACCAAAGCTCAATTTCTCATTCCAAATCATCCAACTCATAAAAATGTTCAAACGTTTTTGTGGCATCTTTAAGCTCTTTCAACTTCGAAGAAAGCATGTTTGACGGGTGCAAGCAATGAATTGCAAACGCTGGCCTATTCTCTTCATTAAGTCTTCTGTCCACTGATGAAATTAAAGAATATATGTAAGGAATGTATACAAATCGCTTCGAGTATTCAGCAGGTGATGAAACTGGGGGATTTGAACGGTGCGTTTGACGAGAGACTATCCTTGGAACAGACATCTCTATTCCTAAATTAGCTGTGTTTTCTTGAATAGAAAAAAGTAATCCGTCCACAATACCCTGTGTATTTTTTAATAATTTTATATTGTATGCATGTAAAAAAAATTGTTATAGAATTAGGTGGGTGCCACGGCCCTCTTGGCCCATACCTAGCTACGCCCATGGAGCTAAAGTCTCACAGAGTTGGCCGTACCAGAAGTTAATAATCCCTCTTATTATGGTTGTCGCGTCGACGTCACATCAAGTCGACAGTAAAAAGTGACAGCAGTTCTGAACTCGTTGTAGTAGTAATATCCTATCAATAATATTTAACGATCCCACAATTGCGAATATATTGATCTCTATCTACTTGGTGTGACGTCGACTATCATAATAAGGGCCAATATCTCTTAACTCTATATATTAGAAGCAGACAAATATGATTCAATTCTACAGAATTGTCATATAGTATTTGTTGATTTTTTATACATAAGTACATGAATGCTTTCCAGGCATGATCTGGCCAGCGCCAATGGATTTCAAGCATATACTCAGCTAAACCAACAACATACAGTAAAGATAAAGATTTAACAAAATGGGATAATTCTAGAACTTGTTTTTTATTGCAACATAAACTAATAATTAAGTAATTAAAATTTTTTTTTATAATTAATTTTCTGTATGTTCATATATCGTTCATTGGTGCTAACCAAACCGTCAGTGAACTAAAACTGGTTTGTTGAAATATTCCAGAATAACAAAAAAACCTTAATTTTAACAGCCATTTTCCTGAAACATCTAAAACCTCTCGTGTCAACAAGGAAAAATAAATGAAGCATATGGAGGACTGATATCTTTAAAAAAATACATATGTATGTACTTACATACGAATATGTGTATAAATAAGGTCTATTTATACAGATAAACTCAAAAGCTCAGGTGACAGGTTTTTGTTTACATTTTATACGTGTCAAAGAGTGTTTGACGTTTTTCTTCATCTGTTTACAATTTTGTCCGCCATTCCTCTTTTGTTTCCATCTTATTTTTCTTGCACGTTTTGCTCTATTTACAACACAGCTGTTTTTGACAGTAGAAAAATTTATTACATAAGCAAATTTTTGTGACATTGTTCTTGTTGTAGAACTGTGACAACCTGTATAAATAGATCATTACAATTTGCGATTACCGACAGTTTTTGTCCATGAGACAACGCACTGCGGGCTGTAGCGGCATTCGAAAACACTGTTTGTTGTGTTTGTTGGAATTAAAGTTGAGTCTTCCTTGTTGATTTGGGAACATTGCTTCATGCTCAATTCTTTCATAGCAAAGATTGTACTAATATTATCCTATTTATTAATCTAGACTAAGAAACAGTGTTTCCAACTCCGGCAAAATGTAGCTATTTTACGTCGTGTTTATTTAGAATAAAAGTTACTTTACACCTGGTTCACACACGTCAAGTTGTCTTGCTCAAGTTTCAATTCAGCTGCGGCAAAGACAGAGCAAGACAGAGCTGAACTCAAACGTGATGTGTGTGAACCAGATATCAGCTTTTAGCCACAATTGGACAGAACTTTTTGAGTACAGAGATGCTGGCGGAAATAAAAATTTAAGGATATTTCCGATTTTGTTTGAAAGCTGACATCTCTTTCATGGTCATATACAAAATAAGAGGAGGTATTTAGCCACCAAATTAGTCTTGCAAAATCAAAGAAACAAAATCTAATAACAATTAATTCGATTTGTATGACAAAAACAACAAAAAGGTATGCACATATTTATATATTTTATTTACAAAGTATTTTGTTTTGTTTGTTTTTATTTACTTCAAAAAATTAAAAAAAATGTGTAAAAATAATCTACGAATTACTACTTTTATTTTTGGTTCATGGTTTTTGCACTCAATATCGAAACTACGAAAGAAAAAGTACGTTGTATTTTACTTGAGTATATTTTCAACTTTCAACTATATTTTCCCATAAAAATTATTTTAGTTACATAGTTTTTCCTTAACCTAGATTTGAATATATTGTACCACTAATTGAGTAGTCTAGGGCAAAACGGCAATAATATCTTTTATATGGAAGAATAAATATTAATTTATTTGTTTGTTCGCGCCATCAAACCGCTTTGTGAACCTCTTGTTGCACCTGGGGAATGGGTTATAGGCCATATTTCTCTTTAATATTTTGTAATGTATCCACAATACTGACTCAATAACAACATTAACACCAGAACACTCAACTATAATATTAATACTTAATACTTAATATTGAAATTTATTATTCGGGAGAATATCTCGACTAATCGTTAGAAACAATTAGTTTTTTTGCAAAATGCATTGAAAAAATGTTTGTTGTGGCTTTAGCTCTTCATATGCCGACATTTCATTGGTTGCTTAAACTTCACTGACGATTTGGTTTTAGCAACCAATGAAATGTCGGCATATGAAGAGCTAAAGCCACAACAAACATTTTTTCAATTAATACTTAATATTAAAATTTATTATTTCGGGATATTCTCCCCAACTAATTGTTAAAACAATTTGTTTTTGCAACATACATTGCTGGTTGTGGCTTTAGCCTATCATATGCCGACATTTCATTGGTCGCTAAACCCAATCGTCAGTGAACTTTAAACAGTTTCAAAACATTCAAACTCAGATGTTTATGCCATACAAATCAAATGCAATGCGAAAATTCACTATTGTATATGAATCATAAAAAAATAAATAATCATAGTAGGGTTAGAATGCTTTTATACGTTGAGTATAATTGTTTGTTGTGTTTTTTGTAATCATTTTAGCTCAATATCGGCTTGACTTTCAACTTACAATAAGCGTTCAACTGCTTTAAAGTTTAGGCATTAAAACTGCCTGTCCTTAAAACTACATTGTAACAACAATTATATTATTCGTGTAGTGTTATTGAGCATAGTGTCATAGTCAGCATAGTGAATACACTACAATTTCCAGGAGGTGTGGCACCTCCCATACTAGTTACCAATAAAATTGTCAATAATATTGAGTAATGTATGGCGCGCTTAATATTACACAAGTGTTTAAAGTTTTTTTTTCTACATAAATATAAGATATTAATAGAATACAGTTTGGACGGTTAAGGCAGCTTTATCTTTATTTATTGCTATTCTTCACTTATCTAATGTGTAGTTGGTTTGTATTATAATTAGAATGAATTTGTTACTGCTGATTTGTATTATCTATAAATTCATATCAACGCAAATTTTTGAATTGCGATTCTGTTTTTGACTAATTTCCAATACTTGGAACATTTCCTGCAGTGCATCGTTGGTTTGAGTCTTACGACGATTACGTCTCAACGTAACACGACCAGATTTCAATTCGCGTACTAAAGCGTCAACACCTAGAGAAAGGAAATTTTAAATAGAAAAAGAAAATCAATTAATAAATTATCAATGAATATGGAAATTAATACATATTAGCATTTTGACATTAACACAACAACAATTTTGTACAAATAAAATCATGCATTCATATTTAAATAAATGAGACAAAAACAGATAATTTGATCAATAAATAATTGAGGTTAGAAGTGCATCCAAAATGCATGTCGTTTCTCTACATACATTTAAAATAACTTTTGGAGAAATTTCACACATAAATTTTTGCCCTGGAATGATGAAATAAGGATAACATTTTGAAATTCCACTATTATATATCACAAAAAATTTATGTATATATCGTTCATTTGCTGCAACCGTGTCATACGAGTTATTCACAATAAAATATATATGTGACCTTTGACCTCTGACCTCTGACATCTCACAAATTTCTTTTTTAACTGAAATGTGAGCAGAAATCCTTATTTATATCGATTAGAGTGAAATCGGATTTGATTTCAGACCCAATGTTTCTGGAATTTGCAGTAGATTACATTTTTGCTTTAAAATTTTTCTCAAAATTTTTTTATATATCATGTAATAATAATAGAATCTGCGATTTTTCCATTAAATTTTTATATAATATGAAAAACGATATGACGGCTCAAAAATGCCTTTTTTGAGTTGTGACATTGTTGCAGCAAGTGAGCGACATGCGTGTATATACATATTAAAAAAATTAGCCCATCAAATTAGCAATTGGGCGTGCTAAAAGATTAAAAAGAAATTGCTTTATTTAACCAAATAGCGAAATTTCTCGTAAATTTACCACTGTGCTGTATCTGATGCGCAAACGTGAATTCTCAAATGCATTAGTGCTCTACATCTGCTGTGCACACATTGTATCATTAACTTTAAGAGATGCAGAATATTTGCCATTTGTTTGCACATCATTTGCTCAATTGATCATTTTATCAATGTCCTGCACAGTGGTGAATTTACGCACAGACGAATTAGTATTTTGCACTTTTAAAATTCAACATTTCCTTGTTAGTTTATCTGACCGCTTTGCCTCGCTAAGCCCTTAAAATATTTACAACTAAAAAATAAATTATAAAACAACAATTTGTTAAACCCAAAAAAATGGAACCAATAATAAATTCAGGCAATTACGACTACATTAATATAATTACAACAGAACTAAAAAGGAATTTGTAGGCAAATTAAAATTATTAAAAATATTTAACCGACTATAAGGACAAAAGAGTCTAAAAATATTATTATTCGCATCACCTACTGATACCTTTGAGGCCGGTGCCAAAATGGCTGAAAATACGACTATAAATTAATAAAAAGCATTTTCTTTTCTGAAAAAATGTAAAACTTTTTTTAATTGGGGAAAAAGTCATTTCAGCGTTGTCGTTTTGAAAGTCGTAAGCTCTTCAAATATTGCACGCCCTTTCTTAGTAAATGTTTACTTAATAGTGAACATTTCAAACATTTTTTCTCCTTGAAAGTGCAGAAAATGTTGCACTTTTTATGGAAAAGGAAAAGTAATAAATTTTACGTTTATTGGCCTTTACTGAGACCGGATTCAAGGACCTTAGCCTATAACTCCACATAATTCTTCTCTTTTTAAAATCGTGAAAGCAAAATTATTTGATTCTTACAAATAACTGAATAAAAACAAAAAAGCAATTGGTATTTTAAATTTGATTTATTTATTTTAATCAAATCACATGCACTTTAATACATTTAAAGGCGTTTTCGTTCATTTCGTTTATCAATTTAAAAAAATTAACTTCCTAAAAAGTTTGGCACAAAATGTTACCCTTTATTCTGGAAGCGAAAAAGCCATAATTTTAAGAATCAGTTTATAATTTTATTAGTCCGATGAATAAAATCGCTTTGTCGAAATTTTCATCATAGAGAAAATCACTTCTGAGCAATTTTTATACGTTTTATCAACAGCTGATTTATTAATGTTTTTAATGTTTAAAATATTTAATTTGCATTTAAGTTTGATTATATTTTTCGTTTAAGGAAATTATGCGATTTCAAAAACAAATCGATTCGCCTTTTAGAGCCTCCATTTTTAAATTGTTTGTTAGTTTTGAAATTTTTTATGGGAGATAATTCTTCCCCTCACACGCTGCTATTTCGTTAGTTTTTTTGCATTGATGTGTTGGAATAAAAAACATTATTTGAGTGGTTTTTATTTTTAATAATTGTGGCAAACAAAAAACCGATATCAATATAAACTCCAAGCTACTCTTTCGGAATCGGTCCAGGAAAGTTTTTTTAATATAAGTATAAAAGGAACTACCAAAAAAAGTCAATGAGGTTCACAACAATAAAGTTCCAATCTCTTTCAATGATTTCAACATAGGCTTGTCATTGCAAGATGTGGGATTTTTTAGATCCTATTCATTGGATTTGAAGTCATAGTTGAGATGTTATGAAAAAACCGATTTTTTGGAAGTACTTCAAATGCTATTCGTCCCACACTATATTTGTGCATTGTAACGTTATAAAAACCATCCTTATTATATAAAATTTTTATTAATACAATTTAATTTTTTTACTTATTATTTATGTTGACAAGAACAATAATCATGAGCTTATTCGCTGTTTCAATCACTTTGCAGCGGTGCGTATTTAACATGTGTGTTTCTGTGTTTGTGTACATTCGCACCACCGTCGCTTAAACAACAACTTGTTGTTGTCCGTCGGCATTTGTACATTGAGTACGTCTGATTGGAGCATGTATGTATGTATATGCGTATGTTTGTGTTCATGTTTACTTTAAGTGTACGATGGTGTGTTTCAGCCATTACCACGTCTAATGGCTTTTAAGTGAATATAGATATTTTTTGCAATCGCATCCTTTTTTAATCTGTTTACCTCAAATTAGAAGTCATGTTTTACTAGCGATTGAACTGTTAAAGGGGAGACAAAATAAGTCCAATACAAAGATTTAAAAAAAAAATTCAGGAAGCATTTTTCACGCACATGATCTAGGATCAATTTATATAGATGATGATTAGTTCTTTCGGATCGAAAGGCAATGAAGAAAATTTCAATGATAATGATAGTACAGTACGAACTCGGTAACCGCAACTAATAGAAATCAAGGTAATTGCACTTATTGAGGTTGTTGCACCCAGCGAGGAAAAATATATAACAAGAAAATTGATAAATGGAAACCTTTTTATGAAACAGAAAGCTTATTTTTTATTAAAATATTTATTTTTTATTAAAATATTAAAATTAAGATAATATGTACATTTATTTTTTAAACATATCGGTTATTGTTGTTATTAATATTTTTTATAATAGCCATCTCACGAAGCTCCTTCAGAAATATAATATCTTTTATTGGAATATCGTTTTCCTCAGCCCACTGAATACATGTGTTAAAAGGTTGCATAGCAACTGGTCCTTTTATTCTAGGAGGTGCAATAACATCCGCTTCGCAATCATCTGAAGATTCAATTTCTCCACTTCTTGATAAGCACCACTTTCATGCATCCATTCATTAAGCTCTTCATTTGTGAAGGAGTCATTTGGCGCAAATTCTTGGTGCAAAACATATTTAAATGTAAAGTTGCAGTTATAGAGGTCAACTTTTTTGGGTAGTTGCACTTATAAAGATTACAATACTATGTTTTATAGTGTTGCAAAAATCGAGGAATTGCGTGTATCGAGGGTTGCGATTACCGAGTTTATACTGTATATCTATATTAATCACACAGAATACAAATGCTTAAATAATCCCTCTCTTAAAAACTATCATAAATAGAATAACGTTTCCCCTAATACTTTCAAAAATTTATTAATTTTATTTCTGTCCTCGTAGCATAAAACCCCACTGTGCAACGGTTAAATTAGAAAAAATTAAATAAACTGACAATGTCTAGAATAAAAAACAAATTTCGTGAGATAAAACAAACAATAAACTGTACAATTTATAAAATGTAAATAGATAAAAAAAAATTTAAAATTTTTTGGCATATTTTAGATCATATACCTACAAATGATATATATTTTATTTGAATGTTAACTTTTTGTATAGAAGGAGAAAAATACAATAAAACTAAATAAACAAACTTGTTTTTGTTTAGTATTTAAATGTTTTCTGTTGAGGAAAAAAATTTCCAATTGTTTTTTTGAAACTATTAGTATTTGTCTAGAACTTATAAGAATTTTCTATAAAATTCTCTTGTTATAAATTTCTAATATATGTCGTCCGAAGTTGACTGAAGTTGAAGTTGTACACAAACTGTTTAAATGACATAAAAAAGAGCCTTCAACATGAGCCCAAATTCTTTTTGATCACTTCCACGCCAAAGAAAGTTACACAGAGCAAAAATTTAATATTATATGGGAAACAGAGGCACACGGTCCTCGAAATTATATGTACTAACAGAATATATTTTAAACAGATTTTAGAACTTATATAGAAATTTTCGATCTATAGTACATTTAAGAGTCAAGCCAATCTCCCAATATTTAAATGCCCATTTGGGTATCTTCTTCAGGAGAATGTGTTATTTAGCTGACAACAAAAGAACTTAATTCAATTACAAACACAAACGTCTTCAATTATTGAAAGAAATGAAAAAACTATACATATTAAACAGAATTAAAGCTCTTTTCTTTCACGTCTCTTTCCATTTCTTATGAACTAAATGCCCGTAATTCTGAGCCACATTGCACCTTTAACTAGATCTGCATGTGTCCTGCCTTTCTAGTCATTATTTCATTCTTGGCAGTACCTATACCAGTACACATACATATGTACATATATATGCATACTTTATCAAATATACTCATATCATTATAGACCTTTGCTAAGCGCAAAACTTGAGAGCGGCTGGACCAATTTAGATAATTTTTTTTTTGAAATACTCCTTGAATTCCGCGTCATTTCTCATTTTTCCATAAAAATTAAATATATTGTTTTTTATAAAAAAAGAAGACCTCAAACTCATAAAAAATAATTCAATTAATTGATAAAAATTAGAGGTCGAATAATACCATCAATTTATTTACTGAAAGTTTTATAGTACACTGGTACCCTCAGTACTTCTTTTGGTAAATTTTTTTTAATTTAAATATTCTCATGCGTATACTAATCTGCATCATTTTTTTTGTTAAATACGATCAATATGAAACGCGCAATTTTCAATATTCACACAACAAAGTCATAATTTCCCCGAATATTACATATATATTTTTGTTGTTGGTATTTTCGTGTTGATCTTATCAAAATCGTGCACTTTCCTTTATCAGTGCCGAAGCAACGGAATGGCGGCTTGAACTTGTTTAAACAATACTTATTGAGGAGAGTCCATACCGGAAAATGTCGAAAATTATCGCATACCGGAAACTAGACTAGACTAGAGGCCAACTGCGGAACATTGATCCCCGACATCCATTCCTGGTTGACCGATCCTTGGAACCAGATCCCCATGGGGCTTCATTGTTACGCGGATGGATCAAGGTCGAGAGGGAAAACGGGACTTGGTCTTTATGTAGAAAACACCACGGAACTGTTTTTCCGCCTGCCGGACTATTGCACAGTTTTGCAGGCGGAAGTTCGGGCGATAACGGAGTGTACCAGGGAACTCAATGTAATGGGGAGGTCAGGACTTGTGAATATATTCACACATAGAGCCCATTTAACTCTCTGGAATAACGGAACCATGGGAATCGATACAAAAATTCTATGGGGAGATTCAGACGAGAGAAGAACGAGGGAGCTGCTAAGACTTAGCAAGCCCGAACTAAGTAGAAAAACGGGAGTTGTCACAGGGCACTCTCAACTACGGGCACATCTTAAACGCATGGGAATAGCGGGATGAGATGAATGTAGCATGTGGGAAGGAGAGCGAAACATTGGAACACTATTTGTGCCAATGCCCCGCCTTCTCACAAATAAGGTCCCGATATCTTGGGGGTGACACCTTACCGGACATAACCCGATTACGGGGAATATGCTGAAGGAAATTAAGGAACTTTGTGAGTGACAGGGAGTTTCTCTAGACCTTTGGGTCAATATGTTATGGTTAAACCCAAGGGAGCGCACAACAAGCCTTCACTGGCTTAAGTGTATGTCGTATGACATGGGCTATCACACCCTTCCAATCAACCTAACCTAACCTAACTTTACCTATTGAGGATAGCGAATTACTGAATAAAAAGACCTGTGGTGGGGAATTTTCAGTTTTAAGGATATGACTGTATATATAATCAAAGATGTTAAAAAATATTATTGAGTGTAATAACCACCAATAAATTCAAAGCCATTCTGACTGCAATTGCAGATGCAGTTGATTTTAAGTGA
Source organism: Germaria angustata (assembly GCA_963681545.1). Lineage (NCBI taxonomy): Eukaryota > Metazoa > Arthropoda > Insecta > Diptera > Tachinidae > Germaria > Germaria angustata. The sequence continues at coordinate 5,661,907 of OY812998.1, forward strand.
TTGAGGCCAAGACAATATATATGTAAATGGGTTTTATCTCACAATTCTGTTTGAAAAACTTTTTTCTTTCCTTTGTTCTATTGTAAAGAAGCATCCAGAGCAGCATTGGATATTCCTTCAACGTACACTTACACCGGTAAGATAACTATTGGAAAGAGGAAAACGAAAAACTTTTCCACAAATATATCAAGCAATGGCCAATCACATGTGAAAATTAGAAATTTTGTAATATTAATAGGCTTAGAATGTCTTAATACAAACTGCACAAGAAACAATTTATATTCGATATGAATCTATTTTATATTTATTTTTTTAGCTGGGAACAAGCACGAAATAATGGATTTCAATATTAAGCAATAAATAATTCCTTAAAGTAAAAAGATCTGTTGCTAGAATAAATAAATATTATAAATCATAAATTAGAGCTTTTTGCAAAATGCATTTTTTGTTGTGGCTTTGGCTCTTCATATGCCGACATTTCATTGGTCGCTAAACCAAATCGTCAGTGAACTTTAAACAGTTTGAAAGCATTCTACCTCGGATGTTTATGCCATACAAATCAAATACAATATGAGAATTCAATATTGTATATGAATCATAACAAAACACAAAATCATATACCACGTTTATACGCACGTCTTATTTGCAAATAGAACTATTTGCAAATAACTAATTCACTGTTTATACGGGTAATTGCATACAGAACTTATGTTATTATTAGTGATGCCATGTGACGAAAATATGATTGTTTGGTAAGTAAAACACAAAAAACGTTCATGAAGTGGCAACGTCTTACTTTTTATTTGCAAATAGTGTCGTTATTCACGACTTGTTTCAGTGAGTTAATAAGTTACAATAAAAAAGTTATACGGCAACATTCTTCTTTTTTATTTGCAAATAAGACGTGCGTATAAACGTAGTAATAGTAGGCTTAGAATGCTTTTATACAAACAACACAACAAACAATTATACTCAACAATGCATTTGGCAAAAAGCTCTAATTGTTTTAACGATTAGTTGGGGAGAATATCCCAAATAATAAATTTCAATATTAAATATATAGATCATAAATATTATTGAAATAAACTCGTATCGACGATTTGATGCCCTTTATTAAGAATTTTAATTGGAAAACTATAAAACGTTTTAAATTTGATAAATTTATGGGCCAAATTTTGTATCGCACCATAGTGAAGCGTGGCGTTGTTTTCATACAGTTCACAATACATCTAGGTGAAATACATCTAGGTGAAATACATGCTACGTATCGCGTAGCATGACGTCGTATGAGTGATAATTTAAAAATTTGTTTTCAGGATGAAATTATTGAAATAGTTCATTAAATAAAACTATTGTAATTCTAAATTATTTAAATAATAGTTTAAAACTTTCCACGCATGTGGGTTTTATTTAGTTCGTATTTTATTATATTTTTTATCATCAGTCTGATAACAAATTGACTTGAGCTGTAGACGACACGTGTTAAGTTTCGCTACATGTGGAGGTAAATTTAGAAATATATGAACTAAAAAACGAATAAAATATTCCTTTGTTTTCATTATTTTTTCTTAAACCGGAGTTTTTCATAACATGTATGTACTATGCATGTATATATAGGGTTATCCATTTTTGGGTTTCAAAAGTAAAGTTTAAAAACAAGCATGAAACTAACATTTTGATACAACTTTTATTTTTTTATAATTTTTAGAGTATATTTTATAGCTATTTTTGATTACATATGAAATACAAATCTACTTAAACCATCGCCACTAATTTTGTTGGAGCAGTGGCTCCTTCTGAAGTAGTTTCCGACCACATTTTCGCACATTTCGGTTATCACCGAGATGATAGCTTGACGTCGCCAAAACGTGAAATTACGTATTCTAGAAACTTCCCATGCAATAAAGCAAAAATCGTTCGTGTTGTGTGGCTCGTAAGCGGTCTTGTTAAAACCACATATCCACATATCGTCCAGTTCATATTGGCCAAAAAAGTCTGTTATCATATTTGAAGCAAAAGTACGCAAAAATATATTAATTTGTAACAATTTAGAATATAAAAAACCTTATTTTTAACTTTAAATATTAGTGAACTAAAATCTCTTGCAAATCAGAGTGAAGTTACTACCAGTAAGTGGGGTTGCAAGAAGTTGGAATGTGCTTGCAACTTCTTAAGGATCATATAATCACGCCTGTCACATTCTGTAGATGTATTTTCCTCTCGAAAATATGGTGCGTTTTTTTCGGCAATTTGTTTTTTTTTCAATATTTGCCAACGTTGTTGAAGCATAAAGCGACTCATTTTCGACCACGGCGATATGAAAAAAAGATCTATCAGTGTCAAAGTAGCGCATGATTTAGAACGATACTTTCATTTGGACCACCCGTTATAAGCAGCACACGCACACATTAAAAGCAACAACAATCAAAAATACGTAGATAAAAGTTCATTTGTTTTTGTTATCTTTGGGTATATATACAACGTGTTTCAAAAAAATTTTAATCATTAAGTTCCAACATCCGATCCAGAAGTTAGATTTCTTAAGATTTCGAAAATGAAAGTGTTAATTGTCGTCTTGGTTTTGGCATCCTGCGTAAGTAAAAAAGTATCGAAATAAATATTCCTGACGTATAATAATATTCGAATTTGCAATTATCCCGACAGGTTTTGGCCCAATGGACTCCTATATCGGAGGAACAATTGGACGCCCTATTTGATGAATACAAAGACGAAGAAGATCCTAAGATGTTTGACTGGCTTTTTGAGAAATTAAATATTTTCGGTCCTGATAATAAAGTGTTGCCTGATCGCCTTGCTAAACAATTTCCCCATAAAAGCTATGATGAAGACCTGATACATGCTGAGAAATGTGTCAGGGAGTGTGATGAATTTATCGAAGAATACGCCTATAAAGTTGCGGTTTGTTATAACAACTACCGTACGGAAGTTGATAAAGAGAAAGAAGAGGTAAAAGAAAAAGAACAAGAAGGAGAAAAATAAGAGGAAGAACAGGAAGAAAAAGAAGAGGACAAATATAGAGGATGAACACATTGCTTGAGTCTTACCGGAAAACATTATCTGGACATACTTATATTTTGTTATATCTATAGAAGACCCAGTGATAATAGAAATTTCCTACTAGTATTTATTTAGCAGATAAAAACATGCATACAAATAAAAGAAAGAAAAAATATTGGCAGCTTGACATTTAAAAGCTTCTTTTTATTTCAAAAAGCTAATGCGAAATTTTTTGTTCCAAATTTTCACTCGCATTAAAAAATTATTAAATTACGTTATATAGTACAAGAATATAGAGTATAATTAGAATACTTGAGAACCCGATGGGATGGACTGTGCATTGTAAATTATATTTATTGCTGCCATTAGTTGTTCATTTATACTTAAACACGACGTATTGGTATCAAAAAAGGAAAATAAGTTTTTGATTCTTGCTATTGATACGTGAGTGTTACTTACACATATGCACGTGCTTATCGCGCTTATATATGTATATACGGGATCTGTTAACTTTTCTGCTCATCGCTCCATCGGCAGTTGAGGAAGTCAAAATAATCGCATATCAAAAATAATATAATTCCCATTCAGATCAATACTCTTTTTTTATGCCTGCCCCTTAACCTTATGGTGGTTTGTAACTTGCTTAAGCATTATACAAGTATATTTTCCAATATCAAACTAAATGCAAATAAAAGATCACGATCTTTTCTATATTTAAGCATTAAAGCCTTTTGATCCTTAGGATAAAAAACTATTTTTTATTAACAATGCCATTGACAACAACCTTTTGTTTTGCGATATGCGTGAATATATGCATATATATGCATATGTTCATATATATATATATATATATATATATATATATATATATATATATATATATATATATATATATATATATATATATATATATATATATTTATATATATTTTAATATGTTATTGTTTGTTGTTGGCTTAGCTAGGTATATGCCTGCATTTCATTGGCGCTAACCAAATCATCAGTACCCTTTTAGCCAAATCATGATTGAAAGCATTCAAAGCTCGTATACTTATGCAAACAATTACAAATATATATGAGAATTCTATCAGAACTCTATCATATTTTACTATTTGCAATCAACAAAAACAAAAGTATAAATAGCTATAGAAGCTTTTGTACAATCACAACACAACAAACAATTATAATTGACTTGCGTCCTTTTGTTTTTTCTTTTTACGCCTTTATACAATTAATCGCCCGTTGGGTGATAATGAAAGTATTTATAAGGCAATGAAAAAACAAAATTTATAATAACAATATTTATCAAATTTGTACTGATGATTTGGTTAGCGCCAATGAAATGCAGGCATATACCTAGCTAAGCCAACAACAAACAATAACATATTAAAATAGTTATTTTGGAGAATATCTCGAATAACAAATTTGATAAATATTGTTATTATAAATTTTGTTTTTTCATTGCCTTATAAATACTTTCATTATCACCCAACGGGCGATTAATTGTATAAAGGCGTAAAAAGAAAAAACAAAAGGACGCAAGTCAATTATAATTGTTTGTTGTGTTGTGATTGTACAAAAGCTTCTATAGCTATTTATACTTTTGTTTTTGTTGATTGCAAATAGTAAAATATGATAGAGTTCTGATAGAATTCTCATATATATTTGTAATTGTTTGCATAAGTATACGAGCTTTGAATGCTTTCAATCATGATTTGGCTAAAAGGGTACTGATGATTTGGTTAGCGCCAATGAAATGCAGGCATATACCTAGCTAAGCCAACAACAAACAATAACATATTAAAATAGTTATTTTGGAGAATATCTCGAATAACAAATTTGATAAATATTGTTATTTATATATATATTATCACACATGGACGTTATGAAAAAAACTTTTGTTTTAAAATATAATGATGACAATTGACTTATATCTTGAATGGTTTATTTATAAATTTCTATTAATATGTGTGCATGTACATCTATGAATATATGAATGTGTATGAGTTTACGTACTGTCATATGTACTCATGTATTGTGAGATCGTGTTCGATCGCGCTAACAAATTTTAACATGTGCCATTTATTTTTATTTAGTTTTTAGGCGGTAAATTTGATAGCACAGCGACAGTTAAGAAAAATTACATACATATTAACTAATTATGTGCAAAATAATATTAATTAGTCTTAAAACTATTTAAAAATTAATTTGTTCATATAATTTCCTCTTGAAGTTTCTTCTTACAAAACAATAATGTCATCCAACACACACTATTCCTTAAAAATTTATCAAGGAGAAGAAATGAAAGGCATTTTAATTAAATTTTCTAGTTTTTCAATAAAATCCTTAACAAAAAAATATAATAAAATAAATTAATTGGTCAAAAGCATTAAAAAAAAATCCATCGTCAAATGTATTTTCATTCATTTATTTTTTTTTTGTTTATGATTTAATGACTTTAAAAATATATTCAAAAATATTTTTGCTGTTAATGAAATGTATCACAGAAAGAAGCGAAATACATTGAATTGATTCATCTTGTATGAGCTCTCATTGCCGTTTTTTAATTTTACAGAGATCAGAAGGACTGCCATATGGAAAGTATTAAGAAGAAAAGGAATAGCCCAGAAAATAACTCGAATCATCGGTGCTATGTACGAGGATTCAGAACTATCAGTTCTTCACAACGGGAATATAAGCCAACCATTTCACACGAACGCTGGAGTATAACAAAGATGCCCCCTATCGCCCCTTCTATTCACTATAGTGCTGGATGACATCATGAGCAAAGTCTGTTCAGAAAGAAGAGGAATCACATGAAGCCTCTCACGACAACTCGAATATTTGGATTATGCGGATGATATCTGTACTACTCTCGCAGAAGTAGAAGATTTTGAAAGATTACAACACGTGAAAACGCACGATACGTCAAGAACTTACAAAAGCAGCCTTGAAGAGCAACTCAGAACTAAAACTATTCATATTGTTGATCGTCCGAAACCTGGCCTTGGAAATTCCGGCGACGACAACAAATATAAATACTAAATGGTCACTACGGACATTTTGTGTTCGTCACGACAACAAGAAATTCATTACCACGTCTAATGGCTTTTAAGTGAATGTAGATATTTTTTGCAATCGCATCCTTTTTTAATCTATTTACCTCAAATTAGAAGCCATGTTTTACTAGCGATTGAACAGTTAAAGGGGGAGACACAATAAGTCCAATACAAAGATTTAAAAAAATTCAGGAAGCATTTTTCACGCACATGATCTAGGATCAATTTATATAGATGATGATTAGTTCTTTCGGATCGAAAGGAAAAAATTTTCCATAATGAAGAAAATTTCAATGATAATGATAGTATATCTATATCAATCACACAGAATACAAATGCTTAAATAATCCCTCTCTTAAAAACTATCATAAAGAGAATAACGTTTCCCCTAATACTTTCAAAAATTTATTAATTTGATTTCTGGCCACGTAGCATAAAACCCCACTGTGCAACGGTTAAATTAGAAAAAATTAAATAAACTAACAATGTCTAGAATAAAAAACAAATTTCGTGAGATAAAACAAACAAATACTGTACAACTTATAAAATGTAAATAGATAAAAAAAATTTAAAATTTTTTGGCATATTTTAGATCATATACCTACAAATGATATATATTTTATTTGAATGTTAACTTTTTGTATAGAAGGAGAAAAATACAATAAAACTAAATAAACAAACTTATTTTTGTTTAGTTTTTAAATGTTTTCTGTTGAGGAAAAAAATTCCCAATTGTTTTTATTGAAACTATTAGTATTTGCATAGAACTTATGAGAATTTTCTATAAAATTCTCTTGTTATAAATTTCTAATATATGTCGTCCGAAGATGATTGATGTTGAAGTTGTACACAAACTGTTTAAATGACATAAAAAAGAACCTTCAACATGAGCCCAAATTCTTTTTGATCACTTCCACGCCAAAGAAAGTTAATCAGAACATTTTCGTTGCAGATTCTCGTCGTTCCTGTACAATATCGTATTAGCCGTTTTTGTTTAGAATTTTAAATGATCTATTCACCAAAATAATAGATAATAATAATAAATAAAGTAAGAAGTTAAGTGATCTGAATTTACACTTCATCTGAATCCTAATCTCGCATCTTCATTACTTTTTTTTCCTATGAAGTTAATAAATGCAACTGTTACTTTGAAAGCAATGAAAATGCCATTCAACTTGCAATTTTTTTCACTGGCCACATGATTGACAGCGTTTTTAAACAGTTCAAAAAATGTTTACTTTATGCAACTATAGAAAGGCCCCAGAAGAAATAATTTAAAGTAGTTCGTCCAACACATCCTTAATGCATTTCCATAGGAAGAAGAACTTTAGTTTACACTCATTTTATCGAATACTCAAGGTTTTACTACTACTCCTGAAATCCATTGCGCTGGTATAGAGGTGTTTGTGGACGTTCCTCTCCTGTACGCTGTCGAGTAACTCCGAAATCGACTTTGAAGCACCGATCCGTACATGGGAGTTGTATTACATCTTCGAAGAGATATATATGTGGTGTAAATAATAAGGAGATCAGAAGGAGTGAAGCAGGAGTGCTTCTTTAGCGATATGACAAGTGTGCTCAGTCCATCGAACATCTCACGAATGGAGCATCATGTTCGGTCATGCGTTTATGCGTAAGCACACAACACTGAGTCTTACGTACATGATCCCATTCGGATATTGTTGCAAAATCATGATTATGTGTGTCATTCATATTATACCTCGTCGCCCCAAGCTTGCGACGATCCCTGAGGAAGCTCGATATAAACCCAGAGAATTCAGCACCTACACCGACAGCCATACGTTTTTCCGGAAATGCTACACGTCACACTCTGTCAAACTCCTCGGAAATGTCTAGAGCCATCATGGTGAACGGATTGACACCACTTATCTGATTGTAGTGCTAGCAGGTCACCCGTACGTAAACCATACTGGCGGTCGCTAACTAAATTTTTTTACTCTAGATACCTTTCGAGATGTCACTTAACCATACTTTCCATCACTTTTGAACTTGCAGAGCAAATTGCAATTGGTCTGTAATTTTCAGAGTTGTTAGCCCCTAAATTTTTGGCAATTATTGTTCTATTAGCAGCCTTTCGGCACACTGGAAATAGTGTTGAAGAGCACAACTTCAAGACTAATGTAGGAATTAAATTCGGTCCAGGAGCCTTATTTACTTATGTAGAGTTCATTTAAATAAAACCCTTTTAGCTGCAAGTGCTTGAAAGAATATGTTTGCCTTATGCGGCGAACAACCTTTTTTTTTGTTATGAACACAGCGTTGTTATCACAGAAATTTTAATGCTAAAAAAATCGATTTTAGCACATTTCCAAATGACTAACAAAAGGGGTTTCATTACAAAATTAGCTTTTTTAAAGCGATTTTTGTGATATTCTTCCGACGGGGTTTGTTTGAATTTGGAACGATTTTCCGTCATCCCACGTCAAATTTGGTTTATGAACAGACCGGTTTCGGCTTTGTGCCATCTTCAGTGTTCTCGAATACTCATACAGTATTCGAGAACACTGAAGATGGCACAAAGCCGAAACCGGTCTGTTCATAAACCAAATTTGACGTGGGATGACGGAAAATCGTTCCAAATTTTTTAAAGCCTTCAGCTTTTGTTTGTTTTTTTTTTATTATTTTAAGTTCAAAATATGTAAAGCTTTCCTATGTATTTAAAAATGATTACAAATTAATATTTTTGGTGCCCTTTACTTGATGTTTTTTTTACACTTTAGGTTTTTTTTTTGGACGGACACAGTCTACTATTTTAATAGATGCACATATATATGTACATATAATGTAGCTGTGAGAATAAATACGTTTAGGCGAGACCCTGTAAAAAACAGCTTCTGAAGAAGTCAAAAAAATGCACTTCATGCATTTTTTTTGGGACGGGCACAGCCTACAAATGAAAACAACTCCTAATACGAGTCGGCATCACTAGTTCGTACACACATTAAAACTTATTTGAAATTCGACAGCTTCTTCATGTTCTGCTGCATTCAGGTGAAATCTAAATTTTAATCCATTTTCAAGTTTTGTCGAATTATATTCAATTTTGTTTTTTATTGCATTTAAGCATTTTTGTTATTGTTAATTTCGTATCGATTTTTTTGCTTCAATTTTCATTGTCATGTCAATATAAAGGATTAGGAAATCGCAAGAAGAGTAAATACGTGTACACATATAAATATATACGTATGTATGTGTGCGTGTGTATGTGTATGCTTGTCAACAGCTTTGTGTCATAGTGTATGATGGCAGGCAGCATCTTCAAGGAATACAAATTGTATGGAAAAATAATCAATTTATATAAAAAATGTTACTTGCAAATATAAATACTCGTATATCCATTAGGGGGTTTCATTCTTTTCATATGAGTCTCAGCGAATACCCAAGGGATTGGATAATATATAAAATAGCTGATCCTTATGTATTTATACCTGCTTATTAGGAAAACATGACTAGTTTCGTCATACCTTATCTTTTAAATATTTGACGATCGGCTTTCGGCACCATTTTAAATGACTCTATGGATGATTAATCTACAAAAAATTCCTTTCGTTTGAGTATAGTCATCTTTGTATATTTTTCAGGATATCTTACGTCTATTGCAAGGATCTTAATTTCCTAATATTGAAATTTATTATTTCAGAATTGTTCCCCACTAATAAGTAAACAGATTTTGTTAGTTGTGGGTTTAGCCGTTCATATATCGATATTTCATTGGTGCAAACCAAATTATCAATGAATTTCAACCGGATTATAAGCATTCAAACTCGTACTTTTATACAAAAACTAACATAGACAATATGAGAATTCAATCATATAGGAAATGTAAAAAAAAATTAATTCATATTTTCTGCATTTTACTTTTATTGTAAAAAAAAATTGGCAATCCATTGAAAGGGTCTTCAGATTTAGAAAAATATACTCATATTTTTACAAATTTTCTTCGTGTCAAAAGAAGAAGAGAAATAAGGTGCTCATTTGTTCGTATTTCGTCTCCCTAAACACCCATCATGTTGATTATTGATCTTCCACCAACCCCTAGTAACATTCCTCAATCGCTTTTATGTCCTGATGAAAGCGTACCCATAAAATTTCACACATATCAATTTATTAATTTTTGCAAAGTCAAAATGATTGTTCAAGAAGCGGACTTAAAGGATACCAACATTTGTCTCGGTTGCCGATTTTCATACCAGAATATTTAATGTATATTTTTTACAAGATCTACAACCTTTTATACTTAGAAAACAACAATTGAAACTGATTCCGTCTTATGAAATTGCTGAAATTGTAGTTGCGGCCTTTTGAATTTCGTTAATAAAATCGATATTTTTGAATATATACGGAGAGAATTTTTTGGTTCATAATGTCATAATCATTCGAAATGTCTATTTTCAGTTTTTTGTAGCTTGAGGCCTTTTGCGTTTTAGCTGACGATATGTACATATACTGCATATAAACGAAAATAAAACAAAAGCCTTATTTGTATTTGAAAAGTAGTTGGCATAGTTGAAAAAAAGGGTAGTATTTAATCCTAAAATAAAGTTGAGTGCAAAACATGTTGCATATTTACATGCATTCTGTGCAACATTTTTAGAAAAGAAAGCGTCCCTTTTTTGCACTATTGCACACTTCATTAGAAAAGAACACACAAGTGTACGAGTATATGAACGATGGTTAGAAGAAGCTTAACGTTTTGGTCAGAAACGAAAACGCCATAAGGCATTATTGCAAACATACTCGTCATCAGATGATTAGTGATGTTAATATTTCATTTTAAACACAAAATTATCCGTTGGAAATCGCTTGAACAGTGCAAATGTCATTAAAGAATGCACGATTTTCTACATTCATTCGAAAACCTAAACACACATTAATGTTTTTGTTTTTTTGGGAGCTTAAGAACAGCATCGATTTTGAAGAGTGTGAGTTGAAATCTGTTCTCCATTTTTAAGGCAACATTTTTTCCACAAAAGAACATCAACGAATTTAATTTACAAAAGGATTTAAATTTTTTTACTATCAAATAAAGCAAATTTTGAAATATGAATTTATTTAGTTTAATGTTAATTTTCGCAAAAATAATATGAATACCAGTTGCAAGTACCTTTCTTGCGATAGAAGAAAATATGAATAAATTTATAGAAATTTACGGACTATCATGAAAGTTTGAGTAACTTCTGGAAGAGATCTTGAAAAAATTTTACTTTTTCCTGGATGCATAGAGAATACCACAATTCTTGCATAGATTAATAATTTTTTTCGAAATCCTTCCTCTTTTTCTTCCTGTAATTGGTTGATGGGTACAAATTATCATGCGTCCTTGTATTTATTATAACGTATACACGTCGTCTGGTCTAATTCAATTTCTGCGAAGTGTTTGTTCTGTTTGAAAATATGTAGCCTGTATAAACTGCTGCTCCAGAGAAGAGAAAATGAAAACATCAGCATAAAGAACAAATAAGTCATGATTAATAGTTCAATAAAATCACCACCATAAAACTGAAATTTGAAACTATAAAAATATCCACTGGACGAATGCTCCATCGTATCCCTGTACAACTGCTTAACTTAACAATGCGAATGGCTTATTAAATTTCAACGAGCTGGGAGGAAGAAAACTGCTGAGGATACAAGCGCAAAGGAAAACATTGCAAAATGAAGAAATTTTATACTTCAAGCTGTGGAAAAGTAACCAGTTGGAAAAATTTACATATTTTTTATGGTTGAAAAACAAAAAAAGTATGTTTGAATTTAAAGTGTAATAAAATCCCATATAATGTGAATATAATTATTCACTCCCTAATAATTTAGGGAATTACGAAAATTGTAGAGCTTTGCATATGAAAGATGCATATTAAGGATTATGATTGACCAAGAAGGCAGGGCGTTACCGTGTGTAGGAAATACTGACGCTTGTTTATTTAGACCCAATCAGAGTCATTAAAATTAGCAAAATGTATTCAGAGAGAGAGAGAGGGAGAGAGAGACAAACATCTCCTTAAAAAAGGAAACACACATCATGACGCATTGAAAAGACGGAGTATTTAGATTTTATGTGATCCAATATGTTGTGAATGCTTTTTTCTCTGATAAACGTTTGAAAATGATTTGCATGTAATTCGAGAAATGTGTTGATTTCAATCGTTATCCTCAATTGTAGATTGTATACAATAGTGGAGCTTAAGCTATATTATAAAGTAAAGAATTTATGGCTCCAGGCTAAATTTAGTGAATTTTATTTAAAGTAAATTATACTCATTAAAACTACTTGGGATATTTACCCAATCATTAAATTCTATTTTATTTTTTTTTGTCGTTAAGCTGTCTATATGGTCGCATTTCTTTATATGTAGTCCAACTCATCAGTAGACTTCAACCATCATGTTTGAGACTTTTAAATGCAATATTCAATTTTCGAAATCATCATAGACAATTACAAGAGTATAAATCGATTGTAAAGCTTATAAAATGTTTACAGTAAACTTTTTACAGTTAACTACTTCGATCAAGATTTTTGGGTAATTAGGTATGCTCTCAATAGATCAATTGTGTTTTTAATATTTTATTAAATAGTAATCATTTATTTTATGTCAAAATTATAAAAACGTAATTCAATAAAAAAAATTGACAGAATTGTAACCATCAAGTCCTTTGAGTAATTAAGTGAAGTAAATTTTAGTTTCAGTATAAATTTTTTTATGCAACTAGCCAAATAGAGTAATTAAATGAAATTTGATTAAACGTGGACTGTAAGAAAAACAGTATAGAAATGGGGTTAAAAAGCGAGGCAAATAAGCGTAAAAGGTAGTTAAGAATAGGGTAATTAAACAGGTTACATTTGATATTAATTTTTTACTTTTTCTTTCAAACTGCATTACAATTAGTATCGTTTTCAACTATAGAATTTTTTCTCATTAAAATTATTTGGGATATTCTCTAAAAGATTCCTAAATTAAATTAATTAATTTTCAAACACGATGGTTAAAGTAAAGAGCACGCAATCCTGTGAGGGACTTAAAATTTTTAAATTACAGCGATAAATAGACTTCTCTCTATAAATTGGTCAATAATATGTTACACTTTCTTCAGAAGAGACAACGCCATTAGCTGCCGAAACTAATTGCCAAGATGTATTAATTTGTAATGTGTTAGTGCTCCAGTAAGATCGGCAGACACTAAAGCCAGAACTCACACCCTTTCGAAAAGACTCACCTTCCAATAAACGGGAAGGGGGTGAAATATTGCAAACAGCCTTTTACTGCGTTTATGCATTATACCCTGCACTTCTGTTAGTGACATTAAGGGTTGTCTTTTCCTTTAGCTGGTTTGATCTTAGCACCTAAACTTTTTTGCAATCAGTTGAAGTCCACCGGCATTATAAAATATTAAATATTTTGTGTTTTCCTTATCGAATTAAGTTGAAATTGAACAACTTTTTAAGCCACTGTAGGCCCTTCGTGCATATATTTTGTCTTTGAACCTGACCGCGCCAGACCGTAAAGGATCCATATCATAATTTATTTGTAGACAGTTGAAGATAAATAGCTGGACGGTCTCATTGACAGACATGCGCAAAGTCTAGGGGCTGAGCGCAACGACTTCTGGTACAGCCGCCAGGATATGAATAGTAGAGATGAGCATAGAATACTTCTTATGTCACTGTGCTGGATTAGCAAGAAAACGAATGACTACCATGGGTTCTCTTGATGTTAAACTACAACGTTAAAAATTTTAGAAAACACATACGAGTTGACTTAATTTCAGGGTTTACAAACGATACTCATCAACTTCACACTAAGGAGCACCATCCTTGCAAATTAAAAACTCTTTATTTGAATTTTTATGAGATGCCCCAATTCGATTTGACAATAGAAGACGCATTCATGCACACAATTAGACAGGAATTAGGGACGATATATCCTGGACGATATATGCTGGATTATGAAAATTCGCCTATTCGAATTCATGCATATGATATCCTGGATAATGTGAATTTTCTTATTCTAATTAACACAGTGAAAAGCAACAACAACAATCATTCGAAAGTCATTCTCGTACAGTAGTAAAAAAAAGCTGATGAAATAAAATAATTTGAAAATATTTCGTATATAAAAGCAAATATTTATCTCTTTAAATATTCAATTAATATGTGATTTAATTACGTTCACATAAGGAAACAGGAAACATAACTACCTGCAATTTTATACCTTTTCCATTCATTACTTTCCTTGAAAAAAAATATATATAAAGAAGTTATTTTTCGCTTCTAAATCAGTGAATAGGAATCAAAAAAGAACACGATATCATCATTTCCATAACTTTTTTGAAAGCTCTTTTTTAACAAGCAGTTTTGTGCCAGAAAACAGCAATATTTTTGGTAATGAAAGTATCATGTCCAGCTCTGAAGAAGTGAGAGTTTTCAAAACCTGTAGCACTTGAACGATCTTTCTGGCCCATTGAGTAATACAGACTATATTGAATTAGTAAACTTTTTTCGTCGATAATAATTCAGCAGAAACTAAAAGACTTACTGAGCTTCCACAAAATGATATTGCGTACGCTCACTGAAGTTCCAACTGGTCGCAGCAAAGCAGACCTGAAGGATTCTTGCAAGGATGAGTTGGCGGAGTAACTATTATTTATTTCTATTGGATTTTGAGTCCATAATATGCGATTTCTAGACAGACGGATGAAATTTCTGTCCCTGGCAAGTCGGCAATGACATCAATGAACTGCTGCGAAATCTCTCAGAACTGCAGGGCTGCTTCTATGTACAAGTATGTATGCCATTGTATATTTCTCAATGGAATACCATCACAGTTGTTTTTGTTGTTATGCTGCATAGGTATGAGTATGAGGTCATACGGAGAATTCCTTTCAAAATGAAGCAACACATTGGAATTTTGAAACATATTAAAGTTAGGAAATAACAAATGGTAACGCTTTAGACCGATTGTTCTACATATACATATATTCTTCTAATAAATTTTCTAATTTTCTGATAATTTCTCAAAATATCTGATTCACAAACCATTTTTATAAATTTCATAAAAAAGTATTTTGAATACAGCGGCGAATGTTTCGGTTTCATCAATACCGACCTGATGTTTGTTGGAAAATTGTCTAAATGCAAAAGGATTTCTTTTTTGAAAGTCCTCGTAAATGGTTGTATGTATTTGTTTATATGATTTTATTAAGTTGTTGTTGTTGATGTTTTGTATTTATTTTCTTGTTCTTTGTGCAGACAACTATCAGGCTTCTGGTTACAACAAGTTGAAAGCACAAACGAGCGTACAAACATTAGCACTTTGTTTGTGTAAATACTAGGGCGAACGGTTCAAATTGTTACAGGTTCAAGAACCGGATTTTTTTCAATGATGTATAATGGATTTCGTCGATGGTGTTTTGTTCTTGGTGGAAGCCCGATTTAGAGGAATTTTTGTAAGTCAATGAAATTTTTTTTTCTGTAACATTTTGTTGATCAATTGATATAAAAAATGTATTATTGTTCTAATAAAAAAACTTAACTCCCTTTACATGTGTGTGTACCCTTTCTTAATAAGTTTGTCCTTATTAAAGAATACTAAATTCCAATTTTATGAAAGGCCAGCAAATGTAACTCTTTTTTAGAAAAGAAAACGCCATAAGTATGTAATAAGATATGGACCTTGTGAAATAATAATATAATATTAACAACTGGATAGATTTGTTATATTTAAAACATGTACTCGTAAATGTTTCCGTAAATTGAAATAACTGGACCCAATTGCAATTTCGTTTTTAGAAAAAAATGTTACCCATACTTTGTCCCCCGCTTCATGTTTGTGTTCTGTTCTAAAGGAGAAAGCAGTTCTTTTCTACAAGTGTGTCGCATTTTTTCTCCATTACCCCTCATGGGGGCATTTGGCTTCTACAAAGATTCTTCCGTCTTACACGAGTTGTTACAGTTGTTTTCGCATTTTTATTTTTGCCTTGTATCAGTTTCGTTAGTCAGTTATTGTTCCAGCTAAGTAGATGATTGGTCTGCTGTAGCAGGTCTAGGATTAAGGGGCTGCCATCTGTCGTTGCTAGAAACAACGCCCTGGTGTAGTGGTAAGGAACCTTGCTAATCTTTGATTCCTACCTTTTTCTCAGGGGCTGGTGGGTGACTGACCTTTGTCATGATGTTATCCTCTTTTCCAGGGAGAGGATAACATGCTTTATGTTTCAGAGTTAGATACAAGTAATTGGTTTGTTATGCGAAAAGTTTATAGAAAATTTATAAATTTATATAAACGAACTGGAAAAGGGCATCATTTTGCGAGGTTGTCGCTCGGTAACATATAATACGTGTTACCCATTTTCATGGCAATATTCTTTCAGAAATGAAAACGCCATTATAAATGATTCAGAATAACAAGACAATGGATGTGAATGTGTTAGTATTTCGACAACATGTTCATGCTAATTTAAAAATTTATTAATTTTGATCACCGTCAGCGCCTAAAGGTCTAAAGATGTACCGTCAAAAATCTTTATAAAATTTTGAAATCCTTTTTAAACTGTTCTTAATGCAAGTATCTTTTTGAATCATATGATATTTTGATAGTGATAGAATTTTTCTGTCTGAAATATTGACTTTCAGTCAGTCGCTTTACGCTTGAACAGAGTTGGGAAATATTGCAAATTTATTTCCAAAGTGAATGCTGTATTGCCCAAAACGATGCGTCTGTTGAAAAGAATTTTTGGCCGAAATGAGGTCATGAGTGCTGCACGCAAGCTTGAGCGAAATGCTTGTGAACTTGGCTTGCTGTGATTAACATTTATGGGCCCAGTAATCGTACGGTACGTACCGAGGAGAATGTGGCTGCTGTGGCCGAAAGTATGGAACTCAATTCAAGAATGTCGACTCGCTATCGATTTCAACAACTCGGCGTTTCACGTAGCAGCATGATGATATTTTCCACAAAGATTTCGGATTATTCGCTCAAAAGAAGTAATTGCCTCAGCAATTGAAAGCACACGTTCATTAACTTCGTTATGGCATCTCAATTTGGGACCTACAGAAGCTTCAATCAGATATGAAATTTGGCCGAAAAGTCATCTCTTCCCATAAGGCACATTTTCATCTTGGCGTCTACGTCAACAAACAAAATGGCCGCATGCGGCCGTTGGATAATTCGCAATTCTCGAAAAGTCAATGCATCCATAGAATGTGACAGTTTGGTGTGGCTCATTTCCTTTTCAAAAATGCTACTGGAAATGCAATTCTCGTCAATCGCTCCAATAAATAGTTACTGATCTTTTTTGGCCTGAAATGTAATGCATAGACTTTGAACTTTGCACTTAGGACTATCAAATGGGCCTTGTTTTACATTTAAAAAATTATTTTTAACAAATTAAAGGAACATTTTTTAAAGAAGACTATGCACGTGAAAAGTGGTTTACAAGCTTTTCCCTGATGACCAGGTTTTATTATTTTTTATTTACAAATACGTATTCGAACTACTCAAGAATCGGTTGTTGGAAATTATTTAATAAACGATCATCCTAGTCGATACATATAATGCCACAGTGTGAATGCTGTTGACATCCTTGACTGACTCAGTGACTGCTCGGGTGTTGTGGAAACGATTTGTATTTTATATTTGTAACGCCGCATCGTCTGAGTTTTGTTTAGCTTTTGAAAATATTTCGCTTCATTTGTTGCGCGCCTTTCAAACGAAAAACACATATAATTTCAGTTTATAAAAATAAAATATTTTCTTCTTCTTGGACGAAAGTAACGTACAAAGAGTGAAAAGAAGTGAGTGTGTGTGTGTATGTGTAAAATAAGAAACAACATTGTAAATGTGTGTGTAAGCGATTTGTGCGTAATTTTACATGAAAATATATGAAAAAAATATGCATATAAGTACACACATACATATAAAAAAAGAAATAAATAAATTTAATAAAAAATTTTAATATTATATGGACAATAATGGAAAAAAGTGCATCCTACAAAAAGAGTTAAAATTAATTTAAAAGCAAAATATATTTTGAAATTGTTTAAAACCAAATTTATATACATACATACTACTTTGTTGCGGTAAGTGGCTTTTGCTTGACCTTAAATGCAACAAATTCTACTTAGAAAAAAAGAGGAAACGAGTATTAATGACCTACAAAAAACCCCACAGATAAACAATAAAATTGTTGCAGTGACATCCTCGTTATCACGGATACTCGCATCAATATACGTGTACAAGAATGCATTGCGGATATATATATGTGTGTGTGTGTGTATTTGTGTGCAAGTTTAAAATTGATTTAATTGGCTGTTTAGAGTCAGAAGTATCCTTTAAAACAGACACTTGATGGATGTTGGCAATTCTTTTTTGTATCTCTCTTTATGAGTATGCGAGTGCATGTCTGAATAATAATTATTTTAAAGGACATGATGTGTACTGTGGTATACTTCATTGTTTTAATTTTATTTCAAATATTTTAGACTTTTTTCATAATAGTTATCAAAGGTCTATTTATAAAAAAATGGTTTGTAAAGAAACTACTTTCATAAGCCTTTGATTAATTATTATGAATAATACAGTTGCCCACTATAAAATTTTTTCCTTATTTCGAATCGAATCTTTAGTATGGAATTAATTTCAAATAAACTATATCTGAGAATATGTTATCCATAATTATATATCGATATTAGTAGACTAATTTACTTAACTATTGACCTGCAACATGCATAAAAAGACATAAAGGAGGATAAGGTTATTTAAACAGATCAGATTCGATATTAAGAGGTTTCAAATCAATTAAAGTCTCTTATTTACATGTGTGTATATGTTTGGTTTAAGGAACTTATTTAGATAATGTAGAGCACTAGGAACTACATATGTACATATATTGGAGGCAATTTATATATGGTATACAATTGTTGTACATATATCCATATGTATATTCGTTTATATACAGTCTGTCAAGATATTCTTGACAAAATGTGTCGTTTACATAATCCTTGCATTTGCTTAAAAAATAATTTATTTTGAAAGGATTTACATTAAGTACATCTTCTGGCCAAAAATTTTTTGTATCAATTATTTTTCAAAAATATACCCAAATGAGAAATAAGGTTATTTATTTTCTTTAAAATGTTATTGGAGTTTTAATAAAAAATAATGCATTTTAGAAAACTCTAATTGTTCAAGTTTGAGAATATCCCGAATAATAAATTTCAATAATAAATAAGCTGTAGTAAAGAGTTAGTAAAAGAGGAAGGACTCTTTGGCTATACCATAACTTATTTACCATTTACCTGCATATGGACCATTGTTACACTAATTTTGTAATTTCCACTAATACAAGGTGGCGCAAAAGTAATGTCATAATTTGACGTTTGTGTTTTAGATATATAGAGAATCAGTTGCCAGCAAGCCACGGAGCGATATACAACTCCAGAACGTGGAATTATTGTTGAAAAATTTTCAGATTGATTTTTTTTATCAAAAATCATAATGAGCGACGAAGCCCATTAAGTTAACAAACAAAAAATATATATTTCTGGGGCATAGAGGATCTACATGAAATCCACGCAGAGGCCATTACATCCCCTTAAAGTGACTGTTTGGTTCGGCATTTGGAGTGAAAAAGTGTTTGGACCATATTATTTAAGATGGCCGATGGCACTACTTTAAACGTAAATGGTGAGCGTTACAGGCATATGATAAAGAAGTTTTTCGCCGCAAGTTGCTGCATGCCTGATCTTAATCATTGTTGGTTTCAACAGAATGGTCGAATGATCTTCCGTATTGAAAATTTTAACTGGCCTCCAGATCGTCAGATATAACAGCAAGAGATATGTTCCTTTGGGGCTTTTTATAATCTCAAAATGATAAAAAACGAGCGCAATTATGCATCAGTTGGGAAGAAATTTGGCCATTTAAGCGACTACACTTTTTTTTTAGTGATAGTAAGAAATTATTGCACTAATTTTGCAGCGCCACTAAAATTTTCGCGCTAAATTTTAATTATTTGAATTCAAAAAATACAGTCTTCAATTTATTGCAACTTGTTCTTTTTCACTTATTTTAGTGGAACGTAGAAAATTTGTAGTAACTTTTAACTTCATATCGATTTACGAATATTTTTCTACAAAACTTGAAATTTAACGCTTCATTAGAAATAACAAACGGATAGAGTAATTAAAAAATAACAAAAAAGAAATAGATAGAGAGAATATAATAAGAACAGAACAAGCTTACAATCACTTAATTAATTTTTTCGAGGAGCTTCCACCGAGGAATGGCATAATTTGCCAGACTTTCGTAACTGAAAAAAAGTTATTTAATACTACAGAACGGAATTGGTTTTTGAATCAGGGTTTTAAATTACCATCTTAATCACGATGGCACATGGCCGAAACCGGTCTGAATGGACGTATGATGAAGGACATTCCTTGCAAATATTTACGTATATATAAAATTATATTTGTCCAAGTCGTTAACTATTTATGGCCTAGTCAGCAGGTGCTTAGTATGTTAGACAAGTAGTCTGACTGTCGCAGGTTCGATTCCTGCCATAGACTGTTTGTGCTTCGCAGTTTGTGTTTGTTATTAAAAAAAATTTACAGAAAATAATAATCTGTTCAATAGTTCTATATAAAATTTATTTATTTATAAATAGTAGTTTTCAATATTTTAAGGATATCACATTTGTAACTTTCCGAAAATTACACTCAAAGAGTGTCGAAATATCGAAAACATGTTTAATTTTTATTTTAAAAATATGATATCGAGCTTTAATCAGGAAAAAAAAACGTAAGCGATAAATATAAAATTTTACAGGAGAAGTGTTTTCGTTAACTGCCTTTTTCAGATTTAATTTCATTGATCCTACACTATTGATTTTGTAATAAACAGAAGTAACACTCAGGCAATTAATGTCTACTACTTAAAGTGTTACTTCTTTGGGAAGGGATAGTGTAGAGGGGACAGGTGATGATATGCGTCCTTATGTACGAGTACCTCTGCTGTGCGCGTTTTATTAATTTTTATAGCAGTGTTTGTCGCTTAAGCTTTTTGGGGAGAAGCCCAGGATATTATTGTATATGAAATTGAACATAAGGAAAAAGAATGTAAGATTTAAACTAAGTTTAAAAATAAATTATTTGGTTAATTTCTTTCTTTATATTGCAAATATTTTCTTTACCAACTGTATTTACCTATGGATGTTCAACTTTTATATTATTCCTTTGAATTTGTATTACGTACATACGTATGACATGTTTATTCAATTACGCATATGTATGTATGTTGGTAGATGCAATAATAGTGAAGTAGAGAGTACAGTGATTGACATAAGCAGAACATACACACGTACATATTTATTGATGTGCATAAATATAAATGTATTTACATAAGCACGACATGAAATGTGGCAAAAGAAAGTGTTGTTAATTTGGCAGAATACTAGACTAGAATACCAGGTTTTTCTTTTGGAAACACAATCTAACTTTTGTTGTTCTGCCGATTATGTGTAAATACATGAAGAGGTGGAATTTTGACGAACGGATTTTAAGTTCACACTACAGTTTGAATCGCTTAATCCTCTCTCACAATCACTTTGAAAAACTAAACTGCTCTTGTCATACGAAATAGAAATTATTATGTAGTTTGAGAATTGCTTTTTATTGCGCCAAATTGGGGCTCTAAAAGCCTAGAAGTGATTGTGGAAAAGCCATTGCACCCGGAAAAAGTGACTGTTTGGAGTGCATTATGGTCTGGAGGAGTCATTGGGCCTTATTCGTTCGAAAACAGCGCTGGAAGAACTGTTAACGTCAATTTAGAACGCTATTGCCGTACGGCAACCGAGTTTTTTCGGGCTGCTATTGAAGATTATGAACTGAACGATTTTGGGTTTATTGTATGGGAAGTTTCCAGAACACATAATTTCACGTTTTGTCGATGTCAATTGGCTTTGAAACCGAAAAATTAAAAAAATAGACTCTGTATTTGAAGAGTATTTTCGAAAAAAAGTCGAAAATTAAGCTACTGCCTCGACCGTGCTCGAAATTTAATCAATTCAATTCAATTGTGGCGAATTTCTTTAAAACCAATTATTTTTTCGAGGGATATCATTATCGAAAATAAAAAAAATTTCAAACAACTTTAAAAATTCTACTTAAATCGATTTGAGGTCTGGAGATTTTTGGAAGTTTGGAAACAGATTAGAATACTTCAAATTTGAGCAAAGTCAATCAGTCCTGCGATCGATTTCATTATCGAACATTTTCGAACGCAGTAATATTTTTCAAATATCTACGGAAATTCTTTTCAACTCGATTTTCTAAGTCTTGTTACTTGTTTCAGTTTAAAAACTGCCTCGAACGCCGTGAATTTCATCTAAGTCGATTAACTGATTCGAGACATGCTGTTGCTGAAAAATTTCAAGAATAGTGCATTCTTAACTACTTCGAAAATTCTTCGAAAGTTAAGCAAGAAAACTGGCATCTCTCAAGCATCTTTTACATATACTTTGGAAACCATCTTACGGAAAGAACAACTCCATTTCAGACCGAGCAATTCGTCGAGCTCAACAGTAGCGTATTTACTATTTGTAGATTTCAAACGCGCTTTCGACATGGTATCCATTCGATCTGGAAAGCGTTGGATAACAAGGGAATTCTGTAGAAAACAGTTCGCCTTATCCGTGAGTCTTATATATACATATGTATGTATATGTATGTCTATGCCAAATGCGAGGTACAATATAAAGGCGGAGGAAGCCAGCTCTTTGGGCTTAGCACAAGTGTAAAATATGGCCCTTGCTGCTGGCCTGTGTGCTTCAACACGCAAACTATGAAGCGCTACATGGCATCCACTAGAACATGAATGGGTCCCTTACTAATGTAGATGGCTACTAATAATACCGAACCACTAACATTCCATGGACACGTAAGCAGCACAATTTGCAAAGACGGAGGCTCTAATTCCGACATGATTAACAAGGCCTAAACCGCATTCTATTTCCTTCACAGAATATGGAAATGTAATAATAATTTAGTACATCAACACAAAGCTAACAGTCTCTAACTGCAGTGTCAAATCAATGTCTGGCACCTGGAGCGCAACATATGTAACTCACACGCAGTAAATTACAATCCTTCCACAATAAATGTCTGAAACAAATTTTGCTAATTTTTTGGCAGAACATGTTCTACATTAACTTTTATTTAATTTTCAACCATTATTTTGAATTTAAAATTTTTATACATAAGTAAAATAAATACATACATATATGTACATACATGTGTATATAGTTGCAAGAAGTTCTAGGGAAGGCGTGCTACATCACCTGTATTTTTCTTATTAAATTTTGAAAAGTATCAAAATGTTCATAGCACTTCTACCGAATTTTCCTCATACAATATTGATGGAATTGTCAACTTCGCTATGAAAATACTTTAACTGACAAATATTTCTCCGCTAGCAAAGGAATATAAGAAAGAATTCACAGTCGGAAGGCTGAAGATGTAATTATCTATAATACATATTTATTTATTTATGAGCATAGTAGCAAGGATAAAAGCTCTTCGTGTTGAAATCGGGCAGTTTTTGATGGAAAGCGGACTAACAATGCGGAAGGATAATTCGATCTCTTTGAGATTCAAAACATCCCTGCAAGAGAAGCAATTAGCCCATGAACACACATATAAAATATACTCCGAAATTATTCCGAATACATGAAATAAATATGGTACATTTCTCTTTACCATGATCGGGTCAAGGATGCTTTGCATTAATTAAACGTTTCGTAGAAGATACGATTTGGCAGCAAATTCACATTTATATTCAAATTTGAAAAATTTTCGTTTAAAATGATAGAAGCCTCTCTGCTTATTTCGGAAAAGACAATCGCACTATTAACAATAAATTGCCAAATCTGGTAACTATGATAGTATGTATTTGTGAGTCTATATATCAAGCGTTTATATCTTCATATGTATGTGTACTCGAGTAAACGTGTGTGTATTGACATGTGTTTGAGCAAGTGACTGCTACATTTCAATTTTTTACTTATTTAACGTTTCCCTTGAAAGGCTTTTTTCACCTTTAAATCATATGCATGAAATTGTGAAGAAATAAAAAATAAAGTGACATCTATTGGTTATTAGTACGAGTTCATATGTACGGGTACATACATATACATATGCATATTTTTCTGTATAAATGTATGCATATTTCTCATTTATAATACGAGTATATAAGGGAAAATATTAATTGTCAATATACATAGTCACAAAGGGAACATAAATAATGGATCTTAGTGAGCTGCCTAACTCTTCCTAATTATCAGCGATCTATACGTGTAAGTCTGTCGTTATGGCAAACTTTGCTAACAAAATCGAGAATTTTGTCGTTAATTAAAATAGACTATCGATTGGATATTTCAGAAATTCTGCTCGTGTATCCATGACAATCACTCGTTTTCGTTATATTTTTTTCTTCATTAATTATGGTGGAACATTTGTCACTCGATTTAAACATTTTGGCACGGGATGAATTTCGATATCCTTCTAAAGTGGGACATGTCTTAAATTTTTGTAAAATTTTATAAATTATTAATGTTAGAGACGAGTAACAATTTTAGTTAAAATATTATTTAAGCTCAAGGTCTTATCTGATAGTGAAAAAAATTTATTTTTATATATCAATATTTCGGAAAGTTATGTTTCTTTGGAATGCGTCAAGGCGGATTAAAATGAAGTTGGTATCGTTGGAAAGTGTCAGACTTTTTCTCTCTAAAAAACTTATTTAAGCGGTCTACCTTCTTGTTGCGGGGACCTCTAAAATAAGAAAATATTTTTTATTCTCAAATATCCTGAAAAAGGATCTCTCGATTTTTTTATTTCTTAACTGAACTTAATTGAACAACTATTATATGTACCCAAGTCAAAATTTAGAAGAAAGAAATCAGCTTGTCAGATTCACGTAAAATTTCGTATCCTTAATAAATTTTTGTTAATCAAGACTAATAGGATTAAAATGTTGCATAGGACAAATTATAAAAAATTTCTTAAAAGCAACATTCACACGGCATATTTAAAATAAAATATCCTTTTGCAAATGTTCCAAAAAATGTTTCTTAAAAGCAACGTCTATATGGCATATTCAAAATAAAATTAAAAAATAGTCGTATGTACAGCTTTCATTCAAGTAATTTCCTTTTCTTTTTCAATTAAATCATATAACGTAGATGTTTTGACTCTGCAGTTTTGTCGCCCACTGTATATAATTCTGCCATGTTAAAGAGCGTATACGTATTGTTAGTTTCAATATTGCTCATACGCAATCAGAAATATAATTTATGTATCAGAGATATTCGCATTCCTGAATATTCAGATTAGCATTCATATTCGAAGAATTCAGGCGAATACCTTTCGTTCATTTTCGTCTCTAAAAAAAATACATGAAGTGTAAAAAAACAAAAAGTAAATGCCACAAAAGTATTAATTTGTAATAAAAGTTTTAACAAAAAAAGCTTTATTTCAAATTGTCACGCCATTATTTTTGTCAATATCTTGTATATTCGTCTCTGTAGCGAAAAACTTTAAACTCATTTTCTGCATAACTTTTTTTTTGGGAGTTATAATGTTTTGGCATCAAAGCGGCGTTACAAAATAAATGATAAATTTCGAAACTACTGAGACTTTTCATATTTTATTCATCAACTCTTTCTAAAAAAAAATTTCCAAAAACTGATATTAAATCCTGATTTATGCTGATTTTTTTTAAAGTGCAAATTTTTCACTTTTCTTGTAACATCTCTGAATTTCACTTTATTTTGTTTTTTTTTCTTCTACATTTTGTTCGTTAAGTTTAATTATTTTTTGTGAAATCTACGATTTTTTAGTTGCTTTTTCTATACGATAATTAATGAAAATTCATTTTTTAATGTATTTTTACTTTATTTAAAAAATACCTTGAACATTTTCATATACTTCTGCTTCTTTGAAGGTAGTTCTCTATTTCTTTTGTTAATTTCTTTCTTTAAATATTTCCGTATTTTTCATTCAAATATTTGGACAGAAATCTATAATGTAGTATCGAACACTATTTAGTAAATTTCCAAAGCAATTAGTTGTCAATCATAAAAAACAGAAAGGAAAAATGAAAAAGGAAATTGAAAAATGAAATAAACAAGTATCCTTACGAAACACTTATCTCCGTGTGTGTGTGCGTGTGTGTATATGTGCATTTGCACATAGACTACACTCCTGCTCAACTGATTAAGTACACAAAATTTCCTTTCCCTTTTAGCGGGTCATATTGCAATGAAACTTTTGATTAAAAAGTGTAACTTGGAGTATTAAACTCAAAAAATTATGTGGATTGAAAAAGGTTGCAAATGATTTCTCAGTTGTAATGAACTAAATATACAGGGTCCAGTAAAGAAATGTCATTTATAATTGTATGAAACGGAAATTCTGGTTTGATGCGTTTTTACCATAGAATCTTTTCCATCAATCAACTTTATTCGAAAATCCTTTTAAGTTTGATTTTCTCCTATGCAAGTGATGTAACGGGTGATCCCAATACAATTACCTTTTTAAATCATATGTTATTTCAACACTGACAGATTTTTTCTGTCTAGAATATTGGCTTTCAGTCAGTATCACAACTCCGAAGGGCAAAATCGGATATGGAACTTGGTCGAATGAGGCACATTTTCATCTTTGCGTCTACATAAAAAAACAAACAAAATTGTTGCATCTGACGATCAGAATGCAGCCACTGAGAGTGACAGTTTGGTGTGAATTTGGGAGTCGTGGGATCACTGAAACATTTTTTGCTTGTTTTGAAAATGCTGCTGAAAATGCCATTTTAGTCAACGACGACGACCTGTGCTCAGAATCTTGATTATGGATTTTTTTATGGTTTTAAATGAAAGATATGAACTTGAGTAATCTTTGGTTTTAGCAGAATGGCGCATCCTGTCCCATAGTTCATCAAACAATCGATTTATGCGCACTAGGTTTGGTAATCGCGATTTTGTCCCTTTTCTTATGGGGTGCCGTCAAAGACCAATGACATGAGAATATTTCAGAAATGCTCACTCCGCATCCTTACGGGTAAAATTGTTCGTGCGATTCATGAGAATCAGAAACCACCAACAAGTTCTTGGATATTTGGACTGACTAATGCGAAGCCAGATGCAGCAGCCAAATGTTATGAAATCGTGCTTTGTAATTTTTAATAAAGCCAAAATATACTTTAAAAAACAATTTTAGTTCGTTTTATTTAATTTTTCAGAAGTTACTTGTATTTGTAGCACCCGTTATTTATGCCATTTCGCATAGAAAGATCCAAAGCCTACCGAAACCTTTGCAGGCTTTGAAAACAAATTTATGTTCATTCGAGAATAAATGTAACCAAATCACCAGATACATTTGATGTCAAATCATTCTCAATTCGAATGTTTGCTGGGTGTGTATAGAAGAGTTTGTGTGGGAAACAGTGTTCAGTGTGAGTAAAAGTTTTGTTTACTTTATTATTTTGTTGTTTTAAATTTGTTTGCGCTTTTAATTTGTGTGAAACAAAATAATTTATTTAAAACTTATGCAACACTAGTAGGCAATAAAAAATATATAGTATATAGGATACAAATATATGGTATTAATAGAATTAAAGGAATTGGGTTAAAACTACAACTGAATTGAGATGCGAGCAATAATAGAGGGTTATGAATTCTGTAACCGCAGATAAAATATTTTACCAAATCGTGTTTAGTTTTTGTTATTTTCTTATAAAATGTAAGTATATTAGAAAAAATAAAATTTTGAAATTGTTAAGGCTGCTGCTGCCAAATCAATAAATGCGCCTGCTCTCGTCTTTTGCGTGTGAGAAATAAATAAAAACAATTTATAATAAAACATTCTACCGTTAAAGTGTTTGTGCGTAAATTTACGTAATTATAAAAAATTGAAATTTATTGTTTATTTGTTGCACGGAAAAGGTTTCCTAGAAACTCATGGTTGCTGCCATGGCTAGTGTATGTGTACGAGTATTTCTATTTGTGTTTGTGTATTCACGTACATAAATTGTTGAGCACCCACAACAGTAAATAAAAAAAAGTAAAAACAGTTTGACATCGGAGGAAAGGTTCGAATTTAAATTGTAGAAAATATTATATTGAGGAGTTTTTAAGGAGGAGAAATTTAAATTGGCACAACCGGTTTGTGTGACAATCCTCAATTATTATAAGTTTAGTTTGGTTTGACAGTTAATTGTGGACATTATGGCACAGCAACATTTGTAAATTATTCAAATCGATTTCGAAAAACCGAGAAACTCCTTGGTAATCTCTTGGTTTACTGGTGAGGCCCACCTTTTTAGAGCTTTAGTTGTCACGTTAATAAGTGGAATCAGCATCAGCATAAGCCATCGTCGAAAATATTCACATCTACAAAAATTTACATTTGCTGCTTTATGAACTGCTGGAAAAATTAGTTTTTAGAGCAGCGATAACCAACCGCATGAGGAAAACTGAAACTTTTGAACTTTTGAAATTTATGGTTTTACTTGGTGTTTCCTATTAAATTACCCTGTTACATATAAGTGCCTCGGCTGTACCAGCCATATTTTAAAAACGATGCTATCAAAAAATATGTGCATATAAAAAAATGAAACATGAGTGAGATGCAGCTTAAAAGCTGACAAGTTCTTAAATGAAATAATTGTCCTCAGGAGTTGTTTATTTCGATGTTTGCATGGAGTAAATGCAAATTGCCGACAAATTTTTCCTTAGTTGCATGAATGGTGATCATACCTTTTTTCAGTAAAGATAATTTCATATATGAAGCAAACTTTTGTTGTTATATTTTTGACCCTGTTCTGTAAATCGCGCTTTTTAAAATCATACGGTTCCATTAAAAGGAAATCGTTGTTCTTTGAATTGAAGGATTTAAGGTGAAGGTACATATCACGCGTTAACGCGGCATCGCGTTGCGTGCTTCTGGAATATTTGATGCTTTAAAAACACCACACTTTAGTTCTGCTGCCCCCGGCATAGTAGTAGTTTTTGGTAATTAATTGAAAAAGTAAAGCATAATGCTAGTTCTTCAATTCCAACTCCTTTCAATAATGAAGAAATATTCACTGAGCAGCTGGTTCAACTCACTGGATGAATTATTTGCTAATAATTTACGTTTGCCGGAAAACACTCAACCACTGTTCGTGCAGCTGAACTCAACATAAATAAGTCTCCTAGACCGGTTGGAATTTCGGCACTAGTCTTGTCCATTAGATAAGCTTTTCAATACATGCTGTAACATGCTGGTGAATTTCCAATGTGCTGAAAGACTGCTAATGTAACGACAATACCCAGGAAGGCACAGGCTAACAATCTTGAAAATTACAGCTTAATTGCAATTTTCTCTGCACTTTCAAAACTGATGGAGGGCATGATTAACTACGATCTTCAGAGGTATCTAGAGAGGTATCGAGACCTGCCCGTATTCTCATCGGAGAAATGGTGTTATTATATTCAACATTTTAGCGAAAGTAAAGTAATGGATCTAGATATTTTCAAGGCATTTGATAGAGTGTGGCACACGACATTTCGGTTTATATGGAGTCCTCTCAGGGATCGCACTATACGAAATGTTATAGATGGTATCTCATCAGGCGAGTTCAATTAATTCACATGTACCTAAAGGCTGAATTGTTGTTTTAAGATGTCAAACATAAAACCATCATATTTCAAATTATTTACTTTATGTGTTTTGGGTCAGAGCTAAAATGCGCGCAGAACCGAATTTTGATAAATTAGATCTTTATTTTTGTTAATTTTATTGAAACAAAACACGAATAATCGATTAAACACCTAGAGTGCGCGCAAGTTTTGTAATCAAAACCGCTTAAATCGAAAACTTTATTTTTATACGAAAAAACCGTGTGAAAACAAAATGACCATACGAGTAGTTTAAAAAATTTATTGCTTGTTGTAGCATTCCATTGATTAGGGAGATTATCCGAAAATAATAAATTTCAATATTGCAAATGATTATGTTTTGCTTATTTTTAATGAAACTTGCGGTAGAAAATTTACCCTCGCTGAACGTTCACGTTGGATAAATTGCCAATAGGCAGCTTATTGTATAATTTTTTTAATTTTCTGTATTTATCCATGTAAGTATATAAAATCGTCACGTTTTTTTGCGGTTTTGTATGCTATTGCTTGTATTATTTGAATCCGAAATTAAGTTTTTGGAATTTTCAAAACATGAATCTGCACCATTCAAATCTAAAGATGTTGCATCTACGAAATTTAAGCCTGACAAGAAGGTATACTATAGTTTTATTGATAAATGATGCTTGTAATTTTCATATAGAGTTCGACTAGAAGGTGATAAGCTTGCATCGTTTTCCATAAATATACTTTGAATGTGATAAGGTAACATGACAAAGTAACAATACAAAAAAAGTAGTGATTGGGATGAAAATTCAAGAAATTATCATTTGATAAAAATGAATTATTGGAAAATATAAATTATTTGAAATCGATTTATTTTCAGAAAAGCAAAAAATCGGTTAATCGGTTTTCATTTTCAGTTTTCGCATACTCTCGTAAGAAAGAATCAAGTATCGTGTGCGTGTGTATGGGTGTGTGAGCGTGAGTGCGGACATAGAAGTGTGCGTATATGTGTGTGTTTTTGCCGTCTACGAGTATGTTGGAGAAAATTGCGATGAACATACCTGTTGCTGCCTCAGGTTGTATTTGTTGCTTAACAGTCTCAATAAGTTTCTGGCCACCGCCAATATGATACGATTTATGTAAATTATGCTGCGCAATGCGGTCTGTAAAACTAGAGTCTTGCAATGACGACATGCCTGCACGGGTAGAGGAAGTGGTATTAATGGTAGTGGAAGGAGCGTTAAGGACATTAGGCGCCTTATAAAGCAATTTAGCGGGCAATGGCGGTGGCGGCGGTGGTGGCAACGTTAAGGTAGGTTCTGTTGTTTTAGTCATCTCCTGACTTTTGTATTTTTCTAACTCCTTTTCAGCCTTTTCGGCTCGAGCTACAGCTTGGCGCAACTCTTCTTCCAATATCGATAGTTTTAATTGAAATTTTTTTATTTCATCGTTAGTATTTTTTTCTATAGCCGCCTCCATTAGGATTTGCTACAAAAGTTGTAAAAGTCATAACAAGAGAACAAAAGAGGGGGAGGTTAGGTTAACAAAAACACAAATATTAGTAGAGTTTTCTTAAGGAACTTCTAAAATACAACAAACAATTTTAAACTAAATAAATATGTACTAGAAAACCAATTAAAACACCATAATAAAAATAATAAACAACAATAAAAATGAAAAGCGCTTTGCTAAATAAATAAATGTTAGTAGATTAATTTTAAAAGCAAAATTAAGGTTTATTTTCGCCTTGTAAAATGACCGACCTTCACCATAATTATTTCATATTTTACGTTTTGGGTCTACGAGTATTTTTTCTTAAAACGCAAAGACAGTGTATTTCGTTTGGCTGCCAACTAAGGAAGGAAGAGAATTGGGAAGTGGTAGAAAGTAGAAGTGGAAGCTTTTCTAGTGATTTTCTTTTAATAAAGTTGTTGTGGTTGCTGATTGTGTTGATAGAACTGGTGGTTGTTGTGCAGTTTGTTCTTCGGCGGTTTGTGGTGTTGGGTTACTTTTGAATATATTTATATTCCTAAAGAAACCCGATACACGTTTCAAGCCCTAATATTTGTTTGTATGTAAAACATATGAATTACATTTATTTTTTTTAAAGAAATTTTTAAATCATAATAATGATGATAACAAATATGTTTATGTTTATGTGAATGTGTAGGGTACTAATGTGTGAGTGTTGAGCTTTGAGAAAATGTTTATAGAATTTTTAAATGAAAATTTCAA
Source organism: Germaria angustata (assembly GCA_963681545.1). NCBI lineage: Eukaryota > Metazoa > Arthropoda > Insecta > Diptera > Tachinidae > Germaria > Germaria angustata. The sequence continues at coordinate 5,693,907 of OY812998.1, forward strand.
GATTTATCCACTTTGTAGGCACAATGATTTATTCAGTGAAAGAGACTATATTTGATTGTGTAAAAATGCTGCTGTATAATACTCGTACACTAATTGATGTTCCCATACTGAATATCTGTGCGTTTAATTTGGCTCTTTGCTTAACACGTCTCTTTCACTAGACAATTTTATTTGCGCAAGTTTTAATTCAGCTTGGAGGATGCTGAATGTATTCCTCCCTCTATCTTTCTTCCAGCTGAATTAAAACTTGCGCAGCTAAAATTGCCTAATGGAAAAGACATGTAAGTATGATGTATACCATATGGATTATATAGTCATTTTGCTAAGCATTAGGAAGCAAGTGAAGATATAAAATTTGTTCCGAATTGCATATAAATTAATATATGTAGTTCTTAAATTCATGTACATAAGTACAATAATTCGGCTTGATAATTTGTCAGGCTTTCTGTAAAATGTTGACTGTTGCTTAAGCCATCCATTTAGAGAGACAATAAATATTTTGTTTATTTTCTCTGTGTGATACAAGTGGTTTAAAGTTTCGCTTTAAGTTATTCGCCCATGTTCTGACAAACGCTGCGTTTTCAAATCGCAAATCGTTTTTAAAACGCAAAACGCATTTAAGCATGTTCTGAAAACGAAGCGATTTGCTGGCGACCAGCTGTTTGCATAAATTGCCAGTTAATAAGTAAACAAATGATAACAAAGCAAAATTTTAAATTGCATATTTTTAATTAAAATTTTGAAAAAATGTAAAAAGTTTTTCTTCAAATAAAAACAAAACATATTAAATTTAAATTGTATATAATTTTATTTTCTCTTTCAAATGCAGTTTAAATAAAAATGACCAGATCGCTTCAGCATACACTAGCGGTTTGAAAACGCCACATTTCTAGCGTTTTCGTTTGCCGGAACACCTATTTGACGTTTTCAAATCGAAAACGCAAATTTCAAGCGATATGCATTTCTCAGAACATGGGCGATTATATGAATTTATTGTGACAGAATTTTTGAAACATTACGAACTGAAAAATAAATAAATTTTTACTTTCTCACTAATTCTGTGACATGACAAGATAAAGAAAACAAAGTTGTACCTGTTTCACACACGTCAAGCATGTATTCTTTTCTCTATCTTTCTCCCAGCTGTATTAAAACTTGAACAGCAAACTTGACGTGTGTGAACCACGTAAGAAATTTGTAAGAAATTGGAAAATAGTCATCATTTTCTTTCTAGAAGAGTAATGAGGAACTGTGACATTTTAAAATAAAACAATAAATTGTTCAATTTCGCTTATTATTTACTTGTACAACGATTATAGCGAATATTCGTATATAGCAAACCACTTGTCCAATCCCTACACTTGCACAAAAGTTTCGTAGAATTATTTCGGCTATAACGAACTTTCGCTTGTTAAGAACTCCTTTGCCTGTAAGTTTCTCCACTAAATTTCTAAATCGTTGAAATAATTATTTACAATTACTGAACAAAGCGATAAGAGCAATAAAAAACGAGTGAAATCAATAAATAATTGCTCAATTTACAAGTCATTGTGTGAATTGTAAGTCGTCGGATGCTACTCTTACAAATGTTGTTGGTATTATCGTCTTAAACATGTGCTACAACACATGCAACTTTTTCTCATTAGTTTCTCAAGTTTCGTATGAAGCCATGAATGGGAATGTCAGCACGAATGAATTTTGCTTAAAATATTTTGAATGAAACTTAATGCAACTAATGGCGTTTTCATTTCTAAAAAGAAAATGTTGCCATGAAAACCCTCTCGTGTTACATTTTTAAAGCTCACAATAGAACAAAAAAAAAAATAGTTGCTTCAATTATTTAGTCCTTATATATTACAATTTATTAATTTTTCATACACTTTTCATACAAAAACAAATATGTATATTGACACAAAAAGAAAAATTAGGTTGGTTAGGTTCCACAGGTGCCCGGAATAGAAAAAGAATGCAAAATTGGAAACAGAAGAGTAAAGTAGACAGAAAGTAGAAAACGCCAAAAATCTACGGTAGGGATCGAACCTGCGACACTGGGCACCAAAAAAAAAATCTATGGTATATGCAGCATATTTAGAAATTAATACAAATACATACATACATTTATAGGAGAGCCAAAATATGTGCAACATTTTTATTAGAAATGAAAACGCCACAAAATCAACTGTAATAAAAACAATGGAAAATTGCATTTTCCATCTATGTTTATTTTTATTTGATCTCTAAGTTTAGATTGTAAGAGGCTAATGATCGCAGCGCTTAAGAAAGACAATGTTCCAAAGTCAACAAGGAAAAATGTAACTTAAATATTTTTATTTGCACTTTAGCTCGTCTAAAGCTTGACGTTTTGAACTGTTGTGGGTGCATTTTCTACAACCTACCATTTACAACATATTGTAAATGGGGCAAATATCATAAACATAAATGTAACTTATTTTTATTTATTGAACGAAAAACTAATAATAATTGTGAAAGCTGAAGATCTAAAGACAAATGTTAAGGAACTAGTAAATAATGCATTTCTGTCAGCTACAAAAAAAAAAACGGATTTGATAAATTGTAATGTCATTTTTACAACAGTTATTTTATTTATGTGACTTGCTTCTTTCTGATTATTTCATTAGCGTGTTCATAACATTTTGTGATCGACTATCTAACTGATGGTAAAAAATGAAGTCCTTCATAAGAGTGTAAATCTTTTTTTATGATGAACATGTATCATTTTAAGTGAGAATTTGCACAAGCAACCGTCTCTAATATTAAACGAAACTTGAAAGTTGCTTAAACTAAATAAATCATTGTGCATTGACTTACAAAAATTATACAGAGTAAATGAAATCTTTAATTTAGATGAATAAACGCTTGATGATGAAGAAGACAAGTACGAAAATCTTTTCTAACTTACCATCTCAACAATGCGCTCGTTGTGATCACGATTTTGTGTTTCGACTTCTTCTTTTATTTTTTCAAATTCTTCATTCATTGCGGTGGAGGTGATTGGGGGTGTGGATGTTGGAGATGTGGGTCCATCGGTTAGATCGCGTGTTTTAGCTGTCAGTTCGTCATTGCGCTGTTTTAATTTTATTAAAGCAGACTCCATTCTGAGAAATGACACATTTGAACATTTTAAATTTTAATTAGTTTTAATTAATGAATTAATTTCTTACTTTTTACTGGTCTCTACACTTTCCTTCATATTTTCAGTTAAAAGTTTGGCTACTTTGGTGAGGTTTGTATTTTCGGTGCGCAAGGTTTCATTTTCTTCTTCCAAATGGTGTTGCTGAATGGGGAAGAAATTCAATTATTATTTGAGAAATAAATATACAAGAAATTTTTGATTTATTAATTAGTTTTTTATTTTTATTTTGTATGCTGTTTACTTACATTTTCAATTAGTTCAGCTATTTTTTCATTAGCTTCATACAATTGCAGCTCGACCGAGTTCATAGAATTTTTCAACACTAGAAACTCATCAACGATTTTCTCCACCAATTCACTGGTCAAGGGGGTTGCCGTTGTTGTATCCACATCAACAAAACTTTCCATATCATTATTGCCACTTAGTAAAGGTAACATTTTAACAATTTTAGACTTTAGACTGAAAGAACAATTAACGTTGTGCGAAAAATTCTGTTGGCGTTCTTGCAGCAATTGTAATTCCTTTTGCAAACTGCCAATGTAAAATAAATTTAATAAAATAAATGCGTATATACATGTGTACAGTAGAAAGAAAATCTACCTATTAATACTATCCACTTTCATTTTATTCAACTTATCCAAGGCACTTCGATCATTTTGAACTTTATTGAATTTGCCTGTCAGGCTCTTAATTTCCACCTCCAGTTCCAATTGCTGCTTTTTGACATTGTCCAATTCATCGGAAAGCTTTGTATTATCTTCCAGTAATTCGTTTTGAATTTTCTTGTCTATGAAAACATAAAAATTCATAAAAAATGTTTCTAAATCATTATATTAGATAAATAACTAAACCGTTAGCAAAACCAAATGACTGAATATTTAATCAAACCAAACCGATTTGGAATCGCTGGTCAGGTACATGGTTTTGCATTCCAGCCGATGGTAAATAAAACAAACTTACGATCTTCTAATTGCATTTTTAGCGATTTGTTTTCTTCCTTTAAGGCAATATTATCCTCCAGCAAAGTAAATAGATCGGTTTCTGGATCTTGTTCATTGTAATCTGGTTCTCGTACCCTACTGCGACTGCGAGTTTTACCCTCTTGGGTGCGAAATTTCGCAACGGGTATACGTCCTCTACGTTCCATGTCAGTGAATCTTGCTGGGGAAGGCAAAATGAAATTCTATATTTCTGTATTGAGTACAAAAATTAGATGGGCTAGCTGTCTTCTAACCATTCGACATGTTGTGTTCTTCCTAACCTCTCAATTTAAAATTAGTATTTGCCAAGTATGGCTTAACTCGCGCTGTTATATTTTAAATTAAATCTTTTATAAGCATATATCTATTAATTAAGCAAACATATATTAAAAATGACATGAAAGTAGCACAGCATTCACTTTTTAATACTGCGAAAATGGCCCAGAAAATTTATTGGATTTTTTCTAAAATGAAATCTTAAATTTTCAGATAAATCAAGTGCGATACTGCACTTGTCATTTCAACAACTCGTTGTACAGAAACCAGGAAAGTTTTACAGTGAATTTAGATCTTAAAACATACTTTTATATACGAAATACTTGTGTTCAATTTGCATTGATAATTGACATACGAGTACAGTGGAGATCGATTATAACGAAGTTCGTTGTAACAGGAATAATAGGTTAGGTTGATTGGAGGGGTGTAATAGCCCATGTCATACGACATACATTTTACCCAGTGAAGGCTTGTTGTGCGCTCCCTTTAATTATCAAACACAAATTGCCAGAGTTCTGCGGCAGAATTCGAACCTGCGACCTTCGCACTACGAGTCTAGTACACTACCTACTAGTCTACGAAGGCCAGTATCCAAGATCATTAAATTAAAAATATATGCTGTCTTAAAAATTTTGCAAAACTTAAAATACTTCAGTAAACACAATTCTTTTGAAAACATGTTTTAATTTTTTACATAAACAATTTTTTTTTTACTTATTATTGAAATAGTTAATAATAGGAAATAGTTTTGCCTGTCCTTATTGTTTTTTCCCACACTGTACAATATTCTAAGTTGCAAAATTGTTGAGAGAAATCAATGGATTTTAATGCTTAATAGACAAAGGAGTCATTAGAAAAAAATTGGTGTTAATGTCTGAACCTACAAAGCCCACGTAGAACTAGTTTCTAACATAAAAGTAAATAAATAAAAAGTATTTGTAACAAGATCAAAAACATTTTATTTTTAAATTATTTAATTTTTTGTATTATCTTTTATTTAGCTTGAAAATATGTACACATGTATAAATTTCTACATTTTAATTTATTAAAAAGTTACACTTTATTGGAAACTATTTTTTATGCCAAAACAATTCTGTTTAAGAAGGGTAATTTTTGATCCAGAGCTCTGTCAGAAAATCGCCTGTGAATATAAATTTGAATTAAAACTAGCAGAGATATAAACCATATTTTTTAGCGGAGCCAATTTCGCAGTTACAGAGAGCACTGTTAAACATTACACGGAAGTCGGTAATTCATATAGTAAGAATTATGACCATATTAAGTGCTAAAGAGGATAAAAACAACCTAAAACAATAAAAGTCAATTTAAGAGATTTTAGTGTCTTGAAAATATTAACGGAGAAGGACAAAATAAAGCAATGATGACCCAAGGAGTACTTATTTCAAATATAGTCGTGGAATATTTGTCGAATTTAAATTTTTTTCTGAATTGACTTTTATTGTTTTCCAAACATATGTTTGGTAAATAACTCTTGGATAATTTTTACCGTTTATTATATAATATGGACCTGGTCCCAATATTGATATTTCGCCTTGTGAAT